>CM032449.1:136327616-136330089 GCA_019049505.1 Pachyrhynchus sulphureomaculatus
GGTCATAAATCAATCCAGGATTATCCATGTAATTATTGTTTACAACGTGCTTCCCACCACGAAGTAACAAAATCTATATTCATGCCGAGGCAAGTAATGTTTGTATAAAGGTTTAAGTTTTAGTGTTCCGTACGGAACACTTACGAAATCACTTCGACCCAATTTTCTTCGAAACTACTCGTATTTGACATATAAAGTCGAAATTTGGCACAAATATAAAAACTGATGGCCCAATCAGAGCCGTGTGGTTTTGAAAGTTAAGTTTTGGCTTAAGGGGTTAGTTTATAGGGGTAAGTGAGAAAAATCTTTTTCTAAGATCATCGAGTGGGGTGTCAAATGAAAGCTTGTGAAAACATGAGTTCAAAAATATATATGACTAGCCGGGCTCGCGGCTCCGCTCGCGTGGACTTGATTCATTACTATCGTCACTGCTTATTCCTTATGTTACCCAACATAATAAAATATCTCCCATTATTTCTCCTTATCTCCCAATATTTCTCCTTATTTTCCATTATCTCTACATAATTTCCATTATCTAGGCTTATCTCTGCTCATCTCCATTATTTCTCCTTATCTCCCATTATTTCTCCTTATCTCCCATTATCTCACCTTATTTCCATTATCTAGGCTTATCTCGACTTATCTCCCATTATTTCTCCTTATCTGCCATTATTTCTCCTTATCTCCCATTATCTCACCATAACTCCCATTATCTAGACTTATCTCTGCTTATCTCCCATTATCTCTCCTTATCTCCCATTATTTATACTTATCTCCCATTATCTCACCTTATCTCCCATTATCGAGGCTTATCTCGACTTATCTCCCATTATTTCTCCTTATCTCCAATTATCTCACCTTATCTCCATTATCTAGGCTTATATCGAATTATATAGAACATATGTATAAATTTATAAAAAACACGTAAATCGGATAAGTGGTTCTCGAGGGATAAGCGCACTAACGGACAGACAGACAGACAGAGAGATGTTGCATTTTATATCTATTTTATTCTTTGCTACATGATATTGTTTCATATTTAATGCTTTAGGGAGTGTATTGCAAGAGAACGCGCTAGCGGCAAACTTTTTCTCCGACTTAATTCACTATTATCGTCACTGCTTATTCCTTATGTCACCTAATAAAATATATCCTATAACCTGTCCACAGAGCATACGTATGGTTAAAAAAAAAGCACGTAAATCGGATAAGTAGTTCTCCAGTGATACGAGCACATTAACGGACGGACTGACAGACAGACAGACAGACGGACAGAGAGACAATGCATTTTATATATATTATAGATTATTCTCTGCTACATAATATTGTTCCATATTTAATGGTTTGGACTGTGTATTGCAAGAGAACGCGCTAGCGGCAAACTTTGTCCGACTTTATTTACTATTATTGTCACTGCTCATTCCTTATGCTACCTATCGTAATAAAATATAGCCTATAACCTGGCGGAGAACATATGTATGTTTTAAAAAAAAAAGTACGAAAATCGGATAAGTGGTTCTCCAGTGATAAGCGCACTAACGGACAGACAGACAGACAGAATACGTTGCATTTTAGATATATTATAGATGTAATAAAATATATAAACATACCTATAACCTGGTCAGAGAACATATGTATGAATTTAAAAAATCACGTAAATCGGATAAGTGGTTCTTGAGGGATAAGCGCATTAACGGGCAGACAGACAGACAGACAGACAGGTAAACATTGCATTTTATATATATTATAGATATAGATTATTATTATTATTATATAACCTGGCCAAAGAATATATGCATGAATTTAAAAAAAGGCAGGTAAATCTGATAAGTGGTTCCTGGCGTGATAAACCGCACTAATGGACAGACAGACAGACAGAGAGACATTGCATTTTTATATATATTATAGATTATACATGTACAGATATTCTTTGCTGCATAATATTGTTCCATATTTAATGGTTTAGGCTGTGTATTTCAAAGGCACGCGCTAGCGGCAAACTTATTTCCGACATCATTCACTATTTTACGTTACTGCTCATTCCTTATGCTACCTATCGTAATAAAATATAGCGTATAACCTGGCCAGAGAAATATGTATGTTTTAAAAAAAGTACGTAAATCGGATAAGTGGTTTTTCAGTGATAGGCGCACTAACGGACAGACAGACAGACAGACAGACAGACAGACAGACAGACAGACAGACAGACAGACAGACAGAGAGACGTTGCATTTTATATATATTATAAGTATTAATTAAAAAATTTCGAAAGAATTCTTCATAAAGGGTATATTGAGCGAAAGTTATCACGCTTGATAATTTATCTGGTATAAATAACCGGTCAAGTGCAAGTTGGACTGGCACATTAGTGTTCCGTACGTTGATTGCTTTTAAATAAAAATTTTCGTTACGGAAATATAAAATGATTAGTGACTTCACAAAACACATTCCATATAGGTTTTCAACAAGTTTT
>CM032449.1:136330189-136340189 GCA_019049505.1 Pachyrhynchus sulphureomaculatus
ATGGTACTGGTAAATGTGAGTCAAAAGAAAAAGATTAAATAATATGTCCTTAGTGCAACTAAGAAGCTGCCAAAAATGTTAAATGCGTGGTGGGTAGTGTGTAAATTATCAACAAAAATTAACAGATTAATACTTCAGTATAGAAGGAAAGCGCAATAACTATAAATAAATACGGTTATTTATATTGGTTTAAGGAAACTTAATTTTATTTTTGAATTGGAGCTATTTTAGTTTATTGGATAGCTAAACCTTAAGTAATACGGATACTTAAGGTTGCTATACAAAATAAAACTTTTTACTGAAAGGCTCGTAGTTTACTTTTTAAATATTTTGTCGTGTAATAATCAACTAATTACAGGAACAGTCGCTAAAGAATTTAGCGACTGTTCCTAGAAATGTTAAAACAAGGAACAAAACATTTTTTTAGTCTTTTGTGTAGTTTTTTTGAACTTAAATTTCAATTTTTCGAAATCTGATAGTTATGTATTTACAGAGATATTTTTTTAAGTGTCTCATCTAATTCACTATTATGCTATTTTATATACCAAGGAAATTCTTTTAGTATAGCCTGTCCCAAAATATAAGATCCTAATTTTTGCCATTTTAAGTGGGCAATATAAAAATTCTGACCTTTTGTTTATGATAGGTTCCAGAGATGGACTTAAGAATTTTATTTGTTAATGCAAATAATTAAAGTTATAAGTGTTTTTGGAGACGTTTATTTATAGATGCATGTAAAAACAAATGGATAAGAAGTACAAATATACGGTTTAAATGAATGGGGTTTACAAGAGGGGACAGATTGTATAAATAAAAATATATTTTAACTTAAGTCTAATTCGGTTTCACTATCACTGTCATCAGCTGAGGTAATTATCAGTGATTTTATATTATTTACACAAATATATGAATCTTCAACTTTAACAACGTGCTGAATGGAATTCTGCCAGCTTTCACAAGGTACATCATTTATAACTTTTTTTATTAATTCAACCACTGACACGCTTAAAGTAGGAGAAATATTTTGTGCCTTGATGCCAAATATGTTCAATTAGATTAAAAACACAATAATAACGGTGGAAGCCGCAAAACAGTGTGTCCCATTTTCTTAGCCATACTATCACAAACATATTTCTTTTTCAGTTTACAGTCTTTCAAAACTTCAAAAGATTACTTTATTTATAACTAAAGTCAAAATAAATGTCATTTTCTAACATATGTTCCTTTATTTCCGATTTGGTGTTGGCTGCATTAGAAACCTTATTTAGTAGGCGACTATGGTAACTTGTATTGGCCATAACTGTTCGGGAACTTTTGGCAAAAGGGAATTTTTAAAAACCAATTTTCAAAAAGTTCTGCGGTCGTGTCTTCGTGATTCCAAACTAGAATCTTTTTATATTTGTTGCAGATAATAGTAGACAATTTGAAATCCAGCATGCAAAATGGTTAATCGTTTACCTTTATTTGAAAGTGTGTTAGTCTTGACATTTTGTACTGCTGTCGACCCACACTTTTTGCGCAGTGTCATGGGTATCGAACCATGTTTCGTCAAGGTAAATGATTGGCTAATTCTCTGAACGATACTTTTTAATTTCTTGTAAATAAGTATGTCGCAAGATTCGTAATCTTTGTAATTCCATCACTACTTGCCTTTTGTTGATTTTTCGGAATATGAATCCCATTCTTAAGAGAATTCTGTGAAGGATTGATCGGCCACAATGTATACTGGTCCCATCCTGCACCAGTCTTAATTTTATTTTGTCTAGTGTAGGCACCAACTGCTCTTCATACATAGAATATATTTTTCTCCTGATGACGTCTTTTTCACAATCGTCTACATGATATATTTGAAAAACTTTCCGTTTTTTCCCGTTCCTGAGTGATGGTTTTCCTACAATACCCTTAATCGTAGAAATTGGGGTTTTTGTTAGTTCACTGTTTCTTGCAAAGCACTTTGTTTATTCAAATTTCTTTTTACCAATCTGTCGTAAACATTTTTCACTATTTGTTTAGCGTCAAGTGATAAATGTTTTCTCTTGAGATAGCTACTATCGCAATTTTACCACGGACGCCACTTAATTAAAATAGAACCGTTACGTTATAAGTTGTAAGTAAAACTAAAAATAAAAATAATAAGAAGTATCTTTTGAATCTTAATAGGGACCTGTGGTTATTAGGCCTATATTATCAAATACTTAAAGGGCTCCAAACCGGGTTGCCAGGTAGTAACTATATATTTAAAATCCAATCCAATATAATCGCAGGTGCAAGTGAGGGCGGTATACAAAGCACGTAAAATAAAAATATGTTTATCGTAATACCTGGCAACTATGCACAAAACCCTAATAGGGTCGTTATTGCCCCATTGAAAAAGTAAAAAAGGCAGGATCTTATATCTTAGGATTTACTTTACTAAACTTTTTTATGGCGAAGCCAAATATGATAACAAAAAATTTGTCACTTGTCAAATTTGACGGTTTACAAAGCCAATTAGGATTTTTTAAAATGACACCTTTTCCATATGAGCACACCTTGCAACAGCAGTTTATTTACAAAAATAAATAACACTTAATAATCATTCAGGTTATTGAACGAAATTTTTGCTTTTAGGTGTCTCACTCAATTTACTTTTTCCTCTTTGACGTAGCAAAAAAATACTTTGCCAGTAAACTTAGTTTTTGTGAGAATGCCAACTATGATACACAATATTTGTTAATAGTTCAGTTTGACAATTTACACAGCCAACTAGGGTTTATTTAATATCACTATCTACATACACATAAGCACACAATTAAATAACATTTATCAATCCTTCATTATTTTCTTATTTAGGGCACCTAAACAATTTTTTACCAACAAAGTTAGTTTCTTGAAAGGAAGCTAAATATGATAACACAAAATTTACTACATCTAGAATTGAACATATGAGCACACCACTAAATAGCATTTTTCAGTTAGTCTACAAAAGTATATAACATTTGATATTTATTCTCAGTGGATTACCGATATACAGGACATTCAACTTAGTGAACCTAATTTTACTTTTTAAGTAGCTTACCTAATTTATATATTTTTGTAAACGGATCGAAAAATGCTGTTTAATAGAGTGCTTGCATGCTATTTAAAAATTCCAACTTAGCTTTGTAATCTGTCAAATTTAATAAGTGATACATTTTTAGTGTTCCGTACGGAACACTTATAAGATCACTTCGGTGTCTGTCTGTCTGTCTGTCACACCCGATTTTCTCCGAAACTATTTGACATACAAAGGTGAAATTTGGTAATAATATAGGAATTGATGGCCTCATCAGAGCCATGTTATTTTGAGAGTTAAATTTTGACTTAAGGGGTTAGTTTTGAGAGGGTGAAGTCGGAAGTGAAAAAAAAAAATTTTTACTAGGACATCGAGTGTGGCGTCAAATGAAAGCTTGTGAAAACACGAGTAAAAAATATACATATAATGTTTATACTTGCTCGCACTTTTTTCTTTGTATTATTTTAAAAATTCACAAAAATCGCTGTCCCGCGCCTTATCTCGAAAAGTACTTATCAAAAAATTTCGAAAAAAATTCTGGAATATTCTCCACGGGGTGAAGATTGAACGAAAAATTATCACGAGTGCATTACCTTTAATAATTTATCTGGGTATATAAAAAAAAACAAAGATTGGAAACGAACTTTGTTGAAAACTCATTTGAGGTGTATTTTGTGAAGTCACTGATCATTTTATACCTCTATAACAAAATTTTTTATTTTAAAAGCAATCAACGTACGGAACAGTAATTGCGCAAGTTCAACTTGCTCTTGACCGGTTATTTTTATTATTATATTTGGCTTCCTCGCAAGATTATTAAGTTTAAAGTTTTGAATATATGAAATAGGGAAAGTGCAAATTCAGTATGCCGCTTTAAAATTAAAATTCGGTTTAATAACTTGAATGCCCATTATATCGTTAACGACTAAAAATAAATATCAACTGTTTTTCATAAACTTAATGGAAAATGCTATTTTATGGTGTGATTATATGTAGAGTGTGCTATTTATCCTAGTTGATTTTGTACTCTGGCAAACTGGGCAAGTGACAAATTTTCTGTTATCATCTTTGGGTTTCTCATGAAAAACTAGGTTTAGCACTGAAAGAATTTTTTTGGTATCTTATTCGCTCCTCAGTAAGGAGTATTTCTTTATGAGCCTCTTCCAGTGCCTCTCTGAAGATCTGCTCAGAGTATATATTAAACAATAGTGGAGACAAAACCCAACCCTGCCTTAGCCCACGCACAATCGATATTGCTTCTGAGCGCTCCTCTTCTGCTTTAATAAATGCCCTCTAGTTCCAGTAGAGGTTGCCAATAATCCGCAGATCGTTTCCATCTAGCCCAAGGTCTTTTAGAATTTCGACCATGTGATTCTGGAGTCTATCAAAGGCCTTTTGGTAGTCGATCAGGCACAAATATACGTCACAATTGACGTCTCTACATCATTGAATCAAAACCTGCATAGAAAACAAGGCCTCTTTGGTTCCCATGGCATCACGAAAACCGAATTGTGTAGCTGACATGTTTTCTTCACGCAACTTATATATTCTTTTGTGAATGATTTTCAGAAATGTTTTTTAAAAGATGGCTTATGAGGCTAATTGTTCGATATTCTCCGCATTTTTTAGCGCCGGCATTTTTTGGGATCGTTATAAACTCAGACTTTAACCAGGTTTCTGTTATTCTGCCTAAATCATAGATCACCGTAAGCCACTTAATTCCATCCTCATTTAAAAGCTTAAGAAACTCCCCATCGAATTCATCGGGACCGGTGGGTTTTTCCATTTTCAATTGATTTATTGCAATGCGCTCTTCATCGGTGGTAATACAGGGCCCAAACAAGTCTATTGAGCATTGTGGCTTATCTGGTCTTACGTCAGAAAATAACCTGTAAAATAGTCTTGCCATATCTTCAGTTTCTCTTTTTATCGATAACAACGTTTCCTTGATGATCTATTAAACGTCCATTTGATTTCGTTCTCCGTTCACCAGTTAAGTCTTTGATTTTTCGATCGATATTAAAGCTATCATACTTTCGTTGCAACTCCTCTAGCTCTTTACGTTTTTCACCATTCCGCTTATCTTTAGCTGTTCGAATTTCTTTCTGTATTTATGTATGCAGTATGCTATATTCTCATTTCTTACCTCTCTTTTTGTGTAATTATCTTTCCTCAATTAGTCTTAGAATGTCATCTGTCATACATTCCTTCCCATAATTAGATACTTGTTCTTTAGCCCCCTTGTTATTTCATTTAACTTTCCTATTTTAGATTCTATGTCTTCGTTCCGATCTGTGTCTCGGAGTTCCTTATTAAGATCTTTTTTAATTACGTTTGTTACATTTTCGTCTTTAAGTTGTCGCATATCGTATGTTTTTCTGTTTTCTTTTTAACTTTTTCAAAATAATTCTTAGAACTACTACCAGGGCATTGTAATTTGAGAAAATATCAGCAATGGGATATATTTTGACAGATATAACACTATTTCTAAAACGTTTATTCCCTAGAATATACTCTATTTGATTTCTGGTGATATGGTCTGGTGAGTTTTGTGGGGACTTTCATGTGTATAATATTCGTGATGGTAGGTTGAAAAAGGTGTTAGTGATAACATAACCTATTCTTTCACTGAAAATGTTTAGTCGTTACACTTTGTTGTTTCTTCCACCTAGACCATATGGTCCTACGGAAGTTCCTGATCTACCTCTTCCAATCTTGGCGTTGAAGTCTCCCATTATGACTGTCAAATCTCATTTTGGTAATGTTTTTAGGACTTCTGTTATTTGCTGATAAAATTGCTCAACTTCTTCATCCTGTTTATCTGCAGTGAGAGCATATATTTGTATGACGTTAAGAAAAAGAGGTTTCGTTCTTATTTCATTATTCTGTAAGAAGTATGCGCAAAATTTGCGATGCATTTGTCTGTAGCTTTGTCAACTATAACTCCCACTTCATACTCATGTTTATTTTCGGCCGATCCTGAATAGTATATTTTGTAATTTTCCATGCTACAGTGACCTGAACCTGGCCATCTTACTTCGCTTATTGCCATAATGAATATGCCAAGTCTTTTCATTTCTAAGATCGCATTATGAGCTTTTCCCTGCCTGGTACAAAGTTTTTACGTTCCAGGTGCATATTTTGTTGTTTTTCAATGTTTCCTTTTCTGATTATATATATATATATATACATGTATATATATATATATATATATATATATATATATATATATATATATATATATATATATATATATAGTAATACCTCGAACTTACGCGATAGGTAGAACCGGGCGATAACTGTGTAAGTCAAATTCGCGTAAGTCGGAATACAATTTTCCACATAATTACATACAAATTATGTGTTATTGGGACCAGAGAAACTAAAGAAAACAATAATTTAGAATGTGAAAATATATACATAATAACCTCTGATTACAATAGTATAACAAATTATATGTGCATTGCAAAAACGTACACTGAAGTTATTTTGACGACGAAGGCTTAATGAAATTTTTTCTTCTCACGCAAAATTTCCTCGTAGCACGCTAATATTTTTTTTATTCCCTGTTTTGTAACAGAAATGAGCCCTTCGTTGGTGTCTATGTTTTCCAAAATTCGCAACCCTTTTTCAATTGAACTGAGGCCTTCTGTCAAGTTTGCAACCATCATCTGATCTTTTGATTCAACTGGGTCTAAAGAATCAGGAAAATCAATGAAAGGCTCTTGCTCACGCATTTCTATGAGCCCATCAGCTGTTACCTCCTGATTATGTAAATCCAGCAGTTCTTCAACGTCATTAAAATCCATTTCTAAATTTAATTGTTTGGCAAGGTCGATAACTTCTTCAATCACACTACCAATTTGATCATGCTCTGGCGCTGTTTCCGCCTGAGTTTTAGTGGTGAAAAAAAAAAATGGAGATAGTTTTTTCCAGGCGCCGGTTAAAGTTTTTTTATGAAATTTCATTCCAAGATTGTCCAATGATTCTCACGGCATCTAAAACATTGAATTGTTTCCAAAAGTCTTTGATAGAGAGCTCGCTGTTTTGTCTCATAGCTTTTTGCAGATACGCAAACGATCGTCTCGTGTACTAATCTTTAAATGTTTTGATGACTCCTTGGTCCATCGGTTGAAACAAGCTGTGTTTGGTGGCAAAAATACAACTTTCACGCGTGTGTCGAAATTAGTTAGAGCAGCAGGAGGATGACACTTTAAATTGGATTTATTTGGATTGGCAATAACATTCGACATCTGGTATGAAGTGCTGACCAAACCAGTCCTCAAAAAGGGAAGCCGTCACCCAAGCTTTACTATTCGACTTCCATATCGCGGGCATCCATAGACTTATTTTTTAAAGCTTTTGGGTTTTCGGAACGGTAAACTAGGAGAGGCTTCAACTTGAAATCATCAATATATATATATATATATATATATATATATATATATATATATATATATATATATATATATATATGCGCTACCACGACTTCCGCGAATCCGGAGTTACGCGATTCCCCACTCCCTCCGCCCACACTAGTGAGCCAACTTACGACAAGTTCGTGTTTCACTCAGAGTCGATGTATGATTACAAAGTATTTTGTATTAGTTATATTAGTGTTAATTTGTGTTAGTTACATTAGTTTGTGTTAGTTACACGGACGCTTGATAGACTCCAAATGAAGTAGAACTCATTCTTTTACATCAAGCAAGAAAAGGAAAACATTATCTTTGGAATGTAAACTGAACATTATCAAAGACTTCAAGGCAAAAAATAAAAATTTGTGAATTGGGAAAGAAGTATGATCTTCTGAAATCTACAGTCAGAATAATTATCCTGTGTCCTGTTGATCAGAACACGGTATGCTCCCAAGCTAAACTGATTTTTGAGAGATTAAAAGAAGAAGATGGGGAGACCACCAAAGACGAAAAAAACCAGTAACGGTTGGTTCAGCCGATTTAAAAGTCGTTGTAATTGGCATAGCATCACAGAAAGTAGAGAGGCGGCAAGCGCTAATAAAGAGACTGCATCTCTCTATCCAGAGCAACTCAAGGCTATAATAGAAGAAGGTCGCTTTACCAACCAAACCATATTCAATGTGGATGAGCCTGACCTGTTGTGGAAGAAGATGCCTAAAAGAACTTTTATCGCGCGTGAAGGGAAAACCATTTCAGGTTTTAAAGCAACCGAGGTTCGATTGACTGTGATGGTTGGTGCGAATGCAGCTGGTGATTTCAAGTTGAAGCCTCTCCTAGTTTACCGTTCCGAAAACCCAAAAGCTTTAAAAAATAAGTCTATGGATGCCCGCGATATGGAAGTCGAATAGTAAAGCTTGGGTGACGGCTTCCCTTTTTGAGGACTGGTTTGGTCAGCACTTCATACCAGATGTCGAATGTTATTGCCAATCCAAATAAATCCAATTTAAAGTGTCATCCTCCTGCTGCTCTAACTAATTTCGACACACGCGTGAAAGTTGTATTTTTGCCACCAAACACAGCTTGTTTCAACCGATGGACCAAGGAGTCATCAAAACATTTAAAGATTAGTACACGAGACGATCGTTGGCGTATCTGCAAAAAGCTATGAGACAAAACAGCGAGCTCTCTATCAAAGACTTTTGGAAACAATTCAATGTTTTAGATGCCGTGAGAATCATTGGACAATCTTGGAATGAAATTTCATAAAAAACTTTAACCGGCGCCTGGAAAAAACTATCTCCATTTTTTTTTCACCACTAAAACTCAGGCGGAAACAGCGCCAGAGCATGATCAAATTGGTAGTGTGATTGAAGAAGTTATCGACCTTGCCAAACAATTAAATTTAGAAATGGATTTTAATGACGTTGAAGAACTGCTGGATTTACATAATCAGGAGGTAACAGCTGATGGGCTCATAGAAATGCGTGAGCAAGAGCCTTTCATTGATTTTCCTGATTCTTTAGACCCAGTTGAATCAAAAGATCAGATGATGGTTGCAAACTTGACAGAAGGCCTCAGTTCAATTGAAAAAGGGTTGCGAATTTTGGAAAACATAGACACCAACGAAGGGCTCATTTCTGTTACAAAAACAGGGAATAAAAAAAATATTAGCGTGCTACGAGGAAATTTTGCGTGAGAAGAAAAAATTTCATTAAGCCTTCGTCGTCAAAATAACTTCAGTGTACGTTTTTGCAATGCACATATAATTTGTTATACTATTGTAATCAGAGGTTATTATGTATATATTTTCACATTCTAAATTATTGTTTTCTTTAGTTTCTGGTCCCAATAACACATAATTTGTATGTAATTATGTGGAAAATTGTATTCCGACTTACGCGAATTTGACTTACACAGTTATCGCCCGGTTCTACCTATCGCGTAAGTTCGAGGTATTACTATATATATATATATATATATATATATATATATATATATATATATATATATATATATATATATATATATATGTATATATATATATATAATCAGAAAAGGAAACATTGAAAAACAACAAAATATGCACCTGGAACGTAAAAACTTTGTACCAGGCCGGGAAAAGCTCATAATGCGATCTTAGAAATGAAAAGACTTGGCATATTCATTATGGCAATAAGCGAAGTAAGATGGCCAGGTTCAGGTCACTGTAGCATGGAAAATTACAAAATATACTATTCAGGATCGGCCGAAAATAAACATGATATGAAGTGGGAGTTATAGTTGACAAAGCTACAGACAAATGCATCGCAAATTTTGCGCATACTTCTTACAGAATAATGAAATAAGAACGAAACCTCTTTTTCTTAACGTCATACAAATATATGCTCTCACTGCAGATAAACAGGATGAAGAAGTTGAGCAATTTTATCAGCAAATAACAGAAGTCCTAAAAACATTACCAAAATGAGATTTGACAGTCATAATGGGAGACTTCAACGCCAAGATTGGAAGAGGTAGATCGGGAACTTCCGTAGGACCATATGGTCTA
>CM032449.1:136342689-136357689 GCA_019049505.1 Pachyrhynchus sulphureomaculatus
ATATATATTATAGAAGATTATAGATAACCTGGCCAGAGAACAAATGTATGAATTAAAAAAAAAACATTCAAATCGGATAAATTGTTCTCAAGTCATAAACGGATAGACAGACAGACAGAGGGACGTTGCATTTTATATATTATATTCTTTGCTACATGTTATTGTTCCATATTTAATGGATTAGGCAGTGTATTGCAAGAGAACACGCTAGCGGGAAACTTTTTTCCAACTTGAGTCACTATTATCGTCACTGCTTATTCCTTTGTTACCTAACGCAATAAAATTTATTATATAACCTGGCAAGGGAACATATGTATGTTTAAAAAAAAAAACCGTATATATCAGTTTTCAACTATTTATATTAATGTTTTCTTTTCATGTAAGGTTGTTTGACTTAACACGTGAATATATACTATTAAAAATTAATTTTCCTTTGCCTTTCATACAGTCTTAGATATTCCCTTTCTGCTTAACCTTTGTCATAAGCATCTTATACTAATACTAAATTTCAACTTACTATTATCAAAATTCTTCCTTATTTTGCACAATAACGCCATCAAAACCTTTATTGATGTACTCGTATCTAAAAATAAGAGTTTAAAAAGAAAGAAAAATAATACACAAAGTGATCCATTTAAAAAATATAAATTCTTTATTTTAATTCCATAGAAAAAGTCTCTAGAAATACTACATTCCATACGCATTTAACATTTTTGCTTAACTCATCAAATAAGCGAATTGAGAGGTGGTCCTTTTATAACCAATCACCCTGTATAGTTGGTATAGGATTGGCATTCACTGCCGCACCGCCGTATACTTTTTGAAGAAATTCACGCGTTTAGATGACTAGTTTTAACACAAAAATCAATTACAGCTCTTTGTTTGAAACTCACTTTCCCACCATTCATCAAAATGCATTGTCACTCTAAGCATTAAGCCAGGCTTCTAACGTAACAAATATTATAAAACCCTAATGTATATTGCCACCCTCGACAATACAAGCAGACAAGAGGCCCCCACTATTTTCTTATAGTCTCGAAACGTTCGGTTTCTTTTGGAACATAGGATATACAAACTATTATTTATTTTTTGGGAGTTTTAAAAATACATGCGTTTAATTGTTTATTTTTTAATATGAAATATTTTTGAGCACTATGAAAAATTGTCCTTATTAAAAAGCTGAATGTATTATAATTTGAAGTGGATATACAACCAATAAACAATTTCTCTTACACCCCCTAATATACTAACAAATTACGTTCTCCTCGAATAAAGAGTTATTATACTGATAGCTATTAAGATGGGGCAAATGTGGCGGCCAATATTGCAATGGTACATGTCAAACAAAAAGGAATCCTTAATATACTGATTATCCAGCTGAGCCACCATTTACATAATTAGACCGTGGGAGTAATTTTGTTAAAACGGTCCACTGTATAGACGTCATTTATTTTAGCAACACATTTTTAAATCTAATTTGAAAAATGCAAATTTTTGTACTTAGATATTAAAATTTTCCCGGCTTATTAATTTCTAATACATTTTTTTTTAGTTGTAATTATTTAAAAACTTATTGTTATAATAATAATAATTAACGAACGTTAATTAGTAATATCAAATGAACTTATTTGATCTATCTCAGAACAAAATTGATATGTAATTGGGTCTTTTAAAATTAGTTAATTTACTTCCTTAGTTCTAGACTTGATATAGAAATACATAATGATTGAGGAAAAAGTTAAATGAGCTTTATATACAGTGAGAGAAATTTAAAAAAATAATAATATAGAGACTTGCTCAGTATTTTCGTAGCAAATTCTTTGCTTCATTTTTTAGGTGACTCTGTTATCTCGTTAGTTTTACCTACACACTATTTCTGTCAAGTGTAAATAAAGGAAAAATAACATGACTCTGGGATTCTCTAACTATAAAATAATACGAGAGTGTTCTTTTTAATTTAACTATCTAGCTATGGGGGGAAACTAGAGGGCTCAAAAAAGTGTGTAAGTACCGGCCACAATTAATATAACGTTTCGCTGGTTCCTGCTTTTTTTCTGCCTCCAAAAACGAGCCTACAGCAGATTTCAATTATTTGAGGAAAATGTTTAACCTCTGTGATCGTTCTTCATATGTTTGAATGAAAAGAAACGGCAAGGAGCTAAATCGGGGCTATAGAGTGAATCTGTGAATCTATAGATTTCAATAATGATTTAATTGTGCTAATCTTATTTATCCTAGAGTTGTTATGCATCTGTAATGTCCTGCTTTAGTTTTGGAACTTCCTTCCGTAAAGATTTTGTGGACTCATTTTCCATTCAGTCAAATAAGCTTTGGTTGTCCATGAAATGGACATTTTTTTATAATGGCTTGCTTTCAGTTTTAGATGGTCGTCCCGTAAACCTTCCCATTATTTGTGAATCCTTTGTTCATACATTCAAAAAGCAAAATTCCACTGAGCTTTCAAAAAACGATCGTTATTAACTTTCTAAAATACTACTAAGTTTTCTCCTTCTCTGGAGATGAGAAGTCTTTGTGAATCCAATGTATCGAATCTGGCTTTGTGAGAGCATCCCCATAGAGCTCCCGGTTCAAGATCCCTGTAACAATTTGTGAACAATAACTCTCATCATTCTCTAAAATATTCTTGAGCAATTTGTTTGCTTCCCAGTTCTTGCTCTGGTGTGAGGAGTTTTGGAACCTTTTTCTTCCCTATAACTTCATGGATATACATTCTTAAAAACTGTAGTTTGAGATATTTCAGGACCAGGAAAGCTTTACACTTCACAACTGTTTGTTGGGTATCACTTTATACAAAAAAAACAATCTACTGAAAAAATCCAAGTGAAGATTTTCCTTCAGGATTTTCTTTGTTTCGGTATCAAAAATATTGTGTCAAAAGTCCATTGCGAAATCGTGCCGGAAAAAAAACTTATTGATGGTCAAAAGTCGCGAAAATCAGTTTTTCTCACATATCTTGTAAACTATTAGTTTTACGTTAATTTTGGTTATTATAAAATTTGTTCACCATCAAAATCTACATAAAACAGTTCTACACAAAATTTACGTGAGACTAACAGTTCTCGAGATATGAGGCTGAGAAAACTTGGGCGTTATGATGCATTCGTTTCCGCATCACCTTTGAGATAGAATGCAAGGCGCGTTTTTTTTTGCATGGAAGCAGATAAAACTCTATACTGACGATAGCTGAAGCTTCTCTAATAATTGATGCAGCGATCTCAATAATCCGAAGTCGTTCTTCTTTGGGTTTTTTTTTTCGTAATATCATACCACGACGCGCCCACCATCAAAATCTGCATAAAAAAATTCTACACAAAATTTACGTGAGACTAACAGTTCTCGAGATATGAGGCTGAGAAAACTTGGGCGTTATGATGCATTCGTTTCCGCATCACCTTTGAGATAGAATGCAAGGCGCGTTTTTTTTTGCATGGAAGCAGATGAAACTCTATACTGACGATAGCTGAAGCTTCTCTAATAATTGATGCAGCGATCTCAATAATCCGAAGTCGTTCTTCTTTGGGTTTTTTTTTTCGTAATGTCATACCACGACGCGCCCACCATTAAAATCTGCATAAAAAAGTTCTACACAAAATTTACGTGAGACTAACAGTTCTCGAGATATGAGGCTGAGAAAACTTGGGCGTTATGATGCATTCGTTTCCGCATCACCTTTGAGATAGAATGCAAGGCGCGTTTTTTTTTGCATGGAAGCAGATAAAACTCTATACTGACGATAGCTGAAGCTTCTCTAATAATTGATGCAGCAATCTCAATAATCCGAAGTCGTTCTTCTTTGGGTTTTTTTTTTCGTAATGTCATACCACGACGCGCATAAAGCATTTATCTGAGTATCGCTAAAGCAAATAATTGTCATCGATTTTGATTTGGGAGTAATAATGATATCATGACAATATCGTTCAATTAATTTAGATATTATTGTTTTATCGGGTGGAACATGGCTTTTAAGTATATCTTTTAGCTCTCCTAGAGTGACTTGAGAATCTTCATAATTTTCTATATAATAAAATATTTCATTCATTGCATTAGAAATATCTTCGTCTGCTGGACTGGACTTCCGATCAGAAGTTGAAAAATAAAATGATCAAAACATATATCATGATAGAGAGCACTATGAGCAACTATGTCGAACTCAAAGTTGATACGATTCTTTATAACTCTCGTTGCGCGTACCGGCTGCTCGTATTAGAGTATCCTTGAATGATAATTTACTAACATGTAGGATACTTCGTCGATATTTTTTATTCTTTTTTGCTCTACTTTCTTATTGACTAGTTCACCACAAAAAATACACAACGCATCAAAGTCAAATGAGGTTGATCTATGCTTATGAGGAGAGTATTGAGACGTTGAAGGAAAATCACTCATACGACGTTTCTTATATGATTCAATGTTGAATTTCTTCGTATAGTGTTTACGATACTCAACATACACAGTCACAGTATTTACGCTTTGTAAACAATCGATATGTTCGTCACCACTTTCAACACTCGCATTTCTAATTGTTTCTAAACCGTGAACAACAGTCACGATCGCGCCACTCGACAAAGTTTCTTTACAAACGAAATAAGTGTTAACAGCCATTATAATAGAATTACAGAATGTTTCGATATCGACAACTAATTTTTAAAAGGAACGAAATGCTTCGTCAAATATTTTCAGGACTCATGAGATAACAATGGAATTCTAGATTGCTGCAACTCAAGGTCGCTACCATCATTATTATGAAGCAGGGTCCACTTCAAGGACACCTCAGAAAAGAAGAATTATGTGTATGTGTGTGTGTGTGTGTGTGTGTGTTTGTGTGTACTACGCATGAATGCGTTGTTTGTATACACCACTGTACGTAAACGTATAGTAGAGTATGCGCCTTTCTCGGAAATTTCTCAGCCTCGTATCTCGAGAACTATCAGTTCCACGCAAATTTAATATAGAACCTTTTTATGCAGATTTTGATGGCGACCGAATTTTATAATAACCAAAATTTAGGTCTATTTGAGTAAAACTGATTTTCGCGACCTTTGACCTTCGATAAATTTTTGCCGACACGATTTCCCAATTGACGTTCGACACAATATTTCTGATACTGAAACAAAGAAAATCTCGGAGGAAAATCTTGGCCTGGATTTTTCAGAAGATGGATGCTATAATGACTGGATAATATTAATTCTGTATAAAGCTTAAATTCGACTAATGGTGGAATACTGCTCCTATGTTTGGGGCTCTGTTCTCAAACATACATTGCATTTATTGAATTCTATTCAGAAGGGAGTTGTTCGCCTAATTGGAGCCCCAGAACTTACAAGCAACGTGGAATCCTTGGACCATAGAAGAACGGTTGGCGGCTTGAGTCTATTCTACAAGTATTTTCACGGGAAGTACTCAACAGATGTAGCCCGCTTAATTCATTCTAGAGCGGTGTATGCTAAGAATATACATCGCATCTTTTATATGGAAAACTTCATCCCTTTGGAATAATTTAGCTAGGATTGTGTTTTCCCGTCGAGTACAATTTACAGCGATTTCAAACCAAAATGAATCGCTGTTTCCGCATACATGTCGCTCCTGTAGCATTTTAGGGATTTCGCTACAGCACCTGTATTAAGTCCATAAAAAAATCTTCCTTTTAAATAAGAAACCTTATAACAGCATGCTCGAAATTAACTACAATTATTTCTCTATAGAAAAATAATCATGAAAACTAAAAACGCAATGAACTCGTACAAACTTTTGTGAATGTATTAAAAATAGCGACAATAATTTGGCATACAGGCATTTGCGTTTTTTCTTTTAAACCATTTCACTAAAAACTATATATCGTTTCTTCTAAATACCCATAAAGTCTGAAATTGATATTTTGTCTTGATTAACATTATAGCTGCCACAGTTAGATAGACAGACAAACCGCAAGTAACCGAAAACTCTGTTTTGCATAATCTAGGGACTCGCAAACATTTCAATCGGTAATTTGTTCACGACTACAATACCACTCCACTTTGTTATTTACATTTTGCTTCTTTTTAGTCATATGTTTAGTATTTCAAATTTATACTGAACATATACTCAGCTAGCTTAAACTAACTTTAACTAGACTATTTAGATCTAAAAATACAATTTATTTAAACATAAGTTAATTTATAGGTTTTCAATGAGCTAAGTATTTCTTGTTTTTCGCATAGCTTTATAGCTTAAGTGTGTTAGTTTATTAGCAAAGTTATAGTGTGCTTTTAGTTTTAAGTATTAAAATGAATACAAACATTCTAAATAAGAAACTAGGAATTTAGTAGATTAATTTTTCTTATGTCCTGAATACCCATGCTTGCTCAATAGGTTTTTAATGAAACATAAGTTCTTTTGCAAGTATAGTTGCAATCAATTTTAGGTTAGGTTTTTGTGGAAACCGTAATAGAATAATGTCTGTTTAGCAAATATGTCTTATAATAAAAAATATAAAATTAAATTTCTTGCTAAAGGGGAGTATTGTATTCACAGAAAAATTACCTTCCCAGAGTTTTGCTTTTCTTCACAGATCTCTAGATTACGAAAAACATAGTCTCCCTTTCGGTTGGTCTATCTGTGTGTCTATTAATCTGTTGGCACTATTAGTCATTTATGTGCCTTTAATGGGGTAAGTATTTCTTCTATTTCCGTAGTCATTTCCGCTTTATAGCTTAAATGTGGTGGTTTGTTAATGAAGTTATAGAATTAAAATTTATTTTATATATTCTCCAGAAATACACAAACAGACCAATACTAAAAACAAACTAACTATTAAATTTTAAATACACTTTTATATGTTTTAAAAATGAATTAGAGCAGGGGTGCTCAAACTTGAACTCCTGGCGATCTACCTCAATATTGTTAGACTACGATCGATCGACTCTGAGAGGCTGCAAGTAAATGTGATGCAGGATTGTCGTCTAGGTAGGGTGTATCGTGGCATAGATATTAGTTTTCCGCACAATATGCATTTTTTTTAGTCAAAGTAAGTGTAGGTCTGCTCTAAAATGTCAATAAAAAAACTCATAATTATTCAAAATTGCGAGTTTATTGGTTCTTACAAAACAAACGAGTTCTAGTGTCTAAACTTAACTAAAGAGTGGCTTTGGATGTTGAAGCGTGGCACTGCATGTCCTCAGCATACTTTTCATAAGATGGTACGTAATTACCGAGTGCTAATCGCAAGCATGATGACATATGTTCGTCAGTTAGTCGATTGCGATATTTTGACTTAATTATCTTCATTTCAGAAAATGCAGACTCGCACAAGTAAGTTGACCCAAACATTGCCGTCAGTTGAAGGGCGATTTGCCTTAGATTCGGATATTTATCTTCAGATATAAAATTTTGTATCAGATGCTGTGGCTTTGAGATGTATATGTGATATAATCTGCACTAACTCATTTTCAACAGAACATGAGTCCATGTTAAACTAACTTGCTATTTCAGTAGCTAATTCCTCAGTGTTTTTACACGAACAAGGATAACTCATAAATGATGCGATATTTGCCAATTTACTGAAATCATAAAAACGTATTTCGAATTGGCCCAAAATATTTGCTAATTCTGCCTCATAAATATAATAATTCAACTGAGGAATCCTTGCTTTCAAAGACGGAAAATTTTTCAGATCCTTTCTTTTCAGTTGATCTATCATAAGTTGCAATTTACTTTTGAATGCGTTTATTGCGCTAATCATCTCAATAATAGTTTTTTCCTTTACCTTGAAGCTCCAAATTAATGGTGTTTAAATGCATTGTGATGTCTGTCAAAAATGCCAAATCAGTCAGCCATGTTCCGTTTTTCAGCATCTGAGTGTCATCACCTCTTTCGTCCAGAAAAGCTGTTATTTCGGGCAATAATTCTTGAAACCTTTCTAGGAATTTTCCGCGACTCAACCACCTGACGTCCGTGTGAAGAACTAAATCAGTATATTCAGCTGACTCACTATCTTCCAACTGCAATTTAAAGAGCCGTCGTTGCAAGCTACGTGCTCGGATAGAATTCACAATTTTTATTGTAATGCCCATAATCTCCTCCATATTTAGAACTTTTGAACACAAAACTTGTTGATGTATAATGCAGTGGAAGGAGAAAAATGAAGGGAAATCATCATTAGCTCGACACAATGCCACAAAACCGTTTTTGTTTCCAGTCATTGCTGGTGCTCCATCGGTTGTAATGCACACTAGTTTATATATTGGTAGCTTGGAGCTTGTTACAAAATTGAAGAAAACGTCATATATAACTTCGCCACGGGTCTTTCCTTTCAGAGGAATCATTGTCAAAAACTTTTCCTTAGCCGACATGTCACTGAATACCGAAATAAAATAAAAATACACAGCTGGGCAGTGTCTGTCATATCGGTGGATTCGTCGAACTGTAAAGAAAAGTATGTACATTCCATGATATCATCTTTTAGTTTATCTGACATGTCCTGACTCATGACTTCAACACGCCTTGTGACAGTCGGACGAGATAACTGAAGTTTTCTAATAGCAGACATAATCTCTGTTTTATTTTTAAAATCTCCAAATAAAGTCTCACCCGCTTCAATAAATGCTTCCTTCACAACCAATCCATCATCAAATGGTTCCCTGTGTTTCGCCAATATATGAGATATTTTAAATGACGCGATCGTTGCAGCTTTTGATTGTTTGGCTGGTCTTGTGAACATGGTTTGTTCTTTTTTCAAACAAGTTATCAAATCACGTACTTTTCGTTTTCTTAATTCACTCTGTGACGGAAAATCCTTTTCATAGTTTTTATGAACCGTTTTATGATGCCTCTCTAAGTTCCCACGCTTAGGTATTGCAACTGACGCACGGCAAATTAGACAAATACACTTATCCTTTACCATACAAAAGAAAAATTGTTCCTCCCAATCGTTATCAAAATGATAAGTTTTACTTCTTTTCGCCGCACTCATTTTGGACTATTTATTAATAAACTTTGTATCGATGTATCGCCTTCAAGTTACAACTCAGACTGACTCCTATTCCTGCAGGCGCAACATTTATATCGGCGCGAATGAAGTCTCGAATGTTCCCGTCAAACACGCCGCCCGAAGTTTCTAGAAAAATCGGCGGGAATCAAAAACGCGGCTTATCTTTGACAAGTACCGCGCGTTCCTTTGATAAAGCCGCCTTTTGCCGCTAACAGGGGGTTATTACGATAAAAGAAAGTGATGAGGGGGTTATTCTGGCCTAATTGTGGATCGAATAAATTTTAGTAGTTTATTCATTACATTTTGTTTTAGTTACCTAAAACAAAATATGTGAATAGTTTCTATATCGGAATTTTTTTTCTCGAGATCGACTCAAAAAGCACTCGCGATCGACTTGTCGATCGCGATCGACCATTTGAGCACCCCTGAATTAGAGTATGTCTGTGTACTTTTAGTTTTAAGTATTACAATAAAATTAGAAGTTTTAAATATAAAACTAGGAATTTACTAGATTTTTTTAAAAGCTTATTTATGTCCTGAATGTCCATGCTTACGCAATAGGTTTTTAATGAAGGATAAGTTCTTTTGCAATTACGCTTGCCAATTTTAGGTTAGGTTTTTTAAGAAACCCTAATAAAACTGTGGTTGTCTGTCAAATATAAAATAAATTTATTTGCTTCGTTCTTTCTTTCTCATGTACAGATTGTACAGATTCAAACTGTTTCAGTCCGGTATCGGCCTAATCGCATTCTCTCCTGCGAATCATAATTCTTTGGGACTGCAGGTATACGGACAATTAGTTTTGACGAGGCGACGTCGGTTCTAAGTTGTCTGATGGTTCACGGTTTACAATGTTTAAGGAACTCCTACGGGATTTCTTTCGACTTTGGGGCATTTGTGCCTCACAGAGGAGATGTCTATCATCGAAGAACTGCTGGAATTTTTGTATATATTGAAGCTCAGTTTGGCGTTTTGCGGGAGCTTCAAACCCTACTGCTCTATATAACTTATCTAGCGGCGTAGCTTTCACGTAACCAATAATATTTCTACACGTCTCATTTAAAGCAATATCGATCTGCTTAGCATGAGCTGCTTTACACCAGACTGGGCAAGCGTACTCGCCGGTAGAGAAATATAAGGCTTTTGCGGTTATCCTTAGCAGTGTCGGGTTAGCACCCCATTTAGTTCCACAGAATTTTTTAAGTAGTTAGTTTCGGGTGGTAACCTTGTGTCTGGTTTTACGGCAGTGGATTTTATAAATGAGAGCAGTACAACCCCCAAATATTTTGGATGATCCTCGTGATGTAGATTATTCCCGTCCCATTTAACATGTAGCTTACGTCTTGCTTTTCTTGTGTGTCCTGAGTTACAGTTGGATTGGCTTTTACTGAATTAAGGTGGCAGTACTTACACGTGTTTTTAAGGACCTATTCCAATTTATGTTCCACAATATCCAAGTTACGAGATCTTCCCCACTTACGAGATCGTCCGCACAAAGGAAGTGTTCCTAGTGGTTCAGTGTTGGTTGGTCATTTGTGTAGATGTTGAACATTATCGGTACAAGGAAACGTCCCTGAAGTAGGCCATTTTTCTATCCCTCTCCATCTGATAGTTTTTCCCTCGGAGGTAACGTAAAATCTTCTGTTTCGTAATATAGACGCAATAACTCGTGTTATTGAATTTCTTTACTAAAGAGGGGTACTGTGCTCATAAAAATATCACCCTCCTAGAGTTTTACATTTTTTTGCAAGTCACGAAAACATCGTTTCCTCTTTCCGTTAGTCTGTTTGTGTATCTATCAATCTATTGACGTCATTACCCTCAAACGAAATAAGATATTGATTGTAACTTTGGTCCTTATAAAATACTTAAAATAAAAAAAGGAACCTATAGTTACTGAGCGACAATGCTTTAACAGAAGAGGGTGAAACGAATGCAGGTCGTTGAATATTGTAAATATGTAATAATATTGTAAATATTTTTCTGGTTCTTGATTGAGATAATTCGTTTTAAGTATAATTATTTATAATTAAACATATTAGGGGCTAAAGGGTACCAGAGGAAGTTCAAGAGCCGGTCCCGTATATATCATATTACATATCCTTTTCAGGATCAGTCCCGGGTTCCTTCGAAACTATTTAACACAGAAAGTTTTTCAATTTAAGATTCAGTAAAAGAATCATTCGAATCGGTATTATAATTTGAAAGTTATTTTTATAATAACAAATAACCAACTGCTAAGAGTATTTGATTCGACAAATTGCACGAAAAATTCGTTTGCTCATTATATTTTTGTTTTTTTAACAGTTAGTTTGATACTAGCTTTTTGATATTAAGAGAAGATGTTGTCTTGTATATTTTATCACTTTCTTAAAATCGGTTTAATTTTTTTAAATCGTCGTTTGAATTCGTTCATTTTAGTTAAGAACGGTGAGGTATTTACATATATTTTTTAGTATTCCGTACGGAACACTTTTTGGATCACTTCGGTGTCCATCTCTCTATCACACTCGATATTCTCTGAAACTATTTGTCATAGAAAGTGGAAATTTGACACAAATATAGGAACTGATGGTCCAATAAGAGCCGTGCCGTTTTGAAAGTTAAATTTTGACTTGAGGGGTTAGCTTGTGGGGAAAAGTGAAAAATTTTTTTCTTAGGTCGAGTAGGGTGTCAAATGAAAGCGTGTGAAAATATAAGTTCAAAAATGTATAGACTATAATACTCGCGCAGACTTCTTATTACTTATTTACTGATCAAAAAATTTAGAAAAAACTCTGAAATAGTCTTCATAAAGTGTAGATTGAGCGAAAATTAGCAAGAGTGCATTACGTTTGATAATTTATTCTGGTATAAAAAAAAACGATTTGTCTTGAAAATATGGTAGAGTTTTTTTTTGTGGAAAGTTATAAATTTAAACGGTACTAAGAGCTATACAATATCAATACGGATTTGGTGCAATCAGTAATATACTCATATAATTTTCAATACATTACTGCATTAAGCATTTGTTTTTTTAAAGGCAGTGACGGTACGGAACACTAACTGCGCAAGTCCAGCACTTTTTTTCATGAATTTTAATTTTTATGGATACAGTAAATTATGATAAAATTTATTGAATCAGAAAACTACTACAGATTGTCGCGTGTATCCGTATATATATATATATATATATATATATATATATATATATATATATATATATATATATATATATATATATATATATATATATATATTATCTGGTATCTGGTTCCTATCAGACCGAGGATTATCGAATCCAAAAGGAAAACAAAAAAAACACGGCCTTTACACGTACCCATAATGAATCGTAATTTGCTAGATAAAACCAGCTAGCACTCCCCCAATTCACCGAAAAAACAGCCGCGATTTAGTCCTTTGGAATTTGACATCTTCCTACAATATATAGCTAACGCTAGCGCTTGCTATCCATATATTTTGGTACATCGGAAAGATTTCTCTTGACAACGTGTTTCGTAAAACCCCAGTATACCGTGAAATTTGATGTTTCATTATATGAGGCAATTTTAGAATATAAGTGTTGGAGTTGTCCTGTATTCAAAATTTAAATCTCTAACATCTCTTGTAAAGGAAGTCACTGTAAGAAAATTTTATAGCGTGTTAGAAGTACCTAAAATAATGACTAATTATTAGTAGCATGAAAACGTAATTTCCCAGTTGACTGCTGTTGTGTGTTGAAATATCCATTTTATTGAATTACCCAAACTTTTTAACAATTTAGTGTTGCGCAATTCACGTCAGGAAATAAATGATATTAGTTAGTTTAAATCATCCTCAATTTATATTTTCAATTTCAGTTTAGTGTGAAATACATTTTCTGGGTAATATCAATAATTTATTTTTGAATAGCATTTGAGTTTTATTTTCAGGTATACATATTGGACATCAAAATAACAGAGATAAAACAGAATTAAGGTTTAAGGGCACGAGATTGTATTTTCTAAGACAATATTTTTTTTTGCAGATGTAACGAAAAACTATAATATCGTATGCACCATTAATATCAGTGTACAAAGTGACAATTTCTTTCACTGAAAAATATTTTTGACCATTACCATGATATTGTGAACTAAATATTTCTCACCCTGGAGACCAAAATATTTTTACGCATTAGCAAAACTAAAAATATTATTGTACTGTAGACCACCAAAGAGATGGCACGAAAGCTGGACATCTACGTCACAAGAGGCTTAAAAGCAGACGAACCGAGACCCTGTCTTCTAGGAAGAAGCAGTATTGTATGTATTTAAACGACTTATGTATGACAAATTTTGCTATTTAAAACTTAAACAATAAACACACATAAGCAAATATTTCTTCTGGCTACTGTTATTTACAATATTAACATTTATTTTATGTACCTTATGAATTAATATCTATTTGTGAACTCATTAAGGTGGCTAGAGATATAGAAGCTAAATAGTTCTTTATTTTTAAAATAGATGAAGTAACATCTGAACTTGGTTGATGCTCTCCTAAAGGAATGGTCAGTATAAGCTTCGGAATTATACTTTGCGATTGGCCTAGATTTTCCTCGAATTCAATAAAGTTTAATATTATCTAATTTGGAAACTATAAAAATGAGTTGTATGTATGTTTGTATTAAAAACCTTTACATTTCAAATAGAGCCCTTATCTTTTATATCATCGGCAGTCATTTTAGTAAGTTCTCAGCGACTGACATACTAATAATTAAAACATTCTAAAGCAGTAAAAAATTTTGACAACATGGATCATTGTATTATCATGTGTTTGCTATCAACTGATTAACCTACTTTTAAAATCTTAGACTTCTTAACTTGACCTCCAACAGATATTGTATCAAAATATAGGATCAATTTAGCAAACTTTCTAGTATTCACATTTTTCTTAACGTCAAATGTTGACTTTAGCAAAAATCTAAATATGTAAATATAATTTAGAAGATATCACTTGTATTAACTTTAAAATATGTCAATAATAAATTCCCGGACATTATCTTTGTTTTATCTGTGTCACAGGATATTAATTTTAATATTGTCTCTGGGATTTAACTGATAGATGCCTGAATTT
The DNA here is from genome assembly GCA_019049505.1 of Pachyrhynchus sulphureomaculatus. Classification (NCBI taxonomy): domain Eukaryota; kingdom Metazoa; phylum Arthropoda; class Insecta; order Coleoptera; family Curculionidae; genus Pachyrhynchus; species Pachyrhynchus sulphureomaculatus. The sequence continues at coordinate 136,356,770 of CM032449.1, forward strand.
ATCGTATCTTCTATATTTGATGATGTACATCTAAATTTTTTTCATGGACCTAATACACATGCCACAGCGAATCCCTAAAACGCTACAGGAGCGATGCGTGTGAATCGCTGTAAATTGTACTCGGTCGGGGACACAGTCCTGGGCAAATTATTCTAACGGGATGAGGTTCTCCATATAAAAGACTGCTTGAAAAGGGTTGTACGAGGAGTAACTAGCTAAACGTCATACGCATGTGAAGTATTAGCGCTACGTGTATTTCCAGCATGCATCGTGCTGAGAAGAATTAGGCATGCTACGTCCACCGAACACTTTCCATGAAAATACTTGTAGAATAGACTCAAGTCGTCAATCGTTCTTCGATGTTCCTATCAATCAAGGTTACTGGCCAGTTCCGGGTCTCCGATAAGGAGAACAGATCCATTCTGAATAGAATCCAACAAATGCAGTGTATGTTTGGGAGCGGAGCCCCAAACAGTTGTTGTGGAGTGTAAAGCATGTGGTTTGAAATAATATTCCCAGCTTTTGAGAAGCTCTCTTTGCTATACACGCAATATGTTCATGCCAAGACATATTTGCTCCCAAATCAACGCCGAGCAAATTGAGTGACGATGCTAGAGGAGTGGAGTGCATCGTTAACTTTTTTAGAAAAAAACTGCTGCCTGAATTTTTGTAGCTTTAGATTCTATTTGGTTACTGTCACTATAGAATAGAATTTCTTCTAGGTCTTTGTTAAGTTAAAGGACCTCCTGCTGTCTGCGGTTATTTGCATGAGTAGCGAACGTTCGAGCGTTCAGGGTAAATGAAGAGATATGCATCTGCAAAGGTGTAGATTGGATTCCTGGTCTTTTACAGCAGATCGCTAATGTAAATGAGAAAGAGAGTAGGATACCGTATGGAACCCTGGGTTACACCGGCGCTGA
>CM032449.1:136362689-136578497 GCA_019049505.1 Pachyrhynchus sulphureomaculatus
CGTTTCGTATACTCAACGCTACCACTACCATCAAACCGTTCCATTACGTACTGAAAAGATTTTCTAGAAGATATACGTTCTATTAGGGTACTTCGCTCCGTGAAGCCTTACTGCCAAAATAATTTTTTTTCCCTCCTCGCCCAGTATATAAACCATATCAATTAATTCATTTTTAGGAAAATCCATAACTATTACCTTTATACGTCACTTACTACAACAAATTAAACTATTTTTACTTGCTTAATAGACATGTCAAAATTTGACAATGCCTACATTTTTGTGTTGTCTTGGCAACTATGATGTTATAGCGTAAGTGAATTAAAAAAAACCGGTCAGGTGCAAGTTGAACTTGCACAATTAGTGTTCCGTACGTTGATTGTTTTTGAAATAAAAATTTTTGCTAGGGTGGTATAAAATGATCAGTGACTTCTCAAAACACACCCCAAATGAGTTTTCAACAAAGTTTGTTTCCAATCTTTACTGAAAACTGGTGACCTTGAAATTTTGTTTTTTTATATACCAAATAAATTATTAAAGGTAATGCATTCATGATAATTTTCGTTCAATCTATACCCCGTGGAGAATATTCCAGAATTTTTTCAAAATTTTTTGATCAGTACTTTTCGAGATAAGGTAGGGGACAGCGATTTTTCGCGATTTTTTAAAAGTAATACGAAAAAAAAGTGTGCGTAAGTATTACATTATATATATATTTTTTACTCGTGTTTTCACAAGCTTTCATTTGACACCACACTCGATGACCTAGTAAAAATTTTTTTTTTTTTCACTTCCGACTTCACCCCCCAAAACTAACCCCTTAAGTCAAAATTGAACTTTCAAAACTACATGGCTCTGTTGAGGCCATCAATTCCTATATTATTACCAAATTTCAAGTTTCTATGACAAATAGTTTCGGAGAAAATCGGGTGTGACAGACAGACAGACAGACAGACAGACAGGCAGACAGACAGACAGACAGACACCGAAGTGATCTTATAAGTGTTCCGTACGGAACACTAACAAGGGTAAAAATTGAAAAATTCAAAATAAATCAAAAACTACTAGAAATAGGTATATGATATACTTAATAAAAGTTGGATGGTTTTGTAAAATCTGTCAGAAAAAATAATGATATACAGGGTTATTTTGAACACCCTGTAGCACCTCACTCAATTTCATTACATATATCTTTTTTTTTCATCTCCATAGAACGCTCGTGCCAATTATGAGTATTCCACCTTCCGAAACAGTGGCGCTGACAATTTTTTACGAAACTAAAAACTGTATTTTTAAAAAAAAAATTGAAATATTAGAAAAGCTACTAGGTTTAGGTATATAACATTATTAATAATACTGTTATAAAATTTTATACAGAATTTAAAAATAAATTAGAAAATAGAACGTTCCATTTAAAAAAACATGTTATATCAGTCACACTTTTTTGAAGTACCCTGTATTCTCAAAAATAACTTTAAACTGTGCATCTTAACATTCCCTAAAGCTATTGTATTTAACATTTTTTCGGCATTCCCGAAACAAATGACTTTACTCTATTGTTGACTCACCTTGTAAATATGATTAAAATTTGAATACAAAAAAATGATATATATTTATTGTTTTTATGGCATAGCCAGACTAACATGAAACAACCCCTTCATACAGTGAAACTGCAGTAACACTCAATTCAAACCTAAATGATTGGTACTCGTAAAAGATAAGCGTTGATATATCACCTGTGAACACTTATGAAAACATTACTTTTCAATAAAATACTATTCATGAATTATTTGTTCTGCTTTAAAATGGCTCATTTAAATTTAATACAACTAATATTATTTGAAAATGTGTTCAAACAAGCACAATTTTGTTTACCTAATTATCATTGTTTATACACAACTGTGTAGCTCATTAAGTTGAATAAACATGTTCTCAAAATGTATAGTTGAAAATTATATTGACAGGACCTTTCACAGCACAAAAAGATAAATATCAAATAATTATATTAGGAATTAAAATATTTAACTTTTCTAAAAATCTATTTGTCGTTGTTAAGGTTATGCTTTAACTAAACCCTACGATGTCGTTAAGAATGAAGATATTAAATTATTTTGTAGACCGGAAATTCGCAAAGAACAAATTCTTATTATTATAAAAACATTTAATTTTAGTACTGATTTAATTTTGCTGCCACGGACCCTGTGTACAGGGTTAAAACTTATACACAGTTATGAGCACTACTCACCTGAAGATATAAGGAAGTTGCTTTATGAAATACTTGTTTCATAACACTTCGACCATTGTACCAGTGCTTATATGCCTTGTTTTAACGCCGCAGGTCCTTGTTTATCAAAAACTTCAAAATTCAGGCCTCAAAATGAATCTATGGGATTACAAGACGTCACCGTATATCTCTGCTCCCTTTGTAGTCGGGTTGGCTAAATATATTAAATCGATCAAAGCTGCATATGATATTAAAATTTTAAAAAATATTTTTGGTAAAACTTCGTTACGCGGGCTATTCTGAAAAAGGGTTTTTTTGGAATAGGCTCAAAAGGGTCTAATTTTGAAAGACTTACGAGAAAATATCGGGGAGAGGCCGTTTTTGCACGTTTTTTTTTTGCATATAAACATTGATACGTAAGTGTACGAAAGTCTACTATGCTATTGACGATAGCTGATGATTATGCTTCATTTACAATCATAGTAAAATTCCAACCAATAAGGAACTTTGCTGTGAAATTTTCTTTGCGGAAAACAACATGAAAGAACAAATCATAAGTTTTTTTTAATGTATTTTGTAATTGTTGATTATTTAATTCAGGTTAGTTTCAGTTAGTTCAGGTTAACAAAAATGGTTACCTTCCAATTTTTTCTCATAAATTTTTTAAATTTAGGCCATTTTAAGCCTATTCAAAAAATCTTCCTTTTTCTGAAAAGCCCGCGTACCGAAATTTTACCAATAAACAATTTTGTGATAAGATTAGATTATAACTGTAAAAGTTCGGTACGCGGGCTTTTCAGAAAAACGTAGATTTCTTTTTTTGGAATAGGCCTAAAATTACCTATAATTTTGAAAGATTTGCGACAAGAAATCGGGTGGAGGCCATTTTTGCTAACCTGAAGTAACCTGAACTAAATAACCAGCAAATAGAAAATACATTAAATAATAAAAAAAATATCCTACTTTAATATGAAAAAACGGTCAAGTGCAAGTTGAACTTGCACAATTAGTGTTCCGTACGTTGATTGTTTTTAAAATAAAATTTTTTGTTAGTGTGGTATAAAATGATCAGTGACTTCACAAAACACACCCCAAATGAGTTTTCAACAAAGTTTGTTTCCAATCTTTACTGAAAACTGGTGACCTTGACTTTTTTTTTTTTTTATATACCCAATAAATTAATAAAGGTAATGCACTCGTGATAATTTTCGTTCAATTTATACCCCGCGGAGAATATTCCAGAATTTTTTCGAGATAAGGTAGGGGACAGCGATTTTTTAAAAGTAATACGATGAAAAGTGTGCGCAAGTATTACATTATGTATATATTTTTTACTCGTGTTTTCACAAGCTTTCATTTGACACCACACTCGATGACCTAGTAAAAACAATTTTTTTTCACTTCCGATTTCACCCCTCAAAATGAACCCCTTAAGTCAAAATTTATGTTACGGTGGTATAAAAGGATCAGTGACTTCACAAAATACACCCCAAATGAGTTTTCAACAAAGTTTGTTCCCAATCTTTACTGAAATCTGATGACCTTGAAATTTTTGTTTTTTTTATATTCCATATAAATTATTAAAGGTAATGCACTCGTGATAATTTTCGTTCAATCTACACCCCGTGGAGAATATTCTAGAATTTTTTCGAAATTTTTTGATAAGTACTTTTCGAGATAAGGCCCGGGACAGCAATTTTTCGCGAATTTTTAAAAATAATACAAAGAAAAGTGCGCGCAAGTATAATATTATATATATATTTTTTACTCGTGTTTTTTACAAGCTTTTATTTGACACCACACTCGATGACCTAGTAAAAAAATTTTTTTTTCACTTCCGACTTCACCCCCCAAAACTAACCCCTTAAGTCAAAATTTAATTCTCAAAACTACATGGCTCTGATGAGGCCATCAATTCCTATATTATTACCAAATTTCACCTTTCTATGTCAAATAGTTTCGGAGAAAATCGGGTGTGACAGACAGACAGACAGACAGACAGTCAGACAGACAGACAGACAGACAGGCAGACAGACAGACAGACAGACAGACAGACAGACAGACAGACAGGCAGACAGACAGACAGACAGACACCGAAGTGATCTTATAAGTGTTCCGTACGGAACACTAAAAATGATATACGTGCTAGATTAATGATTGGAGACCAAGTCAATTGAGGTTAGTTTGGGTTAACAACAATGGCCTACCGCCGATTTTTTCTCGTAAATCTTTCAAAATTAGGCCATTTTAGGCCTATTCCAAAAAAGAAACGTCCTTTTTTCTGAAAAGCACGCATACCTAACTTTTACCGAATATTTAAAATCTCAGCATAAAAAAATACTTAGAAGATTCTTCTTTTACAGCATGACAAATGTGACTGCTACTAACCTGCGATAAAAAATATTTTTTTGAGTGTTTTTGAGATGTCACGAATTTTTGGTTTCTGCTATTATAATTCCCTGTTGCTTTATATCAAGTGGTTTTACAGAAATTTGGAAAGTTAAGACGAAATAAAGAAAAAATCTTTTTAGTATTGTAATATGTGATTATTACTATATTATTACCAAATTTCACCTTTCTATGTCAAATAGTTTCGGAGAAAATCGGGTGTGACAGACAGACAGACAGACAGACAGTCAGACAGACAGACAGACAGACAGGCAGACAGACAGACAGACAGACAGACAGACAGACAGGCAGACAGACAGACACCGAAGTGATCTTATAAGTGTTCCGTACGGAACACTAAAAATGATATACGTGCTAGATTAATGATTGGAGACCAAGTCAATTGAGGTTAGTTTGGGTTAACAACAATGGCCTACCGCCGATTTTTTCTCGTAAATCTTTCAAAATTAGGCCATTTTAGGCCTATTCCAAAAAAGAAACGTCCTTTTTTCTGAAAAGCACGCATACCTAACTTTTACCGAATATTTAAAATCTCAGCATAAAAAAATACTTAGAAGATTCTTCTTTTACAGCATGGCAAATGTGACTGCTACTAACTGCGATAAAAAATATTTTTTTGAGTGTTTTTGAGATGTCACGAATTTTTGGTTTCTGCTATTATAATTCCCTGTTGCTTTATATCAAGTGGTTTTACAGAAATTTGGAAAGTTAAGACGAAATAAAGAAAAAATCTTTTTAGTATTGTAATATGCGATTATTACGTAAGTAATTTTAAATTTTAGTACGTAAATGTAAAGTAGCGATGGAATAGAATCGAGAACGAGATGTCCAATAGGATCTATTAACACTTGGGTGTGTAAATTAATGTTGATGGATATTTCGGTAAAAATATCGCTTTATTGCAAAAAAAATGGGTACAAATTTATTATTCAAGGCAGTGTCCATCTCTAGTCACTACTTTCTCCTATCTTTGTGGCAGCGTATGAATATCACGTTGAAAGGCTATCCCACAAATCGACCCATTTTTTGATATCCTCATCACAATAGAAGCCCTGTTCAGATAGGGCGTGCGTCATCGATCAAAACAAGTGATAATCAGTAGGAGCGTTATCTGGTGAGTACAGCGAGTGAAGTAGAATATCCCATCCAAGCGCTTTTAGCGTTTCCTTAACGGATTTTGCCAGATGTGGCCGAGTGTTGTCATGTTGAAAAATCACTTTGTGGTGTCTTTTGGCATATTGCAGTTATTTCTCCTTCAACGCTCGACTCAATTGCATCAATTGTTGTCGGTAACATTCCCCAGTAATAGTTCCGTTAGGTTGGAGAAGCTCATAACACACTACACTCAGCTGATGCCACCAGATACACAGCAAAAGTCTAGAGCCATCAATATTCGGCTTTGGTAAGGATCCTGATGGTTCACTTCATCCATGATTTTTGTGCTTTGAATTGTCGTAGCGTATGTATTTTTTATTACCAGTTACGACACGATTCAAAAAACATTTTCAATTGTGTAGTTGAAGCACTTGTTCATAAGTGAAAAATCGCCTTTTAACGTTTCTCGGTTTCAATACGTACGGCACCCAATTTTCTTGCTTTTAAATCATTCCCAGTACATGTAAGGGCTCGGAAACGGTTGTGCGATCAGCTCCTAATGATTCGGCAAGTTCTTTTTCTATTTGGCATGAGTCTTCCTCCAGTAATGCCTCCAATTCATCATCTTTAAACTTTATCGGCTGGCCTTGACGTGCTTTGTCTTCCAGGTTGAAATCAGCACTTTTAAAGCGTCGAAACCAGTACTCACACGTTTTTATTGATGAAATGTATTCATCATAGGTTTCCGATAGTAATCGATGGCTTTCAGCAGCGACGTTTTTCGAATTAAACAAAAAGTAATGCTGGCACGTATTCTACATACATAATGTTCAAAAAAAATATGTTATTTACACTTCGGCAAAGTAACATATACCAAAAATTAATGATGGTGCTTCATCAGTTACGCCCTCTCTTAAAAATCCCTCAGAATTAATTCACACTCCTTATATTATCATTTTTTAAATAAATTTCATTTTACTAATATTATTAGTCGTTGGCAGAAGTGAGCTAAGCTTAGTACCAGCAGTACTAAGTTATTAAATTAAATAAATAAATTAATATGACTTGAACTAACGTGAGGTAATCAACTATTCTCCACTGGCGACGTTCCACCTGAACTGCTAAGAAATTAGCATAATTTTGTTTGACAAAAATTTTTCTGTTAAAAGTTTTGTTTTTCACATTACTCAGAGACCCCTAGAAAACACTTTAAACAAAAAAATCCTGATGTATGACACATTTCTACTAAAGGAATTTTTACTCAGAACATGAATATTTAAATCAAACACGACTATTAGGTGGTGTTGAGAAAGTGCCACAAAGGATCAAAGTCTGACATGACGGATTAAAAGCTTGTTATCTAGGGAAAATTATTAAATATTGTGCGAGGTTAATTTATGCTGCCTCTATTATATTTTATTTAATTAATGTTAATTTTCTGTCTCTAATAACGTACCAAAGACTCACTAAAAGTGAACATAAATTTGAGTTTTACAGGAAAGCAGAAAAAAACATGTTTTATATATATATATATATATATATATATATATATATATATATATATATATATATATATATATGTACATATATAACACGTAGGCTGAAAAGTTCTTGGTCTGACACATAGATGTCGCCTTTTTCAAAAAATACATGTGATTTTTAGGAAATACCAACCTTCAAACGATAATTGTCAAAATTTCATGACGATTAGTGTATAAGTTACAGTGGTTTTAGTGATGCTACTTTTGATATTTTCAAAACAATGAAAAAATCATATTTCGTATGTTGATTAAACATTGTGTTTTGATGGGAAAAAATATTGTTCAAGCAAAGCAATGGCATGATAACTGGTACGGGTACACCCTCTGGAAAATCACTCATCATTTACTGGTATGCTGAATTTAAACGCCGTCGTTCAGATACAAATAATGCTGAACGCTGAGGACGCCAAATGAGGTGATTACACCGAAAAACGTAAAAAAAAAAATCCACAAAATTATTTTGGACGACTGTAAAGTGAAATTTCTTGAGATAGCTGACACCCTAAAGATATCAAAAAAACGAGTTGGTCATATTTTGCATGAATATTTGGACACGAGAAAGCTCTGCTCGAAATGGGTACCGCGTTCGCTCACAGTGAACCAAAAACAAACCAACGTGTTGATGATTCTGAGCGCTGTTTGGACCTGTTTCAGCGCAATGAAAAGGATTTTTTAAATTTGATATGTGGCAATGGAGAAAATATGGATCCATCACTACACACTGGAATCAAATCGGCAGTCAGCTGAGTGGACAGCAGCCGGTGAAAGCCGCCCGAAGCGACCAAAGACACAAGAGTCGTCTGGGAATGTTTTGGCCTCTGTATTTTGGGATGCGCATGGAATAATTGTCATCGACTATGTTGAGAAGGATAAAACCGTCAATAAAGAATATTATATTGGGTTATTGGTGCGTTTGAGGGCAGAAACCACAAAGAAACGGCTCCAAACAAACAAGAAAAAAGTGTTCTTTCATCAGGACAATGCACTGTGTCACAAGTCAATGGTTACGATGGCAAAATTGCTTGAATTGCTTCCTCATCTACCGTATTCTCCAGATTTGGCCCCAGCGACTATTATCTATTCACAGACTCCAAAGAAATGCTCGCGGGAAAGAGATTTGCCCCAATTAAGACGTTGTCACCGAAACTGAGGCCTATTTTGAAGGCAATGACAAATCCTTCTACAAGAAAGGTATAGAAATGCTAGAAAAGCTTTGGACTGATTTTATCGCTCTTGAAGGAGGAATTTTGCAAAAAAAATGTGTTTTAAAACCAAAAACTTTTCAACCTAATTGTTATATATATATATATATATATATATATATATATATATATATATATATATATATATATATATATATATATATATATATATATATATGTATATGTATATATATATATATATATATATATATATATATATATATATATATATATATATATATATACACATATATATACATATATATATATATATATATATATATATATATATATATATATATATATATATATATATATATATGCATGTGCATGTATGTGGACTACCTATATGCATAAGTCTGACCAAAAAAATTGGAAATAAAAATGCTATGATAGATAGCAGATTAAAAGTATTCATAAAAACCGGTCAAGGGCAAGTCGGAGTTGCGCAGTTAGGGTTCAGTACGGTGATTACTTGTCAAATAAAATAAATTGTTACGGAGGTATAAAATGGTCAGTGACTACATAAAATCCACCCTTAATGAGTTTTCAACAAAGTTTGTTTCCGATCTTTGTTGACAACCGATGACCTTGAAAAGTATCAAGGGTAAGATGCTCATGATAATTTTCATTCAATCTACACTTTCTGAAGACTACTCGAAATTTTTTCGAAATTTTTTGTTTAGTACTTTTCGAGATACGGGGGGGACAGCGATAAATTTTTGAACTCTTGTTTTTACAAGATTTCATTCGATGATTTGGTAATTTTTTTTTCACTTTCAATTTCACCCTCCAAAAATTAACTCCTTAAGTCAAAGTTTAACTTTCAGAACTATACGGCTCTAATTGGGTCATAAATTCCTATATTTGTGCTACATTTCAACATTCTATGTCAAATAGTTTCGGAGGAAATCGGGTATGACAGACGAACGGATAGGCGGACACCGAATTGATCCCATAAGTGTTCCGTACGGAACACTATAAATGAACCAATATTGGGTTACCATCTATTGGTGAACTTATAATTTAATAAATGCTAAGTGTTTTAATGTTTTATTGTGCAAAAATTGGTTTAAGGCTTTTCTTTCTTGAAAAATCTCACTATACTACAATATACCACTTTATAAAAATGTAAATCCGAAACTTAAGAAATTCCTAGATAGTTATTTTAAAAATAATGTAGACAATATATAACGTTTTGAAGCATGATCAATATGTTCGTTGTAATATTATTTTACGTTTTTTTGAGGCAAATGCAAGAAATGAATTTATTTACTGAAGTTACAATTAAGGCGTTATTTAGTATGAGAGATGAAAAAAAAATGACAATGATGTAGAGAACTCTATGAAGTAATTCTAATTGACTCCTAGAAAAAAACAGGAAATCATATTATAGACAGTTGTATCCAAGTTATAAAATCCTGTCTCTCAGTAACTAAAAAATTAATTTAAGAAACCACAAAGATCTGAGGACATACCAACCAGTTAGGCAAAATCTATTTATTTTTTAATGAAGGCTCAAAAAGTTGGTGATTTTATTTTAATTCGTCTTTAACTTTCTAATAGTAGCTATAGGGATAAATTGGTTTTAATCATAGTAAGTTAAAATTAAATGTTAGTATAAAAATGTTTTTGTTCTAACAAAACATATGTACCATGGAAATATACAAGACTCTAAGCAAAAAAGAAACTCTTAAATCCATTTTCAAGAATATATAACTACACTGCTCATAAATATTAATGAAAATTAATGTTATTTTATATTATTCAGGAGTAAAAGCTTAAATATAGGATTTCATAGAAGTTTAGTTAACAGGAAAGAACGCAAATTTCGCAAAAAAGTCGAGATTTCATTTGAATTTCTAGAAGCTCCCAATTTCTATTTTTTTCCGCTTTCTCTGTTTCTTCCATGTTGGGAATGTGGCATCTTTGGTACAATGACACTACTCAATATATATCATCACTACACTAAACACTTCTTTTCTCTCTACGCGAATTTCGCTAACCATGTTAGCTTCATCAGAAGCGATGATTGACTCAAGCAATCATTCTGATAGAGCTAACATAGTTAGTGAAACGCGCGTCGAGCGCAAAAATAAAGTGTTTGGTGTAGTGGTGATATATACTGAGTAGCATGTTTCTTCTATTAAAGTAATTCATTAATATTAGATAGGTAGAAATTCAGGACGTTTCTAGGCTTTGAGTTTGAAATGGAACCATTGAGATTTACAAAACTTTCAACAAAGCTCAGAAAATAACTTCTAATTGGTACAGATAAAATTTAAGCCTATAATAACGGAAAATAAAATACAAATTACACTCTCAAAATTTCTTAGAAACCATATGCGAACAGATACAGAAAAGGCCATGTCAAAATGCAAACTAGAAAATTTTTGATAAATTTACGGTTTTTTTGTGTAAAGTGTAATTTATTTATTTTCTATATGCTGTATATTCAATGTTTTTATTATCTTTAGTAAATATTAATTCACTAATTTTCTTTTTTTTGCAATAAAATTGTGACTCTTTAGTATCCTTACAAAAACAATAATAATATATGCTCTAGGGTAAAAAAAATCGATAATTGTCCATGCGACAACATGGCTTGGAATCAACAAAGAAATTTTAAAATTCTTCAATCTAACTAATGTCTTTGAAATTTAAGAAATAATAAAAACCGGTCAAGTGCAAGTTGAACTTGCACAATTAGTGTTCCGTACGTTGATTGTTTTTAAAATAAAAAATTTTGTTAGGGTGGTATAAAATGATCAGTGACTTCACAAAACACACCCCAAATGAGTTATCAACAAAGTTTGTTTCCAATCTTTAATGAAAACTGGTGACCTGGAAATTTTGTTTTTTTTTTCTATAACGGATAAATTATTAAAGGTAATGATAATTTTCGTTCAATCTATACCTCGTGGAGAATATTCCAGGGTTTTTTTCAAAATTTTTTGGTCAGTACTTTTCGAGATAAGATAGGAGACAGCGATTTTTTCACGATTTTTTTAAAAGTAATACGAAGAAAAGTGTGCGCAAGTATTACATTATATATATATTTTTACTCGTGTTTTCACAAGCTTTCATTTGACACCACACTCGATGAATTAGAATAAAAAAATTTTTTTCACTTCCGATTTCACCCCCCCTTAAGTCAAAATTTATGTTACGGTAATATAAAATGATCAGTGACTTCACAAAACACACCCCAAATGAGTTATCAACAAAGTTTGTTTCCAATCTTTAATGAAAACTGGTCACCTTGAAATTTTGTTTTTTTTCTATACCAGATAAATTATTAAAGGTAATGATAATTTTCGTTCAATCTATACCCCGTGGAGAATATTCCAGGATTTTTTCAAAATTTTTTGATCAGTACTTTTCGAGATAAGGTAGGGGACAGCGATTTTTCACGATTTTTTAAAAGTAATACGAAGAAAAGTGTGCGCAAGTATTACATTATATATATATTTTTAACTCGTGTTTTCACAAGCTTTCATTTGACACTACACTCGATGATCTAGTAAAAAAATTTTTTTTTCACTTCCGATTTCACCCCTCAAAACGAATCCCTTAAGTCAAAATTTATGTTATGGTGATATAAAATGATCAGTGACTTCACAAAATACACCCCAAATAAGTTTCAACAAAGTTTATTTCCAATCTTTACTGAAAATTGATGACCTTGAAATTTCTGTTTTTTTTTATATACCAGATAAATTATTACAGGTAATGCACTCGTGATAATTTTCGTTCAATCTACACCCCGTGGAGAATATTTCAGAATTTTTTCAAAATTTTTTGATAAGTACTTTCCGAGATAAGGCGGGTGGACAGCGATTTTTCGCGATTTTTTAAAAATAATACAAAGAAAAGTGCGCGCAAGTATTACATTATATATATATATTTTACTCGTGTTTTCACAAGCTTTCATTTGACACCACACTCGATTATCTAGTAAAAAATTTTTTTTTTCACTTCCGATTTTACCCCCCAAAACCAACCCCTTAAGTCAAAATTTAACTTTCAAAACTACATGGCTCTGATGAGGCCATCAATTCCTATATTACTACCAAATTTCAACTTTCTATGACAAATAGTTTCGGAGAAAATCGGGTATGACAGACGGACAGACGGACAGACGGACAGACAGACGGACAGACACCGAAGTGATCTTATAAGTGTTCTGTACGGAACACTAAAAATCGTGTTCTGATTATATTTTTATTGGTCAAAAATTGACAAAAAACGATTTTTGTTCAAACGATCTAAAATTGTGCACACTACCATAAAATTTCATTCTAAAAACACTTTCCTAAAAAATGTTTTCGATATTTTAACAGAGTGACTTACACTTTACACTCTAGCAAATTCAAATTTCTTGCCAAGCAACAAATGATAATATGCACTGCAAAACCATTTTTTTTTGTTTCAAGTGATGCATAATCAACCCATAAACTTACTTTCTTTCTAAATTTAGACTTTCTGTCTGCCACGGTATAAATTCTGTTGCACAAGTAATACACTTATCATTCGAATCGTGTTAAGAAATAAGAAATAGATATATTTTCTGCATTTGAAATGCACAGATGATCTTCACCGACGATAAAATTCGCTAACCTTAGAGAAATATTTCGTGTTTAAATAAATCCCAATTTAAATTTTTGTTTTCTGTATTTTGAAGGATAGCTTTTGTTCAACAGGTTGCTTTAAAAATAAGGTATACATTTTTATTAGTTTCAATAACAAAGCAGTGAAAAATGATTAGAATTTACACACTGATGATAACTGGTTGCATGAATGAATGTTTAATTTTATTACACCTTTTTATTTCTTAACGCAATACCTCCAGAAATATTGTTCTTTGAGCTATCCCCGCCTTCTATACGACAAACGGCTCGTATGGAAGGACCAAGTGCCTATGGTCGTGCGCAAGGGAAATCAGCTTCTAGGGAAGCTGTATCCGCTCCTGAATCATCGTAGTAAATTATCAACTAACAACAAGTTGCTAATTTACAAATCGATAATCAGGGCCGGACTTACGTACGCCTGTCAGGCCTGGTGCCAGATGTCCAAAACTCATCGGACCAAGGTCCAGACAGTCCAAAATAAAGCCCTCCGTATCATAGCAGGAGCTCCCTGGTTCGTCCGCAACAATCAGTTGCACAGGGAGTTTGAAATGCCCACAATAAAAGAATTCACGCGTAATGCCCAGCTTCGCTTCCTTGAGAAAGCAGCGGTCCATCCTAACCCCGAGATAGCGAACACTTTCAGAGGCAACGTAAATGTCGGCAATCGATACCTACGACCAACGGACATTCTACCACTAGACTAACCAACACTAGATTCAACATGGACTACCCTTGATTAATTAAGGCCGTAGTTTAGTTGAGCAACTCCTTCAGTTTTAAAAAGTGTAAACAACACACACGACTAACACAATTATAACACCACACCCCCGGAAAATGGGGAACTAGGTTAAGTTAGCATTAAGTTAGCATTAAGTTAGCATTAAGGTAGGTTAGATCCACATATTAGAAAATTAACCTTAGAGTTAGCATACATCAAATATCTAGACATTGACAAACCAGAATTGTAAAAGGAGTAGAGGGTTTTCCCAGCTCACAAGGAGTTTTAGTGGGTATGCCAACCCTTCAGGTCGGTGAGCCCCACATACCTGGAGCACTTTGGGGCACCCTTACGGTGACGCAGACTGCTCCAGAAATCCATAAAGCGGATTTCTCCCTGTATAAAAAAAAAAAAAAAAAAAAAAAAGAGCTATCCCATTTTTGCCACGAGATATTATAGTTTTCTTTTATTGTGAGAGATTGTGTCTTATTTACAAAACATTACTATATTACTCGTTATTTTCATATTTGTTATTAGGATTTGACAAATTAAAAACGCTAAAAAGGCAAATTATACATGAAAAACATAAGAGTTATCTGTCCATGTTCCGAAATTTAACTATTAGGAATCAAGCGGTTTTAAAAACTAATATACCGTTAGGTCTTTAATTTCGGATTTACAAAATACTATACGTTCATGAGCTATTTCACTATTTATTTATTGAAGAAGTTGTATGAGTAACATGAAAAAACAACCTATTTTTTTTTAAGTAGCACTTTTAATCAGTATCTAAAAAACCAATATGTCGAATTGAAAACTACTTCATCATCAAACACCGAAATTCTAGAGTTATTATTTTTTGCACATTTAATACCAAATTTTTCTAATATTGGTGAAGGAACGTTTACGTTATCATTTACAACAAAATATGTATTTGAAGATGAAGGTAACTAAAACTGTAAGAGGAAAGAAAATATGAATATTAAGAGCAAAAATCATTAAAAAACCCATTAAAAGGTAATAACAATATATTTTTTTATGAGTCTAGCACACGTGCTGCAGGGAAGTCCCTAAAACGCTACAGGAGCGATTCGCGTTGTTCTTGAATCGCTGTAAATTATTCTCGGTGGGAAACACAGACCTGGGCAAATTATTCCAAAAGGATGGTGTTCTCCATATAAAAGAGTGCTTGAAAAGTGTTGTACGAGGAGTAACAAGCTGATCCTCATACGGATGTGAAGTATCAGCGCGACGTGTATTTCTAACATGCACCGCTCTGGGAGGAATTAAGCGGGCCACATCCTTCGAACACTTGCTATGAAAATACTTGTAGAATAGGTTCAAGTCGTCAACCATTTTTCGATGTTCCAGCGAATCAAGGCCGCCGGTCAGTTCCGGGTCTCCAATCAGACGAACAGCTCTTCTCTGAATAGAATTCAACAAATGCAATATACAGAACTTTTCAGACATCCCATAAGAGCGTAGCTTAGCCAACAGTCCATCGTTCCAAACACGGTCGAATGCCTTGGATACGTCAAGAGCAACCGCTTGAGATTCTCGAAAGTGTTCAATTCCGTTGTTCCAAACATCAGTTATATGACTTAGAAGATCTCCTGTTGATCTATGTTTACGAAAGCCATATTGGTGATCGGTCGGTAGTTATTTGGCAAGGTCTTCTTGCCTTTTTAGGTTCGGCTGAACTGTGGCACTTTTCCAGTAGGAAGGAAATATTCCTTTTCTGTAGGATAGGTTGAAAAGTCTACAAAAAACTGGTGTTAGTTCCCTCGCACAGTTTGTGAGAACTATGGCAGGTATTCTGTCAGCGCAAGAATCTTTTTTGTTGTCTAGCTTCATTAAAATACGTTTAATGATACGCTGTTTGAAGACAATATCGGGCATGCTTGACTGCACTATGGGAATAGTAGGTGGTGTTTTTCCTTGGAAATCGACAGTAGAAAGTGAAGCGAAGAGTTCAGCTAACAAGTTCGCTTTTTCAACAGTTGTCGTTGCAATAAAATTGTCTGGCCGTGTTAGTGGTGGTATGGTGGATTTGATGAAATTTTGACTAACTGCCTTAGCGACATAACAATATATTTTAGGTACATTTTCCTTCTACAGTTTTCATTTACAGAAATTGCTTTGTTACCATTGGCGATAGTTTTGATTTTAAAGGGTTTTTTGTTTCATAAAATATAGTCTAGCTACTGATTATTGCAACCTCCTTCAGATTTTTTGAAATGAGGGTGTAGTAAAGCTGTTTTGATACGATAATAATTGTGACCAAATGTAATTTACTAACACAATCAGGTTTTAATATACTACTATACGAGTTTTAGAGGCATTCACTGGACATTTACTTAAAATATTTAATTTAGTGTTAGTTTATATTACATATTATCTTGTATTTTTATGTTATCTACTAAATTAGAAATTCACGTTCAATAAAATAAATTTTAATGATGTCATTGCGCGTCAGGCTTTGCGCGGTTGAAAATAATTTTATTTATGAAATATCATAATTTAAAAAAAATGTACCAAAATATTTGTGGCGTTATTAAATGAGATATCGATTTAAAATTTGGTACAAATATAATACTTAGAGTAAGAAAAAAAAACTGTAATTGTTGAACCATATCGCTTCAGGAGAAAGGGAAGAAAGTGGTTATAAAAGTTTAGTTTTAATGGTGTCATGATAAACAAACTGTAAGCAATAGTAATTATAGACAAATATATAAAGTAATAAAGAGGTGGAGGAGGGGTTTAGAGAAGTTGCTTCCAAAGGAAAATTGCTATTAATATTTTGCGAACATCATATTAATGAGTCCAAAATTAACAGTATAACAAAAACAACTAACTTTAAGGTTCAAAAACCTTTCAGTTTTTAAAACAGGCGAAGAATGAGCATTTAGCCAAATAATAATGCGAGCATTGTATGAAACAACATAGAGTAAATTAAAAAAAAATAAATAATTTTCAAAAAATTATCAGTTTGCTAATTAGGAAAATTAACAATGTCAATTATGAAGGAAAAATTTTTTTGACAAATTTACCTATAAGTTGTAATTAAGAATAAATAAATAATTACAATCTGGTGAGCAAAAAAATCGGCTCAAACTATTTGGCTTCATTTAACATGGATTCTAGAATTTAGTATTCATATATTTTTACGAATTATTATCATTGGAAAGCCCATTCTATTCTCTTTCTAAAGATACCAAATTTCATGCTTTTACAAATAAAAATAGGGAAAGGGGAAACAAGGATTGAAAATAGGGGTAAGAGAAAGGAAAAATTGAACAAATATTAAATTTAACAACAATTAAATTTATTGATAAAAACCAAAATCAATATTTTGTGTTACCCCCCTTAGGCCTTATTACTGCTTCCAGTCGGTTTTTCAAGGAGCGTGTGCGCTTTTTCACCACTGTCTGTGGGATTCTTACCCACTTTTTCGCCATCGCAACCTCCAAGCCCCTCAGCGATTTAGAGCCTGGATTTCTGGCTCGTAAGGAACGACCTGTTCCTGCAGGATCTCCTCGATGTACCTGTGAGCATTTAATCCACAGCTACGACTCTCATCCGTCATGAAAACCAAATCGGTTTTCGAATTCAGTGAGATGCCTCTCCACACCAATGACAGAACCTCCTCCGTAAGCGACCGTTTCAGTAATGCAGCCCTGCTCATAGTGCTAACCAGGCCTCCTATAGACTCGTCTTCTTCCATTGTTGCCATGTAGGCATCGAGGCTCCTCAGAGAATAAAACGGAGCACCATTGTCCGAAGGTCCAGTCGACATGTTTTTGGGCAAATCTGAGTCGCGTTTGTAGATGGGCTGCTGTCAATTTGGGTCCGTTAGCTGATCTCTTCGGAGTTAGGTTAGCTTCTTGAAGTCTTCTTCTGACTGTCCAATGACTGACATCCCGACCACGAACTTGTCGGAGCTCCTGCTGAACCTCAACACCGGTCAAGTGACGATTTTTTTGAGTTGTGTTGACAATGAAGCGGTCGTCTCGCTGATCCTGGTCTCCGTGTAAAGAACTCTGGAGATAGGTGCAGTTGCACAGCGATTACACATTGGTTATGTCCTTCTTCTGAAATATGGCAATGACTTGTGCCGTTTCTTCCGAGGTGGTATCCATTTTTCCGTTGAGGTAATTAGTAAGCAGGTATAGCAGAGACGTTAACGGTTCAAGTACCGATAAGGGAATGATAGGAAAAAGCAATTGCATGTGTTTTCATAATGCTGAATAGCGTGCAACAAGTACGTTGCTGAGGGAGCAAAAACGGTTCTATTGAGTAAAAACGTTTTAATCAGTAAAACTTTCTGGAAATCCAAATGTTTTTGGTACTATTGGAAAGAGTAGAAAATCAACATTCTAATGGTACCATAAATAATAATACTGTTTGAAAATTAAATTCAAGGATTGGTGTTAAATGAAACAAAATCGTTTGAATCGATTTCTTTGCTCACGAGTGTATTGTTAGTAAAACTCACCTCATTACATTGTCTATGTAATATCTTATTTTTCAGAAAAAACTAATTAAATCTCGAAAGCAATTTTACCAAGCAAACTTTGTACGATGTAATGTGGGATGTCTGGTTGAAATAATTTTTTTTTGTTAAGATACAAGCATGCAAGTTGTAAACCCACGCAGTTGCTTGCATATGTATGTAGACATATTTGACTAGAATAGACAACTGATGCCAGACTTGTATCAACTATCAAGTTTAAATATAACTTTTCGTGGCAAATGGTGGCCAAAAATATTTTTAAAAATGAAAACACTTTCCAGCTTTGATTTACAAAAATTTTCTTCGAGTAACTCGGTCCTTCTTATCAAGTGTTTTAAAAAATAAATTTTCTAATTTCATTACTATTTTAAACATTGTTTAATAAGAATTGTTTGCTTATTATCGTATAAATATTATTTCCGCAAAAATAGTTTAAAGTACTCATTTTGAAGCACTGAGTAATTCGATAAAAGAGTAACAAAATGTAGGAGAAAACATCATCAACTTAAGACTGACGTTGTTTATCGATAAAGGCTTAGATTTAAAAAGGAAAAAGGAGGAGAACCAACGACTACCTAGTCCTTGTCTGTACTTTTTCGTTCCTTTTTTAATCAGTTTTTTATGATCACGACACACCCGGTGCAGACAATTCTCTGGAGCACTACAAGAGTGACACTTGTGTGACAGTGCAAAAAAAAAAATTCATGTTGGTTTGCAAATTCTGCTCTGTTGGAAATACAGTCAATTTGTTCTAAAGGAATAAGATTCTTTAGACAAAAGAATCCGTAAGAAATGTGGTACAAGGAGTGGCAAACTGAACCCTATGCGGACGAGATATATAAGCGCGACGTGCATTAATAGCATGCACTAGTCTAGAAGGAATCACGGGGACTATATCCATCTAACACTTCCCTTGAAAGCAATTTTAGAATAGATTTAAGTCGCTAACCGTTCTTCAATGCTCTAAATAATCAAGGTTGCTGGTCAGTTCTGGGTTTTCAATCAGGTGAATGGCTATTCTCTGAATAGAATCCAATAAATATAGCGTATGTTTGTTAGTATAGTCGCAAATATGGAAACAGTATTCCATCATTGTATTGGCCGTAATTGAGCTTTATATAGGATTCAAAGTTATTGTAGAGTATTCCGCTTTCCAGTACAAAGTAATATTACTAGATTTTGTTATTTAAACAACATACTCATACCAAAACATATTAGTTTCCAGATTAACGCCCTGCAAGTTGAGTGTTGAGGATAGAGGAATGGAGTGTCCAGACATACTTTTGTCGGATTTTGCAACGTTAACTTCTTCTGCCGCCCAGGTTTTTGTAGGGTTAAATTTTACTTGGTTACTGCCATCCTAAGGTGGAATTTCTTCCAAGTCTTTGTTAAATTGAACAATTTCCTTCGGTCTGCGAATATTAGCACGGGTAGCTGATGTTGGACTATTCAAGATTAATGAAGATACATGGTAGAGGTAAAAATATAGTCCTTTCCAGTATATCGTTATTATAAAGAAAAAAGAGAGTAGGAACCTTGGAACACACTACCGTTGACAGTAAAGGTATTGGAAAGAAATTCGTCAACGGCTACTCGTAAGGAACACGAGAGGTAGAAGCAAAACTTCTCAGAGATAATATAAGAGAGTAACATAATCAATAAACTGTCACAGGTGCGATCAAATGCCTTGAATATATCATATTCATCAACATGTTTAATGACGTTATTATCTTTAATTATAGTGCGGCGCCTGGCCACGGCTACACTTCATACGAAGGAGGCATCGACATATTATACGTATAAGACTACACGAATATTAAGAAAAGATTAATTGTAAAGTTTAATTTTTAGAAAAATAGATAACCTAACACTGGAACTTTTGTGTCTTTGGAATAGAAGAAATAGCACAGCAATTTAAAATAGTAGGGAAGATGATTCGCTGATGATACTGTTTAAATCATCTCAAAATATTTCAAAAAATATAAATATATAGTCATATATAGAAGAGAGTAACCGAAAAAATTATAAGAGATACGCAACTTCAAAAAAAGTTTTATATTTAGTCCCCTTATAGGATTTGTGTAGCCTTATACAGTATGTCAATGGTTTTTTATAATAACCATTAGTCTAGTCGAAATTCTTGGTCTAGTCCAGTCGAAATTCTTGGTCTTCAGATGTTGTCTCTCATCTCCGTGGGGAAGCGGGATAACGTTCTGCCTGTTGTAGAAGGCGACTTAAAGAACAACCTAAATGGTAGAGGCCCAGATCCCACCAGGCACCGCCCGCTTCGCATCGGCTTAGGCTGCGTGAAGTTGCATAACGGTGCGTGGCTATGTCGATGTCCCCGGACAGTGGGACCAGATAGCATGATGTGGCACCTGGATACAAAAAATTCCTGAGGTAAAATAGCCCTCCGGTCGGATCTTCGGGTGGGAGCTGATTCAGGGGCGTCAACATGCAGATATCACAACTTTAAAATAGATTTTTGTAACATACCAGGTTTAAACTCGAACATAAATTCAGTGCACCAATACCTGCAATCAAATAAACCCCATGTAATCGCTCTCTGTGAAACCAAGATGATTTCATCGACGAGCACAGTCAACTTTCTCTATCATGGGTATGACTTCTATTCTCGATTTAGGTGTAACCTTGGAATCTGTCTTTTTGCGCGACCTCTCTTGTCAATGAGAGGAGGCTCTGAAGCCCCGAAACTTCGATGTTATGTGGTTAAAAATAACAAATCAAAAAACCACAAGGTTTATGTGCTACCTCTATTGACCACCAAGTGATACTAATTTTAGAACACTTTTTTCGTCTCTCTTAGAGATACCATCGATCATATACAGATTAATTATCCAAATGTTGAAATTGCCATCCTGGGCGACTTTAATGACCACAGCATCAACTGGCTTAAGTATTCAAATATTATCGAGAACAAGGTCGTAAAATTGAGTCACTCTCAATCAGTTGTAGCTTAACTTAGCTTACTGACGAGCCAATACGGATCCCTGATTTAGGCGGAGACTTCGCAGTCTTCTTAATCTGTTTGTAAATCAGGAGCGTCGTAAAACCGCCGATAGGTTTCTCCGACCATAAACATCGAATATCCTACCAATCAGTGACAGAGAGGCTCATAAACCTCGCAAAATTTGACACTACAAACGTGCTAAATGGGAAAAACTCTTGGAATATTTTTGAACTTTTCCTTGGTTAGACGTTTGTTTTCGATCCGACGATCCATCTGACTGCGTTAAGGAGGTTCCCGATGTTATTTTGGCTGGTATGGATACTTACATCCCTTTTTCGAAGAAATGCCCTTCCAACTGCAAGCCTTGGTTTGACCGAAAATACAAAGAAGCTGTTGCTTCTAAACATCTTGCATACCGAGAATGGCGTGAAAATCCTAATGTCATATATCGCAACATCTTTGTTCGTGCTCGGAACAGATGCAAAGAAATTGTAGACGAAACCAAGGAGGCACACAATCAACGGATTAGGATCAAACTTCTTGCCTGCCCCAATAATTCCATATCCTTTTGGTCAGTCGCTAATGCAGTTAGTCAAAATTTTACCAAATCCACTATACTACCACTCACACGGCCAGATAACTCAATTGCAACATCTGTTGAGAAAGCGAACTTGTTGGCTGAACTCTTTGCTTCACATTCTAACATACTGGTGATTTCCAAGGAAAAACACCACCTAATATTCCCATAGTGCAGTCAAGGATGCCTGATATTGTATCAGCGTATCATAAAATGTATTTTAATGACGCTAGACACCAAAAAAAGCTGCTGACTCTAACGGAATACCTATCATAGCACTCAAAAATTGCGCGAGAGAACTAACACCAGTTTTCTGTAGACTTTTTAACCTATCCTATAAAAAGAGAATATTTCTTTCCTGCTGGAAATGCGCCACAATTCAGCCGATTGGGGCGACAGCCACTAAATAGAATTTAACGCTACAAAAAACCAAGGTGGCAGTTTTTTCTAAAAACGTTAACTTTGCTGAACCCGACAGAGTTATATCGAGGCACTCCATTCCTCTAGCATCATCACTTAATTTGCTGGGTGTTAATTTGGGGTAAATATACCTTGGCATGAAAATGTTGCATGCATAGAAGGGAGAGCTTCTCAAAAGGGTGGGATATTATTTCGAGCTAGAGCTTTACACTCCACAACAACTGTTAATCCTGTACAAAGTTCAAATTCGACCATCGATGGAATACTGCTCCCATGTTTGGGGTTCTGCCCCCAATACTGTATTTGTTGGATTGTATTCAGAAGAGAGCTGTTCGCATGGTTGGAGACCCGGAACGGGCCAGCAATTTTGATTCGTTGGAACATCAAAGAACTGTTGGCGACTTGAGTCTATTCTACAAGTATTTTCATGGAAATTGTTCGATGGATATAACCCGCTTAATTCCTCCCAGAGCGGTGCATGCTAGAAATACACGTCGCACTAATACTTCACATCCGTATGAATTTCAGCTTATTACTCCTTCTACAACCCTTTTGAGCCACTAGATACATATCTAACTTTAACAAAAATTGTATTTAATATTTTTCTCTACAAAATTACGTCGCTCATTATTATTCTGCTTAAAATAATAAGCTCGCATACTAAATGAGAACATTTTTGTGGACACGGCACAGATATTCTATTTTAACGGCACTTAACAAAACTGTGTTTTTGTCACTCTCTTTTCCTGTCATATTAGAGATTCTATATATGGCTGACAGATACGTGATTTATTGTAGTCCAGTTAAATTATTATGGCCATTTCACAAATAATCCACATTCATTTTATTTGAAGTTTTTAAAACGGTATATTCCGAAAACTATGATAGATATTGTGCGTTAGGTTGTGATTATAGCAATTATACGAATTCAAGCGGAACAAGAAGCCATGGTAATGTTGTTGTAGATTTACACACTTTTAAAAGAAAAAAATATATGAAAAAAGCTCAATTTAACAAAGCGCTGACAATTCGAAGCCTGTTTTACATGAATTAAATTATTGATCGCGTAAATGTCGATTTTTGTAAATATTAGCGTTATTTCCATAGCTTGAGTTTTAAATAAATACCTAAAAATAGTTCTTCTTTTAAACTTAAAGTGGATGTAAGCAATATAAGTAAATAATTATAAATATTTGTAAAAGACGATTTAAAAATTGGTCTATGTGAAGTTAACCTTTAAAAAATGCGTGTGTTAATAAAAAATACTTCGAAATCGTCAGTGAGATTGATTGACAATATACTGAGAACTGCAAAATTAATTATGCACAACATAGTGAGAGAGTACAGCACGAATGTTATAATTTAGTCAGTTGTTAACTTTTTCACGATAAAATGTGACAGGTTTTGAGCAAAAACTAAGTTTGCGTGTTGGGTCACCGGCCATATTTACCTAATTTAGAAAACTCTGACATCTTACTCGTCCCTTTTTTTCATTTTTAGCGAGAGAAAATCCTTAATAGCACTCATAACACCTACTTGAGAAACTTATTTACGAGATTCTAAACTCTTTATAGAAATTGAGGGAAAGTTGGCTAATTAAAATAAATAATTTCAACAGATGTTTAAGCCTGTATTTTATTTTTTACGGACCTAGATATTTTAAATAATATATTTGTTTAATTTGATTGAATTTCTGATAAACCTAGGCGGGTTTGTGAAATCAGCAATTGTAATATGATTCTGGAGCAGATTTAGCCAAAAATGTAATTTTTTGCGTTACACTATACCCTAAGTGAGCGTCTTGCAGTCAGTTACGGGTGCAGCGCGACTCAACCGGCAAAATCAAACCAATATATTTACATAAAGTTACCCGAAAGATTTTCCCGACGACTCGCATCAGCCAATAGTTGGATTTGTCAAAGATTGCAACTTCTCACCAAAAAATGGAGTATATAGAAGCATTAGTAAGTATACTAAAGAAATTGCTGAATTTTGTGTAATATTAGCTACAAAGACTATTGTCCATAGCTATGCTAGTACATAGAGGGTGAATCGATACTGTTAGAGATTTCAGAGAATTTTCAATTTGTTCACGTTGATATTACCTCTATGCCTATTCAATTTTTTGATTGTTATTGGTGAAAGTAGGTGCAGTTTCTATTACATTATTAATATACTCAACTGCATCAGTTGAGACATGCAAAGTTCTGATCGTAATGTATTTCTACCTTATCTTATTTGTGACCAATAATATATTTCTTTCTATCTGTGCATATTAAAATTATAATGTCCCTTTCCAGATACAAAAGCAGAATTTATAATTTAATGATAGTTGTGTATTTTATTCCTGTTAAACTCGTTCAGTTTTTTATGTAAATTAAACAAGTCTTACTTTGCCACATAGTGTTCAATCTCTTTACATTTCCTAGTAAGCCAGTCTGCCTTGTGCATGTCTTATTCTACGTCTTATTTCACAATGTATTCTCTAACATTTATCCTCGTTTCTATTCTTATATTTGCGTCTCTGATCCATAATTTCTAAAATGCCATCAGTCATCCAGCTCTGTTTCTTCCTTCCTCCATCTTCTTTAAGCTCATTCTTCTGGGTTTCTCTTAGTATATCTCTAGATCTATTTCACTTGGTTTTCATATTATCTGGTTCCTCCTCAATGGATTTCATTCTCTCCTTTAAAATATTTGTTATATGTGATCTGCCGTTTTCCTCTGTCAGCTTATCTTTACTGAAAGTGACTGTTCTGATAGTTTCCTAATCCTTTAAGTAACAGTCTTATTTTTCCTACTAGGAGACTATGGTCTGTTGGGACACCTGCCCCAGGATATGTTTTCGCAGACGATAGAAAGTTTCTATACCTCTCCTTGATACAGATGAAGTCGATCTGATTTCTGACGATTTTTTAGGTAAATCTGCAGGTGTTCTCGATGTATGTAAGCGACGTTTTGGTAACTAATAGAATGTATTTGTGATTGCTAGTTGTTTTTCTAAGCAAAACGTGACGAGCCTATCACCTCTGTCATTACAGTTACCCAGGCCATAATCTCTTATAATGTTTTCTTGCTTCCTTTCACCAACTAAAGAAGATGGAGCCGCCAGATGATGTGTCGGATTCTGTGCGGACCGATAAAGTGAGATATTTCTGTTGTAAAAATAAAATTAATAGTGCGATCACATGTGTCGTGTGCGGAAAAGTGTTCTATCTATCTTGTTTAACAAGAGATTGGGCAGAAGAAGTGAACTTTCTAGATAAAACTCGTTTAAAGTCTCGGGAGCATGCCGATGTTGACGTTTTTGTATGTCCTGAAAAAGACGTCGAAATTAGCTATTTGAAGACCTTGGTAGATTAATTGCGAGACAAGAATAAGGTATTAGAAAAAAATAATAGTTTTAAGGGAAAAAGTTTGTTTTTTGGAAAAAAAATCTAACCTCCAATCTGTCAAATATGGCGCGAAAAATACAAATAAAAATCAACAACTCATCAGTGAGAAGATAGTTTCAAGCCGAAAGAAGCCTGAAGCTGATAATAAAAAGCTAGAAGTTAGTCCAAGGGTTGTTACATCTAAACAATGTTGTAACAGAGAAGAAAGCTCTGAAAATAGTCCAGGTGCTGGTGCAAATGACGAGCAACAAACATCGGAGTCCATCAGACTACTGGACAATGGGGAAGATAATGGAGATCCTAACCTACTAGACCGTCCTAATGATAATAAACGAGAACAAAGGCAAATATTACAAACGGAGAAAGAACAGGATGAGGATAATAAATGGAAATTGATTAGAAAAACAAATAGGAGAAAAATAGACCCAAGGATAAAGCCCAGTCAGGACAACCTTCAAAATGCGCTACCAAACAGTGACAACCGAGCCAAAAATCCAGCTTGTGTACGACCGAAGCCATTGATGGGCAACAATCAAAACGATAATAGCTTGCTCAAGGATCCAAAAAGAATGGCTTTCTTGTTTGTTTCGGGACTCGCGGCTGAAACAACCGCACAGATGGTCTTGGAATATCTACAGGGTTGCAACTTTGATACTGGCTGCAAATATGAGAAAATAAGAACTAAACGAGAAAAATATTGTAGTTCTTTCAAGCTAGCGGTCCCTATGGATCAGTGAGCCAAATATCTGTGTGCTGATCTGTGGCCTCACGGAGTTACAGTAAACCATTTTTTGAATCTACTGAGCGGAGGGAGAGTGAATATGCATTCCCAGACCCTGTCTGGAAGCTATCATACCTGAAAGACAGGTCGATGTTATTTGTCTAACGGAACACTGGCTGACAGAGGGTGAAATAAGGAGCACTGATATCGAAGGATATAAGCTTGCGACCCCCTGTAGATGAGACATGTATTTTTGTTAAGAGGTGTTTAGATGTTAGTACTGTAAATTATCTGATAAATTTTAACATTGAAAAGTGTTTTGAGTACTATTATGTTTTTCTAAATATATTGCTTTGATCAGTATTTAATTTTTTTATTGTATTGTTTATTGACGTGTGTAAGACATTTTTTTGTTATTTAGCATGAATAAATATCTATCTATGTATCTATCTAACTTTGGCATTAAAATCGTCCATAACGATGGTTATTTCGTGGTTCTTTGTCGATGCTAGGATCTGATCTAGATCTTTATAGAAGTTTTCTATGTGTTCGTCATGGTAGTTCTTGATCGGAGCATACGATGTTTAGATTTGCAGTAATAGTTTGAAGTTTTACCATTTTTATTCTATCAGAAAACTGAATTACATTCTTAATGGATTTTGCTATTTGGTATGACACTATTATGGCTACTCCATTTTCGCGTGTGGGGTGTCTTTTCCCGCATAAATTATTTGTTCAATTTTATTGAATTTCTGATAAACTTGCGTTTATGGAATCAGCAATTGTAATGTGATTCTGGAGCACATTTAGTTAAAATTAGTTAAAAATGTAATTTTCTGCGTTACACTATACCCTACGTGATCGTCTTGCTGTAAGTTACGGATGCAGCATGACTCGAGCGGTAAAATGAAACCAATATATTTGCATAAAGTTATCTGAAAGATACGCAGATGACTCGCATCAGCTATTAGTTGGATTTGTCAAAGATTACAGTCTCTCATCAAAAAATGGAGTGTTATTATATTACATTAATAAGTAGACTAAAGAAATTGTAGAATTTTGTGTAATATAAGCTATAAAGACTATTTTCTATAGCTATACTAGTTCGTAAAGAATGAATCGATATTGTTACAGATTTCGAAGAATTTTAGATTTGTTCACTTTAATATTACCTTTATGCCTATTCAAATTTTTGATTGTTATTCGTGAAAGTGGGTGCACTTTCTATTACACTACTGAGATGCAATTGAGACACGCAAATTTCTGATCGTAATGTATTTCCACTATATCTTATTTGTGATTAACAACATATTTCTTTCTATTTATGAATATTAAAATTCTAATGTCCCTTCCCAGATACAAATGCAGCATTTATAATTTAATAATCTAATATTTGTGCATTGTTTGTACATACACATTTTAAAAATACAGTCGACAACAATAAAAATACAGCCTCTGAAGTGAAAGTCAGATAATTTTTGTCTTTTTCTTTCTTGATCTTAGTCTAGCCATATGTGACTGTGTTCTTTAATATTTTTTGGAGAAATGAAAATGATTCAATCTCTAATTTTCTTACATATGGGGAAGACAAAATAAATTTCTGAATCCTACGTCAAATTTTAATTCTAAAATTTATGGTACATTACAGATCGAAACTGAACAGTTTCTCAAATGTCCTCATTTCAATAGTGAAACGCTTTCACTTCAATTAGGCCCAATGTCTAAACAGTTCATCTCAGAGTA
This sequence comes from Pachyrhynchus sulphureomaculatus, assembly GCA_019049505.1. Lineage (NCBI taxonomy): Eukaryota > Metazoa > Arthropoda > Insecta > Coleoptera > Curculionidae > Pachyrhynchus > Pachyrhynchus sulphureomaculatus. The sequence continues at coordinate 136,390,847 of CM032449.1, forward strand.
TTTTTTTCTTAAAGAATAACAGTTTTTACTCCAGAGTATATTTTTTCATTGCATAAAGCTACTTTGAATAAACGCTGACAAATCTTATGACAGAATTTATTTTCTTTTTCCACTCAAAGCACTTTATTTTGATCAAAAACCTATTCCTAATATTGTAGTTATAATTCTTCTGGATATCTCCTGTGTCGATTGACAAAGTGATGCTCATATTTTGCCGAACATCCTGAGTCTTTAGGGCTTGTTCCGATAACTGACTTCTTCGGAATCTAACACAAAATCAAGTTAATTTGGTGTATGCACACGCTATATTAGAGAACTGGTAGGGGTCGGCGGGGCTTCATGGATGATCTGTTCCCAGATTGGTGACAGGTAAAGGCTAGTGTCATAATTATGGTTATTAGGCTGTTTAGATATTTCGATCGTACCGTATATTTCAAGTTTGAGCCGACCAGGTCACTTCCGACGTTAAGCACATACGACCTGAACTCCCAAACGCTCTGTCCTCCCCCACCAAATTTAATAAACCTCTTTACCGCCGACATGCCCAAGTCGGGCTAAACCTCTCTGATCATGTCTGCCGGGGATACCGTCATCACCGCCACAAGTCCACCAGGATCATCATCAGCCGCTTTCAACGCCACTTCAGCATTTTAGTCCCTCGGCTGGAACATTGGAGAATCCCTGCCAAGACCCAAGCCATCATGTTGAGCAAATCTTCCAACATCATGCCGGCAAACTTTACCTTTCAAGAAACCAGACTCCATTGGATCAACAGCGCCAAGTACCTGAGCCTCAGGTACGACAAGCGACTAGTATGGAAGGACCAGATCAACACCTTTATAAGTAAGCCGATCAGCTACTCAGCGAGCCGTACTCCCTTTTAAATAAGTCCCGTAAATTGTCAACAAGCAACAAGTTGGTAATTTACAAAATGATCATCAGATCCAGCCCTTACCTATTCTAGTCCGGAATGGTGTCAAATGTCACGCACCCATAGATATACCCTCCACTCCGTTCAAGACAATACCGGCCAAATCATTGCCAATACCTAGATTTTCCGAGATTTTTAAAGGCCCACACTCCAGGAAATCGTGAGCAATACCTAGCTTAAATTCCTGGATCAAGCCACTCCCCAGTCAGAAACGCTAATTGACCTCCTCCAGACGCCAGATGTCATTACCTAAGAATCTCCAACCCTCTACCACAGGATTAGCTTCAAGTTAATCTTAAGTTAATTTGAAGCTTATACACACGAAATATTTTAAGTTATAATATCTTAAGTTCTCTCTTATTACATTTTTATAAAAGCTAAATTATATAAATATTATCACAAACAAATATATAATCGTGCCTAGATCATCTCAATTTATAATAGCTACAGGTTTAACCTCTCTGATTATCAATAAAAGATTCTGGATTCTAAATTCTACATATTTTATGAATTTTCCTAAGATAGAAAGAGAAATTTATTGCATTGATCTGGTGTCCTATTTCATGCTGGTGTTCTGCAAGTACTGAAATGGAAATGTTACTAAAACCACCCTTTGATGTTCTTTAATTTTAACACATTTTTCTTCGCTCGTTTCGTCGTTATAGGTTCCACCATAGCTACATGGGATACTGTACTAGGTGTTCAAGGGAAATCTTATCTTTAACATATCTAAGATGTTGTGAGAGTTTAGTGCACATAGAGCAACGTGTTATTCTGTTATGTTTATGTAAAAGTTTCGAAATGCGATCTGTAAAATTTTTAATGTAAATTCCAAGAGACTGATCTGCTTGACTTCCAGTCTTAAGAAACATTTAAGGAGATGTATGTTTTTGAATAGAGCATCTCATATCTCCGTACTGGAAATTGTTCGACTAAAAAACGGAAGTAAGATGCTTTAGTTCTGGTTGAAGAGACTGTAGCTAAGAAAGTGCGACAGCTCTATGAGCAAGGATTTAATGACTATTTTTGGGCGAGATCGAGATGCGAGGAAGCATTTTAATATCTACCCTTGTGAGTGAGCCTTCTATATACTGAGTGGCTTAAAATCATATCTGCCTTTCGATTGATAAGAACATCTCGGGAATGGAGAATATTATTATTTTCAATATCAAAGGTAACGTGGATATATGGAAGTAAAGAGTTGTGTGGCCAAATTACGGACGTGACATCAACCTATAGTTACCGGAGTTTTGCTTTCAGATGAAAAGTGATGATGGCTTGTTTTTCGAAATGTTTCATAAATATGTTGGCAATAATTGGAGAGAGAGAGGGTAATTCATTGCCGTGGCGAATATTTGTTTTTGTTTATATATTTCACTATTGTCTAGAAAACACGCTGCTAAGTTAGAGTTAGGAACTCTGATGCCAGGGGAAATGGATCCTCCTCTAATAATAATTAGAGTATCGGGAATATGAACTTTGGTTAAAAGAGATTCAACGTCGGAGCTGACTAAAATATCGTTGGGGTCGAGTTTGATTTTGATCAGACGAGTGTAAGACGTTTAAGACAAAGCTATCTATTTTGCCTATATATATATATATATATATATATATATATATATATATATATATATATATATATATATATATATACATATATACACTACAAAAATTCAACGGATACCAACAAAAATATTCAATTCACATTCGAAACAGAAGACAACAATAAGATAAATTTTTTAGATGTAACTTTACACCACATTAATGGAAATATAAAAACTGAATGGTATACTAAAAATACATGGTCTTCTAGATATCTTAATTATGCCGAATTCCCAAAAAAAATCTGTACTCATAGGGCCAGCAGATAGAGCAATCAAGCTTTCTGACACAGAATACAGAGAGAGTGCAATAACCAAAGTTAAAGAAGCATTAACACTTAATAAATATCTGATGTACCTTATAAACAAAGTCTTCAAAGAACGAATACAAAACTTTTATAATACCATAATAAGTAAACCACCAATAACAACCATAATATATATATATATATATATATATATATATATATATATATATATATATATATATATATATATATATTGTTTTTACCGTTTATAAATAGACTATTTTTCAAAACTACAAAATTCGGTTATGTCACAAATCATATAATCTGCTCTCATCCAATTTTTGCAGGCTTAAAACCAAAACCCCAAATAATAAAAAAATTAACATAGTCTACGAAATCAAATGTAATAACTGCGAAGGAATATATGCTGGGCAAACAAGCCAATACCTAGAAAATAGAATCAAAGGCCATAAATACTACAAAAAAAAACAGTACAGTTTTTTATTTCAAAAACATCAAAATTATCAAAACCGAAATAAATACAAAAAAAAGAAAAATACTGGAATCTATAGACATACAGATGACACCCACTGCAATAAACGAAAAACAGATGTAAATAACGTGAACCGTATCTACCTACCAGTCATATAAAGTCCTTCACGTTAAGTGGTTGTTTGTAGAATGTAAAAATGTGTTTTTGACAGTGATTTAAAATTAATACCTCAATATAATGAACTACTTTCTAAGGTAAGGCCCTCATTAATTTATATAGTTAAGTGTTTTAAATTAAAAACTACGAAAAGCTAGAAATATTTTAACCTTGAAATGCACGACAAACAGACTAATAATTTATCTATATTTAATTCTTCTATTGTCATCTTTTAGAGCAAATTTTGAAGAAGACCTCTTCCGAAGGTCGAAACGTCAATAAATATATAACAAATCCAAGAATAGTTTTAATGATCTAATTCCAAGAAAACGTAAATTATTTATTTATTTATTTATTAACGGCGTTGCTCCAATTTACACAATTATAAACATAATTAAAACAACTAAACGTAATAAAAATCATAAAAATACACAGAAACCAACATCACAAGATCATTAAAACTAGTTTCACAGCAAGCAAATATCACAACTTTTTAATAATTAATTTAAAACTATCAATGGAGTCATGAATCCTGAGATCGAACTGATTGAAATGCCTCATTATTCTGGACATGGGTCCATAATAGCCATAATTAGTAGCATGAAAGGGAATACCAAACAGGTCTCTGCCTCTAGTGCGACGAGAAACATTATATGTTAACTTGTCCAAGAGATGGGGACAATCAACCAGCCCATTTTTTAACTTAAAAGCCAGAAGCAGGTCACAATGGAGTCTTCTAGTCTCCAGGGTCGAAATACCCAAAATGCCTCTAAGGTTGTGGTGGTCTATATGGTAACCATCTGGGGGTATGGCCATATTAATAATATATATATATATATATATATATATATATATATATATATATATATATATATATATATATATATATTCATTTTTACTCATTACAAGCCATAGGAACATTATCTTATTTTTGTCTAACATAGCAAGTGTGATATGTTGATGGATTAGCCCAATCCAAATATTTTTTTTTTAGTTGCCAGCAGGTTACAAACATAAGTTCCATTTTGGCACTGACATCGAAAACATTACCATATATCTGACGTGTAAGTTTAATTAACTTGCAATTTACAACAGACTACAGAATCTATATAAAAATACAGCAATTTTATTTCCAGATGCATAAGAATTTCCATTTTTGTTCTGGATTTTAAAGAAATTTTCTCTCTGTGAAAATATTTTAAATTGACTTTAACTTCACAACGTTCATTCTTGTTAGCTCATTGTTAGCTTTTCGTGTTATCAACGAATATCTTTATGAACTTTGGGAACCGTTTTTGTTATTGCTGCTCTAAGTATTGTTTGCCTTAATTTACTTATTTATAAAGTACACAAGTTTTGCTTTCAGGTTAAATAATGTTTTCCTCCTTATGCAAAATGTTAATTTTGTTAATCTATTCAGAATAGTAAACTTAAAAATATATTTATTTTAAATATGTTTAGGCTACAAAAATTAATAATTTATATATATATATATATATATATATATATATATATATATATATATATATATATATATATATATATATATATATATATATATATATGTATATATGTACATAATATTTTTTTAGTAATTTATTCTTGGGTATTATGGGTTTATTTATGGTTATTTTATGTTATAAAAACACAAAATTTAATAACATGTCGCCCGTTGTATTGAGCTTTATTAAATTTTATTTTTATTCTTAGATTACTTACAAAATTAAAAATAAATAACCGGTCAAGTGCAACTTGATTGCTTTTAAAATAAAAAATGTTGTAACGGAAGTATAAAATGATCAGTGACTTCACAAAAACACACACCCCAAATGAGTTCTCAACAAAGTTTATTTCCAATCTTTACTGAAATCGTGATAATTTTCATTCAATCTACACCCCGTGGAGAATATTCCAGAATTTTTTCAAAAGTTTTTGATAAGTACTTTTCGAGATAAGGCGGGTGGACAGCGATTTTTCTCGATTTTTTAAAAATAATACAAAGAAAAGTGCGCGCAAGTATTACATTATATATATATTTTTTACTCGTGTTTTCACAAGCTTTCATTTGATACCACACTCGATTACCTAGTAAAAAATTTTTTTTTTCACTTCCGATTTCACTCCCCAAAACTAACTAACTAACTAACTAACACCTTACATGGCTCTGATGAGGCCATCAATTCCTATATTATTACCAAATTTCAACTTTCTATGACAAATAATTTCGGAGAAAATCGGGTGTGACAGACGGAAAGACAGACAGACAGACGGACAGACAGACACCGAAGAGATCTTATAAGTGTTCCGTACGGAACACTAAAAATAAGTTACGCATCTCGTTTCTTAAAAAGATCTGGCCACAACTGAGAGGAAGAAGAGGAAATGTTTAAGGTTCAATCTGCTTTGTTTTAGTGGTATAATTTATAAAAGTATATTTATGAACTAGTGCAACACTGTCTAATTTCACATTTTTTATTAATTATACTAGTAAAAGCAAACATCTCTAAAACATAAACACTTTCTCTTTTTCTCTTTTAATGTGGCCAGATTTTCTTAAAAACACTATTTAAGAAATCATTAATATTGAGAAAAACAACAAATAAAACACATTTTATTAGAACAAGTCTTGCGAGAAATTCAGGTTCGACTTGCTATAGAACTTTGTACCTGCAGCGCTTCAAGAGAAACATAACAGTCTCTTGCAACCAGCAGGTTAAGCGATGGCATATGTTAAATATATATTTTCAACTCTGATTTTAAAGTGAGAATTGCTTTATCGTCTCACAGATATTCCTAATTTAAAAATATTTGTTTTCTTAAGGACTAAAAAAGCTGTGAAGTGGTGGAGCAATTCCAATGTCGAAATCGATTTTAAAAAAACAAAATACCTTCAAAAACATTATAATACTTGTGATAATAATTTACATTCTGCTTCAAATTCAATGTAAAATAGCCAATTTAATCGTAACTCAAACTAATATATTGTGAAACAAGTATAATAGAGAGCGGTAGTAAACACGTCAAATTTTGTTTACCTAATTTTGTACTTGTTTGTACATAACCGTATAGTTCATTATGTTACATAAATGTGTTCATAAATTTAGTTACATCGTATTAGCCAACGGTCAGCCTATGAGCTCTATTCTTGGGTTTACTCGTTATTACTGAATAGCAAGGAGGGTACCTTCGTCACTACTATACATGTACATATCTTCCTTCATTTCATCGTACGGGATTACATATAAATTTCTTAATACATATATGTAGGTTACTATAAACAAATGTTTTACTGCTAAACTGGAGTATTTATCTTTTTTGATACCCTGCGGTATATATTTTTACTAAAGTGGTGAGTAGGCATTAGGCATCCTAAAGTGACTGTGTATGAACAACAATATATATTTCATCATTAGGATTTTCAGTCTAATTTATTTAATAAGGATTGTAGGCATCGTAAAATATCATTCCTAAAGTTGATTAGTGTTCACCATCAAGGTTTGGAGAACACAATATTGGAAACGTGATTCGAGTACTCTTTTACTTCTGAACCGTTATAGAATTAAGTGGATAAACTCTAAACTTAATAAAAATAAACCTCGTCTTTTGATGAATTATAGATAATTTTAATATTTTTTTCCAGTATCAATGCGTTGAGAATATATTTTGTAGGTTTTCGGACTTGGACTAGCCGTAGCAGCGGCATGGTATCAACTTCACTGCCCCTGCCTCTCTATGTGATCGTGAAGCAGTTAAACTTGCAACCTAAGTAGCTCCTGATTGTGAACTTATTTACATATTTTCTTAATGAAGTTTTTCTTTTGATTTTAATTATTAAATGTACCAATAAAAAATTTTAACTTTAAATTGTAATGTTTGGATAAATAAGGACACATCAAAGGACAAGGGGAAGATGATAGATTGATAAAACTGGTATAGAAGAAAATCCAATGGGTAGAAGGCTGTTGGGCAGACCGAGAATGCGCTGGAAAGATAATATTGTAAAAGGTCGCTAAACGACTGGAGAGGAATTCAATCTTGATATTATGACGGATCGCCAGAGATGGAAGAGGGTCGTACAAGCAACCAAAACCCACCTCTGGTAGAGCTACCAGCGGAAGAAGAAATAATGCCAAGTTTTGTAGCATAAAAAAATATTATTACTGTTCTCTCAAAGAGAACACAAAATGTAATAGAAAATGGTCATAAAACTTTTTATAAAAAATTGTTAACAATATTAAACAAATAAAAAACAGATTTAAAGAAATTGTTGTTTTTGTAAATCCGTACCTTCGATGTACTTGACATTGTTTTAATATTATCTGCTTCTGCATCGCAAACATACACGTACTCGCCTTTTGAATATGGCCTTGATCTCTTCAATGGCTTTATTATCTCTCGTTATTGAAGCTCCTAGATAGGTAAAGTTCAGTACTCGTTCGAAATTGTACTCACTAATGCTGAAATTCTGCCCTACTCTATCTCTGCGTTCTTGCCGATTCACTAGCATGTACTTATCTTCGTTTATTCTCAACTCCATCTTACTAGCTTCTCTCACCAGTTTGGTAAACATTTCTTTTACATTGATTACTATTCCACAATGTCGGTATCATTAGCAAAGGCAAGAAATAATTGAGGCCCGTCAGTAATAAACAGTTCCATTCTTAGTTCAGCGTCCCTTATGACCTTATCCATCGCAACATTAAAAAGTATTTTTGACACAGCATCTTCCTGGCACAGTCCGTTCCTAATCTTAAGAGCCTCCGAAAGAGTGATACTCATCCTAACTCTGCTCCTCGTTCCCTCTTGCCATTATTTGAGAACATTTAATAGTTTCTAGCCAATCGCTGAACTGAATCTTCATTATTCGGAGTTTAAACAAAAAGCTGTCATCAAATATGTTACTTAAAACTGCCATTGTGATAATGTTTTGTCATTTAATGGTTAAGGCCTAAGATACTTTGGTTATTCAGCCAAGTCATCTTCGATAACGGAAATTAGATGAGCGAATTACATATGAATCTGGATTTGCCTAAAATTAATCCTGATTAACTGCCAATAACACAGGACAACATTTTATCTAGGCTTGTACTCGGTAAATCAACTAGGTATCTTAGAGTTTTTGGGGTCGCTGATTACGATGAAGGGGTCGGTTAACCTTCATTAAGTCAGGTTCAAGGTCATTTGAAGGTCAAATTGAGCCAATGCAGCCAAAAAATCTGAAAAAATTCATACGTATGTTTTTTGGGTCACTGAATCCGAATCCGGTGTTATTTTTTTCATATAAGGTCTCCTGAAGGTCACTAGAGGTTACTTCAAGGTCATTCTGAGGTTATTTGGAATAAAAGAGTTATGAGCAGGCCACAAAATCTGAAAAAAATGGTGTATACGTTTTTTAGGTCTCTGGTTCAGAATTAGAGGTCGGTTAACCTCCAACAGTTCAGGTTCAAGGTCATTAGAAGGTCAAATCGAGCCAATGCAGCCAAAAAATCTGAAAAAATTTATACGTATGTTTTTTGGATCACTGAATCCGAATCCGGTGTTATTTTTTCATATAAGGTCTCCTGAAGGTCACTAGAGGTTATTTCAAGGTCATTCTGAGGTTATTTGGAATAAAACAGTTATGAGCAGGCCAAAAAATCTAAAAAAAATGGTGTATACGTTTTTTAGGTCTCTGGTTCAGGTCGGTTACCCTTCATCAGGTCGGTATTAAGGTCATTTGGAAGTCAAATCATTGGATAGCCGCCAAAATAAACCGTTGCACGTTATTGTTGGAATTCTGAATCGAAATGTTTGTCTTCTTCTCACTCGTGTCTCCAAGAATACACCGGAAGTTATGTCTACTTTAATACTTTGTAAGATTCTGGAACTTCATCGGAACGTTCTGACAATATTCTCATTTTGATTTGTGCCAGTAATGTGGTCCTCCACATTTCCCGTTATGTGCATCTGTACTTGAAGAGGGAGTGACTTTATAGCATAGCATATAAAAACAACGATACGGAATTGTTTAAAAATCCAAGAGTCACCCTATTTTCAAAAATTTACAAGAGCCCGTGTTCCCAGAATTCTTAGAATTTGCTGACTTATAATTCGTTTAAATGCACACACACACGCACATGCACACGCACGCACACACACACACATACACAGTAATACACACACACACACACACACTCATACACATGAAATAAAACACACAGACATACACAGTAATACACACACACACTCATACACACGAAATAAAACACACAGACATACACAGTAATACACACACACACACTCATACACACGAAATAAAACACACAGACATACACAGTAATACACACACACACTCATACACATGAAATAAAACACACAGTAATACACACACACACACACACACACACTCATACACACGAAATAAAACACACAGACATACACAGTAATACACACACACACACACTCATACACACGAAATAAAACACACAGACATACACACATAATCACACACAGTGATCCACACACGCACAGGCACACACACACGCACACAAAGACACACACATCCACACGAACTCAACAATACACACAGGCACACCCATATAAATAAAACATACACACACAAACTCTGTGACACACACACAGTAATATATACACAGACACATACAAACACAGAGTAATACATACGGAGTCGGACAGATACAATAATACACACACACACACACATACACACACGCACACACCATAAGACACAGTAATACACAACAGTTACGTACCCACGTAGGCACACACATCAATATACAAACATACGCACACAGACACCTACATATAAATTCAGTAATTCACACCCATACACACGCAGGCACTCACGGATTCATTTGTGAAGAGGGATTCACTTTTGGAGGGTCATTAACTTTTGGAGGGTCATTAGCTTTTGGAGGGGGCTACTGTCAGCGGCGGCGGCGGCGACGACAAAAATGATTTTAATGTATAGTCAGAAATTAAAAATTTACATAAAAAATTAATGTCCTTATCTTTGGTATAACTAAATATACTAAGCTAATCATCAATTCGAGTACGTTTGCGTTGGGATTCAAATGACCTCCGAATTGATTTTCTTTTATGGTTTACATTTGTGTCTCTTTTAAGGCTCCAACAGTAGTCAGCTAACATATTCGTACACCAAACTCCTTGATATCTTTGTTCAAATACTTTCAGATCTTGATGCATACGTTCTCCTTGCTCTTCACTGAAGTCTCCTAGGTTCTCGGGAAAGTAGTCGATGTGAGAATCTAGGAAATGAACCTTGAGATTCATCAGACATCCTAGTTCCCTGAAGTTATTTACCATTTTCGCAACGATTTCTTTATAATTTGGATCTTTATTGTTTCTCAAAAACTTTTTCGTCACTTCTTTGAAACTTCTCCAAGCTGCCTTTTCTTTGTCAGTCATCTTTCTTTCGAATTCTACATTTTTGAAAAGTTCTCTTATATCATGTCCGGTAAAGACACCTTCATTTATTTTCGCCTCCGAAAGTTTTGGCAATACTTCAAAGATATGCATGAACGCATCGCTCTGGTTTCTACTCATTACTTTAACAATTTGTTCTGCCAGACCTAACTTTATGTGCAATGGTGGTAACAGAACTTTATGAGGAGGTACCAAACTTTCTGCTAAAACATTTTTCTCACCTGGGATTAGATTTTTTCTTGGTGGCCAAACTTTTACTACGTAATGTTTATCTCTAGCACGACTGTTCCATTCACGAAGGAAGCATGGATATGATACAAACCCTGATTGCAAACCGAGCATGACCATTATGATTTTTAAATCACCGCAAAGTTCCCACTTATGAGAATCATATTTCAGTTTTTCTAGTACGAGTTCTAAATTGAAATATTCTTCTTTTAAAATGACCGAATGAACAAGAGGCAAAGGGGCATACGTATTCCCATTGAAGAGCAAGATCGCTTTCAAACTTCTTTTCGATGAATCGATAAAAAGGCGCCAATGACTAGCTATATATTCGATACCATATTCTTTGACTAATCCACTAACATCATTGCAATAAATTAAATTACCAGATTTTGTAAAATACTTTTTGAATGGTTTTTCTCTTGAACGGTAATATGTTACTTTTGTCCCTGGTGCTAAACAATTTTTTCCTTTTAATCTCGATGCTAAAAGTTCAGAACCTTCTTTTGAAAGTCCTAAGTCCCTACAGAGATCACTCAGGTCACCTTGGTTAAAATGTGTTTGTTCTGACATACCTTCATCTTCCGAGCCTGAAGATACATTGTAGGCTTCACTTTCACCATCTTGCGATGTATCTAATAATTCATCATGCATTTCTATATCATCAGAAACTTCAAAATGCTCTGCATTGCTATGGCTGCTGTCATCATTATCAGGTGCAGTTTTTCTATATATATGGGCAATGTTACAGATTCTAAGCACGGATAAGTTACAGAGTTTTTGTTATTACGATTATATCCTTTGAGATTCGTTAAGCAGAAATAACAATTAGACGTATGGTCTGATGGATTTCTCCATTTCATCGGTGCAGAAAATATTTGTGCCCTTGTTCCAAACAAAATATTGCGGCATTTACTACAGATGACATTCGGAGTATAAGAGTTGTTCAAGGAACTCGTGTCGATATTAAACAAACTTTTATATTTTGTTTTCAAAGTCTCAGAAAATTTAAATTTATTTTTGGGAGTATACAGCCCACAAACGATACAAAAACGCTACTCGGTATATATTACCACTACACCAAACACTTTATTTTTGCACTCGACGCGCGTTTCGCTAACCATGTTAGCTTCATCAGGAGCGATGATTGACTGTCAATCATCGCTCCTAATGAAGCTAACATGGTTAGCGAAACGCGCGTCGAGTGCAAAAATAAAGTGTTTGGTGTAGTAGTGATATATACTGAGTAGTATCATTGTGCCAAAGATTCCACCTTCCCAACTTAGATACAAAAACAGTTCACATTATTCTTGCAAAATCCTTGACTTGTAGCATTAAACTCTTCAAAAGCCAAGTTTCCCACCGTTGAAGAGCTACGGTCGCTGGATGACGACGGCTGCGAGCCCGCTTTCCCACCCTGACCAACCGCCGATTCTGGGGTTCCGAGCCCCTGTCTCGTAGAAGTTTTATTTGTAGTTGCCATGACGGCATGGAAGCCATAACCCAGGGACTTCGCCGGATAGTGGAACAACTCCGTTGCCCACCGTCACCGCGTGGAGGTGCCCTGGGTGCAACTACAAGTATTAGCTCATTAGCCCACATTTATTAAATATGCATATCAAATAACTTTATGGAAATGTTAGTGGGAGTTTTAAGACTGAGACAAAAACTTTCTGTATAAAATAAACCGACCTCGAAGCAAGTATAATGCTGAAATATATTAGTAGCACTTGATCATAACCTTTTCCTCTACCCATGTTCTTGTATTTCTGCTTGAAACGATCTATGGAAGAAATGGTAGGGAAGAAAAGAACACAGATTAGGAATTAGTGACCCAAAAAAGGTGGGTATCGTTTTTTTTTTTAGATTTTTCAGCCGCTATCATCATCATCATCATTGACCTTCAAATGACCTTCAAATGACTCTGAACCAGATTTGATGGAGGTTAACCTACCTCTAATTCTGAACCAGAGACCTAAAAAAACGTATACACCATTGTTTTTATGACCCAAAAAACATACGTATGAATTTTTTCAGATTTTTTGGCTGCATGGGCTCAATTTGACCTTCTAATGACCTTGAACCTGAACTGTTGGAGGTTAACCGACCTCTACTTCTGAACCAGAGACCTAAAAAACGTATACACCATTTTTTTCAGATTTTTTGGCCTGCTCATAACTGTTTTATTCCAAATAACCTCAGAATGACCTTGAAGTAACCTCTAATGACCTTCAGGAGACCTTATATGAAAAATAACACCGGATTCGTATTCAGTGACCCAAGAAACATACGTATGAATTTTTTCAGATTTTTTGGCTGCATTGGCTCAATTTGACCTTCAAATGACCTTGAACCTGACCTGATGAAGGTTAACCGACCCCTTCATCGTGATCAGTGACCCCCAAAAACCCTAAGATACCTACCGTTAAAAAGTTGTCAATTTTATTTATCTCCTGCTATAATAATAATCGAAAATTTAGAGAAAAGCAAAGTATTCCATTGGAAGTAATTATTAATATTATTCTCTATACATAACTAAATAATCTCTAGTCCTCTGTTACTTTAAAACAACGCACTTTAGCAACAGGGAAAGTCTTCGGTGGTTAAGGTTTAAAATATCCAACACAATCGCTTGTGTTTAGCATGGTGGATTGTCAAGAAAGCGCTCTTACAGTATGTTTGCAAGGCCTTGGTCATGTCTCTTGAGTTTTTTCTTTACAAGTGGTAGTTAAAGAATATTATTTCCAATATCTTCAGTAAAAATACCAGTGCATGCCAGTGCTTTATATTTTCTAGTAATTTCATTATTTTTTATATTAGCGATCTCCTGAAAGACCAGAAATTCACACCAACTCCTTATGAAAATACCCGCTCATAACAAAAAGTTATATAACTTGACATAAACCTAGAAGAAATTCAGATCCAAGGAAGAATTTTTTTCAAAAAGATTTTGCGTTATAGAATCGGACGGTTATGCAGGGACAGTCTATTCCGTTATCACTAAACTACTTCGACGTTAACTGGAAGCTAATATGCCTTAACAAATTCGACCAGTGACAGAATATTCCTGACATGTTTGATGCTCATTCCTTAAAAACACTCTGCTTTCATTAGATCCTATCCAGAGAAGAGCTATTGGCCTAATTGTGGACCACTAACTTACCGGAAACTTTGATTTAATAAAGCGTCGCAGAAAGATTGGTGATTTAAATCTAATCTATGAATACCGTTTGGGAAGTAGTCTGTAGATGTATGCCTCTTGAATTCTCTCTTTAAGCTGAGCTAAGAATTTATATGAAATTCAGCTTGTAGTTTCTAATTTCATTTCCTTCTAAAACTCTGATATATTCATCCCTTAAGAAAAAACTCCCTAGGAGCGTGTTTCCTACAGAGGATAACCTGCGGAGATTCAAGATTAACATGAATCGATACATTAGCGAACATGCTTCTTTAGTAGTACAAAAATTGTCGCTTTGGATAGCTTTTTTTTATTTTTTCCCCGAAGCGATAAACTTAGATAGCTTGGACATTAAGTATATAAATGCTATAATAGTTAATCACATCATACTCGCTGTCTTTTAATGGATATCAGCATTTAGTAAACAATTTAGGAGATATAATTAGAGATAGGATACTACCTTTACATTACCAATAACTTATTATTATAACGTGTTCTACCTGCATAAACAACGTAATGAATTTTAATCAGTATAACTGGTCAAATGTGAGAGATAATTAAATTATATTAGTTAATACAATTTGAATTTAAACAACAAAACATTTCGGTAATCAATAAATTAGTAATTTACGTTGTGTATTTACACGCTTAACTGGTGGTTTTCAATATCTCTGGTTTAGTGTAAATAACAAGCATTATTACAACATTACTTTTTTTCATGTGCTAAACAATTATAGCTGGTAAGCTAAGGCATATTAGTGGTATCAGCAATAAATATATATTTATAAAGTACTCTAATCGCGGTGGCAGACACCGACGCTGACTTATTTTTATAACTTTGTACAGGCCTATCTAAAATATATTTTAGTTTTCAAATATGAATAGTAAATTTAGTATCAAAGCGGAAGATGAATCAGCATTTCGAAAAGAGCTATAAGTAGCAACATCTGACAAAAATAGGGTTTTATAGTAATAGCATGTTTCAAATGGCTGTATTACGTAATAGTATGAAATTTTATCTTTTGAATGGTACCTAATGTGACAAATGGACATTCAAATGGCCGAACCTCATCAGTAACAAATAGTTGTTAATACAATATTGTGGCAGAAATAAATTTGGATTGTCAAAATATAAGAAATCCTAGGACATTAAGTAGCGTTATATACTGATTATTTTTTATGTGATAATATGTAGTTTGTTTCACTGAAATAATATTCCTGGGTAATGGAAATTTTGATAATTTTTGATAATTTTGGTACCTTATCAATTATAGTATAATTAAAATTAATCGTTTGATTGCTTGCTTAGGTAAATGTGTTAGAAATTGATAAAAAAAAATAAAAAATTTCTTATTAGTAAATTAGAAAATATACTTGTTCCTTCTTAAAAACTGCTTAGTTAATTACAAGTAGTTTATTTTGTGTTATAAAAGTATCCTGTAAAATATTCAGTATTTTAAATTTTCGATTATTTAATCACAAGTTGGAGGCTTCGGGTAAATATTGCATACAATTTTTTATTTAAAGTTATTTTACCCCAATTTCAAATTTTAAAATTCTAGGCGTTGCTAAAGAAAAATACTGTATTCATGAAAAAAAATCACACTTCGAGACTTTTCTTCACGTTTTAGGGGTCCTAGATCTTGAAAAACATAGTCACTTGTTTCCATCGGTCTGTCTGTCGGATATTGATTCTTGACATGGGAGTGAAAGTGGGGTCCATAAATTATATATAAAATACATATGGTGTTATATATCTAAGAATCCAAAAATTAGGTTTATTATTCATTGCTTTCAGGTTTAATCCAGAAAAAGGATGAAACAGGCAGGGCTAGTTTAATATTGTATGACTTCAATAGCATTTTGAGATATTTACAGGTTTTTTGGTACTGGACAAATTTTAAGCATATTATTTATAGTAAAATATGGAAATGCTTAAAAGGTGGAGTAGAGATTAATGAGTTTGCTTCCTATATATGGTATTAAAGATCTATAAAACGAGAAGTACGACAGAGGAACCCAGTGAGCTCTAAACTGTTTAAAGCCGCATTGGAGGATATTTTTAGAGATTTGAGTGGGAGATGAGAATAAATGTAAATGGAGAGAGGCTACATCACATGAGATATACCGAGGATGTGGTAATAATATCTAACAATGCCGCAGATATACAGAAGATGTTAAATGATATTAAGGAAAATCAAAAAAGCGGGATTAAAATTAAATAAAAGAAAACAAAAGCCATTACAAATGACCATAACAAAACACTTGATTATGTAGAAGAATATATATATATATATATATATATATATATATATATATATATATATATATCTGTAACAAATGATATAATGCGATAAACCCAATCAAACCGCAGAAAAAGAAAGAAGAATCGAACTGGCATGGGCAGCTTTTGGTAAACAAAGATACATCCTGAATAATAAGAAAATTCGTCTAAGACTAAGAAGAAATGTATATATATATAACCAGTGTGTCTTACCAGTTCTCACTTACGCAGCAAAAACTTGGCCACTGACTAGGAATATAATGGATAGATTTGCCAAAATACGTTGTATATAAGGATAAAGGATAAGATACGAAACGAACATATTATGGAAAAAAGTAAACTAATAGATGTAAAAGAACATATAGCAAGCCTAAAATGGAGATGGGCTGCGACAACCGGACAATCGTTGGAATAGGAAGATGCAGGACTGGACACCCTGGTTGAGAAAGAGATCAAGGGGCAGACCGCAGACCAGTTGGAAAGACGATCTAAAACTTACAGCCGGCCTTGCATGGACAAGAGAAGCACAGGATCTACATAATTGGAGAATAAAAGGGAAGACATATGTCCGACACTGGATATAAGAAGGCTATGAAGAAGAAGAAGAAGATCTTTTCCGGGGATTATGAAGAATCCAAAAATTGAGTTATTTGGTCATTACTTTCAATCTTAATGTGTAAAGGGGTGAAGAGGTGGAGTGGTCAAATATTATATGGTTTCAATAGTATTATGCCGATTTTTCTAGGTTTTTATCTACAACAATGAACACATTTTAAGCCTAATTATTTATTTACTATATATAACTATACAACCTATAACAGGTGAGGAAGTGAGCTAGAACGATGTTTTCGTATTTATTGTGCTATAGGTATTATACAGACTTCTTTAAGCCTAGGGAGTGAAACATTACATTATTTTTTTGCTGTTGGCAATATTAACAGTGTTAGATTTTCAATATTATTATAAAAAATTTGCCTGGTTGTTAGTTTGTGATATTTAAAAAAATTATTTATAGTAAAAGATATATAAAGTAAAAGAAATTGGGTAGACCAAAACGTGGTTCTTAAACTTTTTATAGCCACCGACCACTTTCAAAATTTTAATCCTCCTCAGAAGCGTAACTTTAGATTTTGTTTTTTTAGCATAATAGTATCCTTCTTTAGTAAAGCTTGTTTTGTTTATATTCATTTTTAACTTATAATCCTATTTGCATGAAGGGAAGTAAAATAAAAAAATAATTTTGTGCCGGTAAATTATATATAATAGGGTATTACGTACTAGTAAAAAAATAAATAAAATGTAGCTTGCGGACCCGGGCACTAATCGCACGGACTCCGGAGGTCTGTGGATCCCATTATAAAAAACCCTGGGGTAGAGGGTTAGAACGGTGGTTGGATATATAACATAATATACTTCTATTTTAGTGTTCTTGCTTTTTTCATCACCATCATCATTAGCTTATTCCATCCATAGTCGGATGTAAGCCTCTCCAAGTTGCCTCCAATGAGCTTTGTTGTTTGCTTTTTGCATCCAGTCGTGTCCTGCTAATCTTTTTATGTCGTCGGACCATCTTGTCTGTGGTCTACCTCTGCATCTTCTGTGTACTCTAGGCCTCCATTCAACTATATGGCGTGTCCATCTGTTATCTTTCAGCCATTTCGATATGCCGCTCTCAATTCTATCTTAATATACATATTCGTTGCACTACATTTGATCTTCCTCGTATCTCCATGTTAGGCATACGATCTTGGAGTCCAATAGTAGCATTCTCATCTGCATTGCTCTTACCTGGAGTATAATTATTATACTTTTATTTAAAGCCCACCTTTCAGTGTCATATCTGAATACCGGCAGTATATACTGATCCAATACTCTGGCTTTTATTGTATTTGGGATGTCCAATTTGAATGTAGATTGTAACCTTTCGAACGCAGGCCAAGCTAACGAGACTCTTCTATTCAAATCAGCCTTTAAATTATTTTTTGAAATTTAGATTTTTTGTCCTAAATATATGAATGTTTGTACCGATTCTATTCTTTCACATTCTATTAATAGTTCCTGGATGTTATCTTCACTTTCGTTGTTCAACTATTTGGTTTTTGTGAAGTTTATTTTTAGACCTATTCCTTGACACTTCTTATTTAATTCCATCAGCATTTCTTCTAATTCTTCTTTTGTGTTGGCGATCATCTGCGAAACTTAAGTGATTTAATCGTTTACCGTCCATTAGTGTTCCTTTATTTTCCCATTTTGCTTTTGTACTATTCTCAATTTTAACAGAAATATTATGTAGAAGGAATTGAGATCTGGTTACTCAGTAGCCTAAAAAATGTTAAGTAAGTAAGATCATCAAAAAAGGTTTTAGAATTACAAAAAGTTTAATTGTCTGTATGTAAATCATTGTTTTTACGTCCCTTGCTCCTTTACATTATAGTGTTCATACATCGCGAGAAATATATATTCCCATTTTCATGGGTGTATATACCCCACTGTCTAGCTAGCGTTCGGAATAATATTTAGAATATGGGTGAAACCTACAATTTTTGAGCGATATCGTTTCAAAGGCAGAAGGTGAAAGGGGTGGATGTCGACATATTGTATGATTTTGTCCATATTATGGAAACTTCCTTTCTCTTTACTTGAAAAAGTCAAATTTAGTACTTATTTAAGAACTACGTGTTTGCAACGAAAGTTTTGGTTAAATCACTTTATAGATTTTTCTTGTTTAGGAGTAAAACTGATTTAAAAACAAATTCGTTCGTAAAAGCAGAAAGAAAAACATAATCTACTTTTAAAAATATTATAAAAACAATCTGGAAAATACTTTTAAATGTGGCTATATGTGGCTAGTCTTAAAATCTCAAGGAAATAACTTGAGTACTTTTCGTTGGGATAGCCTTGAAAAAAAATATTATTTGTTTAAAATACGGACTATTTTCCAATATACGAGGGACTAGAAAATAACCGGACTGAATTTATAAAATATTTTATTTTTGAAGTTTGACACTAAAACCCTAATTTCCTTCAATGGAAACGCCTTTTCATTCCTACTCCGCTCCGTACAAATTTCCATTGTTGGAAATCGGTTCATCATGACGCTTTTTTCTTCATTGCCTCACCGGACACAAAACGGGTTCCTTTCAACGCATTCTTCACTTTAATAAACAATAAATCGTCACGTGGAGCAAAGTCAGTTGAGTAAAATGGATTCACCAATATGGTGATTTCATGTCTTGCCAAAAGCTCCTTGACTGAAAAAGCAATGTTGTCTTAGTGTCACAAATTCATGAACTGTGGTCAAAACCTGTTTATAGTAAGCTTGATTTACAGCTTGACCTTTGCAACGTGCTCGTCTGTTTTTGCCGTTCGTAGACGCCCAACGCAGGTTTTATCCATACGAAAACTTGAGCAACCATCACTCTTCTTGCAGTAAACTTTCTAGGTTTAATGAGAAATTTAACTTAAACTCGTTGCTCAAAATTGACACTAAGTATTTTTCCGACGCAGAGCAAATACACGATTGGATTTAAAGTAGCGATGCACCCTGGAAACTGGTTATCAAAATGGTGGAATAGGTAGAGGGGGTATTCAAGCTCAACGCTCCACTATTGTTAATCGCGCGGCACCAATATTATCGGCTTAACAAAATGAGTCCGGGTATTTGCTAATCACATTTTTTATGCATTTTATAAAGCACATCGACGTCGTCCTTTGCATGTGAAAGTTGATAAATTTCTTCATAGTCACCGTAACAGTATCCCATATTAACCACTACATATTGTTTTCTACTTTCTTTCTTCTTTATAGTAGTCGTCTGCCGAAAAAGAATAAAAATCTAATTTATTGATTAATTGATAATGGAATGCTTGTTTCTTCCATGTCCTTGAATATTCAAACTCCAGTTATCCATTAAAATAACCGTGGATAATAGGAAAGTATACAACTGAACGAAGACCTGGCAAAAATTCTATCTTCGAGTAACAATGACCAAGTGGATTTTAATGCCAAAAAATCCAGGAAGTATTAGTTTCTAAAAAAGTTATAAAACTCGATATAATTACGTCGAGACATTCCATTCTAGAAGCATCGTACTTAACTTATTGGGAGCTGAAAATAAACGTCTCTTGGTAAATTATGTTGTACAGGGTGGGTCAACGACAGAGTAAAGTTCATTATCTCATTTGTTTCGGAAATGACGAAAAAATGTTAAATACAATAGTTTTAGGAAATGTTAAGGTGCACAGTTTTAAGTATACAGGGTGCTTCAAAAAAGTATGGCCTGTATAACATATGTTTTTTAAATGGAACATCCTATTTTCTAATTTATTTTTAAATTCTGCGTAAAATTCTAAAACTTTTTTATTGATAATGTTATATACCTAAACCTAGTAGTTTTTCTAATATTTCAATTTAAAAAAAAAAAAAATACTAGTTTTCAGTTTTGTAAAAAATTTCCAGGTGCGCCATTGTTACTGAAGATGGAATACTGATAATTGGTGCGAGCGTTCTATAGAGATGAAAAAAAAGATATATGCAAAGAAATTTGAGTTATATGCTACAGGGTGTTCAAAATAAATGTGTACATTTCGACCATTTTAAATTAAAAAATCTCAAATTTTTTAAAAGGCATACCCTGTAAATTATTTTTTCTGATAGATTTTGCAAAACCCTCCAACTTTTATTAAGTATGTCATATACCTCTTTCTAATAGTTTTCGATTTATTTTTAATTTTCCAATTTTTACCCTTGTTTTTAGTATACTTGCGCTATTATAAAAACATAAACAAATAGGTAATAAAAATTTCAATATAGTTTAACTTATCTAATGATTATTATGATGTAATAAATGTTCAAAAATATGCCCGTCTACCTGAATACACATGTTTAGTTGTTTTACTATATTTTCCTTCACTTTCCTTAGCATAAAGGAGGTTATTGTCCTGCACGCATCCCGTATCCTATTTTCCATATCTACTGGTGTTGTAGGGGGATTCACATAAACACGATGTTTAATGCAGCCCCAGAAAAAGAAGTCTAAAGGTGTTAAGTCACATCATCGAGGGGGCTATGGAATGAATCCATCCCCACTGATCCATTTTTGTGGGTAACGATAGTTTAAAAATTCTTGAACTTCCCGGTGTTAATGAGCAGGAACTCCATCTTGTTGAATCACCATTTGTTCCCTTTCAAAGTTATCAACTTCTTCAAGAAGCTAGGGTAATTCATTTTACAAAAAATTCAGATATCTAGGCCCGTTAAGCGGTTCGCGGAAAAAATATGGACCAATAATTCGAAAATTTAATATTCCACACCATACATTAAGCGACCAATGCAATGGTTTTGGTTTTGAACTTCCTGGTCCCAAAATGGATTAACTGTTGAATAATAATGCATCTTATGGCTATTAACAACATTATTTTGGATAAAAAATTTGGATCTGCCTCTATCGCTCCATTCATGGTGGTACAAAAGTTTACTCATCGTTCAAAATCACGGTCTTGAAGTTCTTGGTGTAGTTCCATATGAAAGGGATAATGCTTGTATTTTCTCGTGGTGGGATTAGCCGTAGATTGAGATGTGCTAGATAAGTCAGCTAGTTGACGGCTGCTGACCTGGGGATTATCTTCAACATGAAGTAAAATCTTCATTTCTTTTTCCTCATTGGTAGCATTCTGGTTTACTACTTTCCGTTTCGTATATTCAACGCTACCACTACCATCAAACCGTTCCATTAAGCACTGAAAAGATTTTCTAGATGGTATACGTCTATTAGAGTACTTCACTCCGTAAAGCCTTACTGCCAAAAGACAATTTTTTCCCGCCTCGCCCAGCATATAAATCATATCTATTAATTCATTTTTAGGAAAATCCATAACTATTACCTTTATACGTCACTTACTACAACAAATTAAACTGTTTTTACTTGCTTAATAGACATGTCAAAATTTGACAATGCCTACATTTTTGTTTTGTCTTGACAACTATGATGTTATAGCGTAAGTGTATTAAAAACAAGAGTACAAATTTAAAAACTCGAAATAAATCGAAAACTATTAAAAATAGGTATATGTCATACTTGATAAAAGTTAGAAGGTTTTGTAAAATCTATCAGAAAAAAAAATAATATACAGGGTGTGCCATTTAAAAAATTTGAGATTTTTCAATTTAAAAATAGTCGAAATGCATAAATTTATTTTGAACACCCTGTAGCATCTAACCCATTTTTTTTTAACTTATATCTTTTTTTGATCTCTATAGAATGCTCGTACTAATTATAGGTATTCCACCTTCAGAAACAATAAAGAATGGCGCTACTGGTAATATTTACAAAACTGAAAACTATTATTATTTTTTTTAAATTGAAATATTAGAAGAACTACTAGGTTTAGGTATATAACATTATTAATAAAACAGTTAAAAAATTTTACGTAAAATTTAAAAATAAATTAGAAAATAGTGTGTTCCATTTAAAAAAAACATAGGTTATATAGGCCATACTTTTTTGAAATACCCTGTATACTCAAAAATAATTTTAAACGGTGCACCTTAACATTCCCTAAAACTATTGCATTTAACATTTTTTTTCGTCATTCCCTAAACAAATGAGATAATGAACTTTACTCTATCGTTGACTCACCATGTATATAACGAAAGATTTTCAGCTAATGATGATCAAGCTGAAACTGGTATTTTTCTACTACACTTTGTAACAGCAATTTGAGGTACAAACCTATTGTTACAGATCATCTAAACCTGTGTATGTTGAACTTTGGTGTACAACCTTTTTAAAAAGAAAAATTCACGATTATCTCTGTTAGCATATATCTAAAACTAAGCTTTATTGCAAAATATTTTTCATACTTTTGAATCCATCTGATTGTCCTTTTTTAGAATAGTTCGAAACTATATAAATTTGAATCGTATTCTCTCCTTATAAGCTCTATAAAATGGTTCCTAAACCTATTAAGTTTATTTCGTTGTCAATTAAGGTGCGGTCAGCATTAAATAAAAATCCTGTCATTATAATTAACGACTACCATCGAAGGTATAAAAAAGTAAATAAGCCCAAATGGGGCAGTTTGTATTTTAGTAATGTCAATGTAATTTTAGTCCTTGAACGAACAAAAATAACGACTTATTTCCAGTTATAGCAAACACCAGTAAGTCTAATGCTACAAAAATACATAACTTAACCTCTTTTATTGTTGAATGATGAATTGAAAATAGCTTATTTCATGAAGCCATAAATAGTCCATAAATACTAAAAGCAAGTAGTCGATTTTTTTAAGGAAAGGGCTTGAAATATATATTTTTAAATGTACACATATAATACTACCGTTCTTTAGCATTTTTGCACTTTTACGTAATATGATATATTTTCGTAACATTCTTCTAGGTTTGACATTAAATAATTTTATGTTTTTCGAAAGTCCAAGTTTTCTAATCAGTCTTTCTACATAACGACAAAATTACATTTCCCTTGAATAGAATATACGTTCCTAATTAGACTGAGCTTTGATCAATGACTAAATTGACAGCCCGCTTTTTTGATTTTGGAGAATTGTGCAAAATATACTTACATATTTAATGGCCCTAGACAGATATCACCGGCTTAAAAAATGTTTAAAAAAAATGACAAGAATAAAAGTAATAAAAAAATCAAAAAGGGTGCTAATAATACCAGATTTATTATTTATGTTCTCGTTTTGAAGCAAACCCTTAGACTAAGGTATATTTTTATCATCTTCATCATCATCATCAGCTTATATTGTCCACTGCTGGACGAAAGCCTCCTTCAAATCTTGCCACTTTTCTCTGTTCTGGGCCGCTTGTACCCAATTTCCAACCACTCTTTCAAATCACCAATCCACCGACTTGGTGTTCTACCTCTACTCCGATAGGCTTCGGATCTTGGTCGCCACTTTATAATTTTCTTTGTTCATCGCCCATCCTTATCCCTGGCAACATGCCCAGCCCAGTTCTATTTAAGATGTAGAATGAATTTGACTGCGTCTTGTACCCCCTTTCTTTTCCTCATAATGTGATTTGGAATGTGATCTCTAAGAGTAACGCCTAACATTGACCTCTCCATCTTTCGTTTCATGACCATATTTTATTTATGTTTTTCTTCGTCATTGAGAGTATGAATCTGTCAAATACTTTTCTTTTTAAACACATGGTTGGATACATAGGCCAGTTTGCCAGAAAAGACCTATTCGCCACTGAATTTCATGTGTTTGATTATCTCGTCCTTTGCTTACACTTATTGGTGCATTTTCTCAATCTCCACGTTATTCAGTTTTATAATGTCGCTTAATGCAAGATTTGTCATAAACTGGCTCTTGGATAGATTGATTTTTAGACCGACCTTTTCTGAAGCATGTGTAGCATAGTTTGTGCTTCTTGTATTTTGTCTGTTATTAAGACAATGTCGTCGACGAAACAGAGGTGATTTAACTTTTCACCGTCAATGTTAAGTCCCATTCCTTCCCATTTTATTGATTTTAGAATTCTTTCTAGAAGTATTACGAAAAGCTTGGGTGAGAGTATATCGCCCTGCTATACTCCTCTTTCGATTCGAAATTTGCTTGTGGATTGGTTAATTTGTGTTTTAACATGAGCTGTGGCATTTTTATGTATGTATTTAATTACATTGGAATATCGATGATCAATATGACACTCTGCAAGCGCTTCCAAAATCTCTGCTGATTTACAGAATCAAAAACCTTTTCGAACTCCACAAATATGAGTACAAGAGGCTTATTATATTCTATACATTTTTCAATGAGTATTTTGACTGTAAGCAAATGGTCGTTTGTTCCATACAACGTGCATTTGAAAGAAAAAACTCGAATTTATTTCCTAGACGTTTGGTAAGTATTTTCGTGAATAACTTATATATATGGCTCAGGAGGCTAATGGGTCGATAGTTTGTAAGGTTTGAAATATGTCCTTTTATATGCACGATGACAATAGTTGTATTATTCCATTGCGATGGAGTTATTCCTTCCAGGAGGCATTTATTGAATAATATTTTAAGTGATTTGATAATTTGTTGTCCTTCTTGTTTAATTGCCTCTACTAGAATCTTGTCTTTACCCGGAGCTTTGTTATTTTTCATGTCCTTCAAGGCTGATGTGATTGCTTCTTTTGTGATGTCTGGGATATCCTCCGACCCCTGATTTAGGACTTTTGGTATGTTGATTTCTGTTCTTTTATCTCGTAAGGTATATTGTTGATAAAAAAATTCGATGATCTGTAAAATATCTCTTTTGTTTGTTATTACATTACTATGCATGTCTTTAATATTGCATATGTCTATCCTTCCCATTGTGTTCTTCCTTCTCAAGACTTTTATGCTTTTATACTGTTCTTCAACGTTTTTAATTTCCTCAGCATTTTTTTGTCTTTTCTAATTTCCCTCGATATCTCTCTATTTATAGTACTGTATTCATCTGTAGTCTTATCTTCCATTTCTCTTCTTTGCTTCATTAGCTGTTTTACTATTTGATTTAATTTTTGTTCTTTTTGTTGTTTTGGGCAACTTTTGTCAATGGAATGATCTATACTATTTTTGATGTTTTCAAATATGTCATCAACTGCTGTCTCTTCATTGGGCTCCAAGTGTGCGATTTCTCTTCTATAGGAATCCTCCGGGGTTGCCCATTTCTTATGGATTCTTTTAAGAATCAAGTTGTTTCTTTCCTGTTTGATGTTAATAAACACTTTTTCTCTCACAATGCGATGGTCACTCCCAACTGAATATCTATTTAGGACACTTACATCTTGTTTTACCATCTGGGCTAGACCACGTCCATTTTCTGTTTTTGTTCTTTTTGAAGAAGGTGTCCATTACATATAAATTATTTTGATGTAGAAAAATCTTTCGTTTCTATCTCCTAGCCCATGATGACCTATTGCAGTTTCCTCCTCGTCCTCTCTGCTTCTAATTTTAGCATTGACGTCACCGATCAACATCGTAAAATGAGTTTTTCCATCTTATAGAGCAGTGGAAATTTCTTCGTAGTATATTTCTATTTCATCCTCTGAGTGGGTGCTCGTTGGTGCATAGGCCTAAAGAATTTTTATACACTTCAAATAATAAAGTTTTTTGAGCTTGAATTTGATATGAAATCACCAAACCATTTAATCAATCAAAAAGCTTACCAACCCGAAAAAACGATGCTGCACTGCTACCGCTGAAGGCCAATAGAAAACAACACCTCTATTAACTGTTCAAAGGTAACTGTAAAAATAAATATTTAAACGAAAACCTAAACGTCAGGTTTCAGCTGTAAATATTCCTGATCTT
Organism: Pachyrhynchus sulphureomaculatus; assembly: GCA_019049505.1. Taxonomy (NCBI): domain Eukaryota; kingdom Metazoa; phylum Arthropoda; class Insecta; order Coleoptera; family Curculionidae; genus Pachyrhynchus; species Pachyrhynchus sulphureomaculatus. Next base: position 136,417,721 of record CM032449.1, read on the forward strand.
CCATAAGTCCCATGTTAGCCAATATATTTTTAGATCAGTTGCTTGATGTGGTATTGGCACAACTTCAGTTTGATGTCTCATTAATTTATAATTACGTAGACGATATCATTTGTTCGGTACCTGCGAATTGTACTAAAAAATGTTAGTTAGTAGGTTTAACTCTTTCGACAGTTATTGGCAATTTACCATCCAGCATGAGAATAATAGTAGCATCCCTTTTTTGGATACACAGGTCATTAGTACTGATGATAATATGTTAATTTTGAATTGATATCAGAAACCAACAGCTTCCAACAGGTTTATTAATTATTTATATAATATATAATAGCCTGATAGCAATGAAGAACAGAATAACACATATTAGCCACGAGAGTTACCTGCCTGCCAATCTGACCAAATTATATAAATTTTTTTCCAACAATGGGTATCCAAACCACATTTACAATTCTAACAATTTTGATGGCCCTACAGAGGAAACTCATAATGTTCTCAGATATAAAAAGTTACCGTTTGTGCGCGGAATGACAGATTCAGTGGTTTCCATCTTCAAAGATTTCCCATACATTAAAATAGTTAAATACGATAGTCCCAGTAGCTGTACTTTATTTACCCAACTCAAACAGAAACCCCCTCTACTTTATAACACCAATGTAGTTTACAAGATGGACTGTTTGGGTTGTGTTTCATGTTATATCGGACAGACCTCACAGTGGATAAAACAAAGAATAACACAACACAAAAACAATTGTCGAATAAATAAGAGGTCATGTGCCTTAGTTGACCGTGTTTTGAAAACGGGACATCAGTTCGATTTTGCCAATGTGGAAGTTTAGGAGAGAGTAAATAATTACAAGGTTCGGCTTTTTCTTGAAATGTGTCACCTAAACAAACATAAGGACTGTGTTAATTATAAGGCAGATACCAGTAAATTAAGTGTAATATATTGTAATATTTTAAACTTATAAATTTTTACCAGCCAATAACTGAACCACCTTATGAATAACTAAACCACTCTATTTAATAAATAGTTTTTTCGTTTTTTGGTCCGAATTCGGCTTTATAGCCTCGATTAGTTCATTGTTAACTGTTATTGGTCACTGTACATAAGTATTTTTTTGTTTCTGCTCATGTTATCTGTCTAATGTAGTCGGTGTTCTTTTGTTCTTATAAATGGTGTGACCATCTCTTAGTTGGTAAATTTTTAAAATAACTATTTATTTACAAAAAAATTTCCTGACACACTGTTTTTTCTAAAAATTATATTTTCTCACGATGAAGTTGTGAAGTAGAACGAAATATAGAGAGTTTAACAGCAATCGAGTGTTAATTGTCACAGACCGCAAACCCGATAAAAAAAACTCTCCTTTACTTTATATATATAAACGCAACAACGGTGGTCATTTGGGATTATTATTACAATTAACAAATAATAAATTATAGCATAATTAATATAATCTCGGAATATGTTCACCCAAAATCTAACATTTAATAAGCGATTTAACATTACAATTAGTATTACAATATTAACGATTATTATATTATTAATGTCATCACGTCACATTTTGTCCAATATGTAACAGCGAGGAACTTCAATAATAAATGTTAATCAATATAATTTGCGAAGTAAGGGTATAATTAGTTTGTATTATTTATTAATTAAAAATTAGTTTAATTGTTGTTTATTTACTGGCTTAGTTGCCGTTTTCAATAGTAATATAGTTCTTATTAATTATACTATTAATAAAATATATTCAACTTGGTATTAAAAAGTTAACAAAAAATTAAGTAAAAACTCTAGACAGTAGTATGAAAAACGAATGAATATACGAGGCTGGTTTGAAAAGTCCGTGCAAAAATAAAAACTACTTATGCGTTTAGTGTAAACCTTTTTTATTTTTCGACATAGTCTCTTTTTAGGCTTATACACTTGGTCCAACGATGTTCTAGTTTGTTGATCCCTTCCGAATAATAGGATTTGTCCAAGTCTGCAAAATATTCATTAGTGTCTGCAATCACCTCCTCGTTTGAATAAAATCTTTGTCCCGCCAGCCATTTCTTCAAATTGGGGAATAAATGGTAGTCCGAGGGAGCCAAGTCTGGAGAATAGGGGGGATGTGAAACGAGTTGGAATCCTATTTCCATTAATTTTGCGACCACAACTGCTGAGGTGTGTGCTGGTGCGTTGTCGTGATGGAAAAGGACTTTCCTGTGGGCCAATCGCGGGCGTTTTTCTTGCAGCTCGATTTTCAAACGGTCGAATAACGATGAATAATATTTACCTGTAATAGTTTTACCCTTTTCCAGATAGTCGATGAGGATTATCCCTTGGAAATCCCAAAAGACAGTCGCCATAACCTTTCCGGCCGAAGGAACGGTCTTCGCCTTTTTTGGTGCAGATTCCCCCTTGGAACCCATTGTTTAGATTGTTGTTTGGTCTCAGGAGTATAGTAATGTATCCATGTTTCATCCACAGTGACGAAACGACGCTTAAAGTCCTCCGGATTTTTCTGGAACAGCTGCAAACCATCCTTGCAACACTTCACACGATTCCGTTTTTGGTCAAGCGTGAGCAATCGCGGCACCCATCTTGCGAATAGCTTTCTCATGTCCAACTGTTTATGCAAAATATTACGTACCCGTTCAGTCGAGATGCCCACAGCACTAGCAATCTCACGCACCTTAACTCTTCTGTCATCCATCATCATATCATGGATTTGATCAATGATTTCTGGAGTCGTAACCTCCACAGGCCGTCCAGAACATTCAGCGTCACTTGTGCCCATATGGCCAGTCCGAAAATTTTGAAACCACTTATAAACTGTTCTAATCGAAGGTGCAGAGTCACCATAATGTTTATCAAGCTTCTCTTTAGTCTCCTGAGGCGTTTTGCCTTTCATAAAGTAATGTTTAATCACCACACGAAATTCTTTTTCGTCCATTTCTTGAAAATCTCTCGACTTCCTTGATTCACACGAATGCCAAACACAAAGAAATAGACCAATATGGCTGAAACTTGGTGTGCGTTCATTCAAGAGATGCTACTAATTAAACATGACCTCGATACGCGCCGGTGGTGCCATCTCTCGGACTTTGCACGGACTTTTCAAACCAGCCTCGTATTTTAAGAAGCAGTTGTCATTTCAAGATATTAATTAGCAGTGTTACATAAGAAACTAAAAATATTTTGCTATGCTTATAATTGAGGTAAAATTATTGTTAACTTTATCAACCTTAATGTGGGACAGTTGCAAAAAAAAAATTTCTGCTCTTAGTATTAATTATAGTGGTTTGTATAATTAAACTTTTATGGGAGACAAAAATTTTTGCTATATTTTGATAGTGTTAGGTGTTCTTAGCAATAAAATAACTTTATTAAGATCGTAACCCAGAGCATGTAGCATGCAATTTTATTTTTTTTTTATTAAAAGCGTAAAAAAATAAATTTGGGCTGAAAAATTAAGATATAAAATAACAAATGCTTAATATTTGACGATTTTCGTGAGTATTTAGCTGTATTTAGGTCGCTTTTAAGTATCCAAAAATTGTCCGCTAATAATCTAGCACTCAATTTCGTTATGTATCGATTTTTCATACTGGTAACGTCTTGGTGAAATGTTTCTGCGCTAATTGTGCCCGGATTTTCCAGGTGCGAAGCCAGGAAGTGTATTTTTAATACATGTTACATCCCAAAGTATTGTAAGATTGTAAAAGTTCATTTATTAATTTTTTATAGATTTCTGTCTTATGGTAAGTACAATTTTTAACAACATTCCCGAAACAGTTTTAGGCAATTTTATGAGAAGATTTAGATTTGACTCAAAGATAATATCCTTCAAAGGTTCCTATGTTTGAGAACCTGTAAATGTCAGAAATAATTGTTTTATATATGGAATCACACTCCATTTCATCGCCTTTGCTGGGGACGATAAACAATTCTTTGGTTTCTATAGATTCAGAAAGCATTAATTTAGATGACATAAGCAATTAAACACTAGGAGGTAGGTCCGCACAGTTAGCAGTGTGTTTCGGATGTTTAGTTATGCCCTTTATGTTAATTGAACAAAAGTAACAATCACTTACACGACATTAGGTTAATTCAGATTATCCTGTAAGAACTCTCACACATATTATAGAGCAGATATATATCCAAGGTTTGTTCTGATCCAAATAGAAAAACCGAAATAGACAAGATAGCACGTTCTTATTAAAGGTGTAGCATTTCGCATTTAATTTTTTTACTTCTCCACATACCTAACAAAAACTATTTAACAACGTTCCTTTTCCACCTCCTCGACATAATTACAGAGGTATGAGATAATAGTAACTGACCGATGTTTTTTTGACTTTTTATTTTTTTATTTTTTTCTTTTTATGTGTCTAGCACACGTCCGCGTCCCTAAAGCGCTTCAGGAGAGGCATGTGTGCGGAAAAAGCGATTCACGTTGTTCTTAAATCGCTGTAAATTGCATTCGGTGGGACACACAGCGCTGGGCAAATTATTCCAAAGGGATGATGTTCTCCATATAAAAGACTGCTTGAAAAGCGTTGTAGGCTGAGTAAAAAGCTGAACCTCATACGGATGTGAAGCATCAGCGCGACGTGTATTTCTAACATGCACCGCTTTGGGAAGAATTAAGCAGGCTACATCCTTCGAACACTTTCCATGAAAATACTTGTAGAACAGACTCAAGTCGCCAACCGTTCTTCGACGTTCCAGCGAATCAAGGCCTCCGGTCAGTTTCGGGTCTCCAATCAGACGGACAGCTCTTCTCTGAACAGAATCCAACAAATGCAGTGTATGCAGCGGAGCCCCAAACATGGGAGCAGTATTCCATAGTTGGTCGAATTTGAGCTTTGTAAAGAATTAGCAGTTGTTGTGGGATGTAAAGCTTTCTGGTTCGAAATAATATTCCCAACTTTTGAGAAGCTCTCCTTGCTATGCCTGCAACATGTTCATGCCAGGACATATTTGCTCCCAAACTAACGCCCAAAAAATTGAGTGATGATGCTAGGGGAATGGAGTGCCCCGACATAACTATGTCGGGTTCAGCAACGTTAACTTTTTTAGAAAAAACTGCCGCCTGGGTTTTTGTAGCGTTAAATTCCACTTGGTTACTGTCACCCCAAGATAGAATTTCTTCCAGGTCTTTGCTAAGTTGAACGACCTACTGCTGTCTGCGGATATTCGCCTGAGTAGCCGATGTCCGAGCGTTCAAGGTGAATGAAGAGACAAGCGTACTGTCATCTGCAAAGCTGTAGATTGGATTCCCGGTCTTTTCCAGCAGATCGTTAATGTAAATGAGAAAGAGAGTAGGAGACAGTATGGAGCCCTGGGGCACACCGGCCTTGATAGTGAAGGTGAAAGAAATCCGTCGACCGCCACTCGTAAAGAACGCTCCCTGAGGAAACATGAGAACCACAAACAGAACCTTTCAGACATACCACAAGAGCGTAGCTTAGCCAACAGTCCATCGTGCCAAACACGGTCGAATGCCTTGGATATGTCAAGAGCAACCGCTCGAGATTCTCCAAAGTGTTCAATTGCGTTGTTGCAAACATGTGTTACATAAGTCAGAAGATCTCCTGTTTATCTATGTTTACGTAAACCATATTGGTGATCGCTAATAATATTAAGAAACTAACCTCTAATTTCAGGTTGTCTTAATCCATTTTTACTTTCCTTGCTAAGGAACGTATTGGAAAGTTGCTTTTATTCTCATTTCAGTATCTACACATCACGAAAAACATATTTGCAATTTCTGTTGGCTATCTGTATGTCTGCTAGTACAAAATAAAATAAATATCGATTTTTTTTATACAGAAAGAATACTTAAAGTAAAGATGAAATTTTGGAACAATATCGCTTTAGATTAAGTTATGAAAGCGTAGAGGCCGATCATTATGAGAATTTTTATTGCTTAGCTGGAATAACGAACAAACTTTAAACCTAATTACGTATAGTTAAACACATTATCATCATCATCCAGCCTCAATTTGTACCCACTGCTGGGCATAACCCTCTTCAAGGTGCTTCAATATCTCGTCATAATTTTACCCATCAGGGGTTAAATGAGTACGGGATGATGTCAGATGGTTGCATCCAATATATCCAGTTATATGTATCCCTTTCAGGATTCGTGAAGTAAAGAAATGTTAAAACTGTATTATTCTTTCAATATTTGCAATTATAAAATTGGAGAAAAAGTTAGGAGGGTTGCTACGTATATATCGTTTTTTATATTTTTTTCAGGGTTCTTGGAGTCTAAAAATTTCAATATATATTTTTTTATTATCTTCAGTTGTTTACAGTCGAACATATAGATGAAGAGGTATTATTATACGTCCTTTGCATAACACTACGAATTCTAGGAATCTAAAAATTATTTTGTCATTATTTTCAATTACACAGGATCACAAAAAAAAATTTTGTAGTTCAAAGGTGAGATACCATATCATATGTTTTTAGGTGTGTTGAAAGCGAATCCGAGGTCAGAATTGATCCATCACCCAAGGATTTTGACATAACCTCAAAAAATCATTAAAAAATGATCAAAACCGCTTTTACAAATAAATTAAAAATGTAAACGAGTAAACCACCATATCTATAAGTATTTTGGGGTGCTGAAATCGAATCTAGGGTTAAAATTCACCTATCACAACAGCATTTTGAGATAACCTCGAAAAACACCTCAAAAATGATTAGAAATACGTCTGTAAGTAAATTAAAACATTAAATGAACATGCCATCATATCTATGCATATTTTGAGGTGTTTAGACTGATTATGCCTGAAGAATTGACCCATTAAGTCTTAACATAACCTCAAAAAGCCCACTCCTTTCATTCATAGGTTGCTGGATTAAGGTTAGTCCCCTCGCTTCTCGCCCACTGGATATTTTATTAAAGTGATTTCCCTCGCACATCACCCTCGCGATGCTGGATAACAGTGAGTGCTCTCGCCGCTCACTCTAATGGAAGAACTTTGCAACCAGAATTCAAAACCTAAGATAACTTAATGCAAGAACTGTACACCAAAAACTCTAAACCTAACATAACCTAATGCAAAAAACTTATACCAAGAGCTTTATACCAGGAAGTCTAAACCTAACATAGCCTAATGTAAGAACGCAAATCTTAACATAACCTAATGCATAAAACTTACACCAAAAACTTTACAACGAGAAGTTAAACTATAACCATAACATAACCTAATGCAAAAATAGTAGACCACCATATATATATATATATATATATATATATATATATATATATATATATATATATATATATATATATATATATATATATATATATACGTATTTTGGGACAACAAATATGTCAACAGAATTGACCTATTATGTCAGGATCTTGAAATATTCTCAATTAGTACAGTCCTTTCATTCACAGGATGCTGGATTATCCATCGCTTTTCACCCTCGGGGTGCTTTATTTAAGTGAGTCCCCTTGCCTCTCATCGTCGTCGGGGTGCTTTATTCAAGAGAGTACCCTCGCCTTTTACTATGGGAAAATCACTTTAATAAAGCATCCAGTAGGCGAAAAGCGAGGGGACTCTCCTTAATCCAGCAACCTGTGAATGAAGGGACTGGACTTTTTGAGGTTATTTCAGGATCTTGACTTAATAGGTCAATTCTTTTGGTATATTCGGATTAAGCACCCTAAAATACGTATAAATATTGTAGTATGTTCATTTAATTTTTTAATTTACATAATTCTGACCATTGAGGTGATGTCAAAATGCTGACATGTAGATGAATTCTGACCTTAGATTCTATTTCAGCACAAAAAAATACTTATAGATATGAGGGTTTGCTCCTTTACAGTTTTAAGTTATAGGTTATGTCAAAATCCTTGGGTGACGAGGCAGTTCTAACCTCGGATTCCTTTTTAGCGCACCAAAAAATATATGGTATGGTATCTCACCTTTTGGCTACAAAACTCTTTTTTTAGTGGTGTGTTATTTATGGCCAAACATAAAAGCAGTTAATGAGATGGATTAGTTGATTAGAAAAGTTGGTTTGTATGGACATTTATATTTAGGAAAAACACTATTTCACAACACTGTAAACAAAAGACGCAGGAAAGATGTTTATTACAACCAGAATCTGTCAATTTTTTGTTTACAGTGTTGTAAAATGGTTGCACCTTTATTCATAAATGCTGATTAAGGTTAGTCCCCTCGCATACGCCGTTTTTAGGGTCCTTAGAGCATACGAATCTCAAGATCGTCTTCATGTTCAATTACTTATAGTTAGACGTATAAGTGGTTCCTGCACGAGAAACGTCTGGATCACATTTCTTTAGTAATTAATTTCTTACTACAAACTGGTAAAATATCTTGAATTGATTCAGCGGATACTTGGTGGAAATCCATAACTAGAAGTTTTGCAAGTAAAACACTACTTAAATTTCCACTGAATTTTTCTATTTTTAACACCATGACGTACGACAGCTTCTTTAGATAGTTTGTTACAAAATAAGGTTTTTTGTAGGCATTTTGTAATAAACCATCTAAAGAAGCTGTCGTACAGCGAAACACGTCATGGTGTTAAAAATAAAAAAATTAGTGGAAATTTAAGTAGTGTTTTACTTCTTGCAAAACTTCTCGTAAAATATCATTTAAAACATCCACTTTTAATGTTTGGATTAAGTTGTCCTTTAGTAGGAAAATGACAAATTTATAACTTATATTGGAATTTCTTGTTTGCAACTGAGTAAATCGCTATAGAAATATTTAAAAATAATTTTGTTTGCTTTAGTTGGATTTTGTATTAAAATGCAGATATAAAACAAATAAAATATCATAACTGGAGCCCCAAGTAAATAATTTCAAACCAGGAGGTATGTTTGTGTTCATGAAAACTGTTATATTAAAACAAATTCTTATTTACAGAAAATACTGCTGCTAGAAAGTCGAGGATAAGATCGATATAAAACATAATACATACATACTTTTTAATGTTTTATATCGATCGATAAGATTAAGATATTTAATAACTTTTTTGTTCATTCGCCAAATATATGTAAATATACATATATACATAAGTCAATTTTCGGCATATATTCTTTATATGTCAGAGCGATGGCAGACTTTAGTCAATCATTGCAACTGATGATGTTAATATAGTTAGTAAAGCTTAAATCGAATGCAAATAAATCGTTTAGTGTAGTAGCGATAACTGTTGTCTAATATCCTTGTGCCAATGTTTCCAAAATCTCACCGAGGAAGAAACCGAATATCCGAAGATGCTATTAGTTTATTAAAATTAAATATATGTTGTCTCATATTATCGTACATTTTATGAATTGGAAAATATTTCAAAGAAGTTCACTATCTGTATAACATACTCGTATGTTCAAAATATCTCACTGTTAGTAATATATTATGAAGTACTCACTTAATGGCTACCTTGAATAGTATTAAGTATTAGTACCTCTTATCAATTACTAGATACTATTTAGATACTAACTAGGGCTATACGTAAGTTTACGTTACTAAAACAAGGACAGGTGTTCCTATATACATATCTTTTTAAAAGTATTCTCACCTCATATGAGATGAACTAGGTTAGGCGATTGCCTGGCATCAATTACTTAGAAACACGTATAGCTGAAATTCCTTTGTTTCTATTTTTTTATCAATTTCAATCAAGATGCTGGGTGCCTAGTGCGTAATACTGTTTAATATCGACTCTGATGCAAAGGTTCTATATTTTGGGTAAAGACTTCTGGGTACACCAAACAGAAAGGAGGTAGTTCTGGATATTTTTTAGAAATTTACACTAAACTGGTGTGTTAAATGAGTAAGTAGGATAATTTTTCTTATGAAAATAGATTGAGATGTTTCATTTCTCTTACTTGGCAAAATGCCTCGTTTTCAGAATGTCTTGAGTAAATTAACTAATTAAGTTAGAACTAACCTAAACTAAAAATTGTTGACTTTAAATAAATCGGAAATTGTCATTTTTTTAATCGAATAATCTGGAAATTTAAGATAGGGAGTGTGATAAAGTGTTCTTAAAAACTATTCCATACATGTAATATGATTTATAAAAACTATTTGGAATTTTAAATAACTTACCATTTTGAGTCATGCTATAATTCAGAAAATTTATTAAAATTGGTTTATTTCCGATTTATACTCTTATTTTTTCAATTAGGTTTATGCTCATCTTCGTCTTCTTCTGGTGCTATGTCTTCTTTAGATGTTAGCGATCATTCTGGTCCAAATTACTTTATTTATAGCTGATCTAAATAATTCTACACTACTTTTCCCTGACCATTTTCTAAGGTTGTGCAACCAAGAGATTCGACGTCTTCCAGGAGGTCTTTTCCCTGCAGAATCAGTTGGAGGAGATGATACTTGTCGTAGTGGCCAAAGTATGACAGTTTATGTTTCTTCACCGTATGTACGATCTCCATTGCCTTGTTCATTCGTTGTAGTATGGTTTCGTTGGTAACGTGATGTATCCAAGAAACTCACAGCATATGACGATAACACCACATTTCAAACGCTTGGAACTTCTTTGTTGTTGTTGTTTCGAATAATGTCCACGCTTCAACGCCATATGGTAGAACAGAGAATAATTGGTAATTATTTCTTAAATTAACTAAAAGTATCATCTACTGGATAAACTGCTAATTAAGATAATAAAAATATGTCCTAAGGAAATAACAATAACCATATATTTTATAGTCATTAAAGGAATTATTATTCCGCTCTTCTGCGCAAGCTTCACAAGGTAGAATTCACACTAATAATTACCTCCTTCGAGAAGGCAATGACAAACCACCTGTAATATTATGCCTAGTAAAGCCTTCTCACTTTGGCCGTTCGGAACCGGCATTAAACTGTAGGTGGTCTTTATCTGTGGACCACTTAAAAAGGCAAGGCCGAGATGGTTGCCTAAGTCCGTATCGGATTTGGCACGTCAAGAAGAAGAAGAATTACCTCCTAAATTAAGACATTTTATTACAATATCTACAGGAATAATCTAATTATTAGAACATGAAAAAAATTATCCATTTATTATTGGCAACATTTTCTGTCTCCTACGGTACTCCTTTTTCTACGATAATGGCATTTGCTCTACGTTACAGAAACCACGCATGTGTGGAAAACGGGATTAAAGTTGGTCATAAATCTGTACAAATTTTACCCGGTGGAAAAATAGTCCAAAAAGATAATGTTCTCTATAATAAAGAATTCCTGAAAACGGTGTAACAAGCTGAACCTAATGTGAATATGATGTACTAGGTGACATATATTCTTGGTATACATCACTCTTGGTGGAATTAAGTGGGCATCATCCATCATCCAACATTTTCCATGGAAGTATTTATGAAATATTCTAATATCGCCAACCGTTCTTCGATGTTCTAAGAAATCGAGGTTTCTGGTTAGTTCCGGTCTCCAATCAGGCGAATAGCTCTCTCCTTAATAGAATCCAATAAATGTAGCGCATGTTTGGGAGCAGAGTCCTAGACACGGGAGCAGTATCCCATTTTCGAATTTGAGCTTAATATAGGATTAAAAGTTGTTGTCAGGTGTAAAGCCTTCTAGTTCGAAATAATATTCTGTGCATTCGAGAAGCTCTTTTTGATAGGCAGCCAACATGTTCATGCTCCCAACTTAACACTCAGCATTTTTGGAAAAACTACCGCTTCACATAGGGGTATTTTAGCGTTTTATGTGACCAAAATTAATTTTTGGATTTAGATATTTTAAATCGGATTTTATTTCTAAGTATAGCATTGTATAGCTTTTTGGAGTGCATATTTAAAAAAATATATACATATAAAAAACAGCGAAAAAAACATGTTAACTTAAAAAAAAAATATTATTCAATAATTATCAAAGAATTCCATGTCTCTTTGTCTACGCTCGGGCTCCATTCCTCGGCTTCCTCTGCAGATTCCTCCGCGGATTTCTCTTTTTCTTCGAAACTTTCGTCGTTAATATTGAGTAGCAGAAATAAGCATTTGTATTGCTTCTTAACTAAATGACATAGATCTTTTTTGGGTTTTGGCCTTATATTAGATATAAAGGGATCTGAGCTAAGCAATTATCTGGTGAGGTCATCTAAATTGCATTCTTGTCTTGCAAAATTTTGCCGGTATAGGCGAAAGTGCTTGTTTCGAACCTCTGCTGCCTTTTCCATTACTGTTGTACTATAAATTAATATTTTGCACATCGTAGAAGTCATAGGATGCCAAGAATACAACTTCATATAAATTTTGACGGTCTCATATCCATAGTATGCAAATTTTTTCAAATCGACTTTATGACCACTCGATACTTACAAAATCACTTTCACCCGATTTACGAAGTTAAATTGGACAACGGTAATTTCAAGAAATCTCCTACTTGTATTGCCATCATTAGTATTACCAAATCCAGCTCTTGGAACATCTATCGTTAAGCCCGTTTGCTCCCTGAATTTTGCCTGTATTTCTGCCTTTTTTTACTTGACAATTTCTTTGTCACTATCCAATCTTAGCTGCCACTTTTACATAGGAAGCTTGTAAGATATATGTAGAATACTTTCGAATAATCGGATCCTACCGTGCAATAGAGACAGGCCATACTGTAATGCATCTGTGTCGACGTTATTTTTTACATTAAGATCATTAAACTATTTTGACTAGCACCACAAATGTAGCATCTCATTGTCGAAGTAACAGCATTGCACACTTTTGCATCGATCATAATTAGCGCCATTATATGTTTCATGGATAAACAGATGTCTGCTTGTACGAATTCGCTCTTTACAAAAGCGCTTGTTGCATTTTCCATGTGAGTGATTTCAGAATTATTAATATCCACTGTTTCTTTCATAAATCTAATCCTCATTAGCCAACAGTATCTGGCGAAGAGGGCTTGGATTCTACCGAATAACTTTCTTGTTTGTCCCACAAATTAATTATAGTAGAACTAAGCAACTTTATAAAATGTTGCTGTCAATTGCATCTTCTTCTTGCATGTTTTGCTTAAATTGTGGTTGTCACATCACCATTTCGAAAAAAAAATATTTGGCCATATGATCGAATAAATGTGGTAAGTTAATTTCAGCACATGTTTCAGTTGCCCGATGAGCCTCTTTATCGGATAACAAGTCCTTTTTGCTTACTGTAACACGATGTAACTCGGATAATACTTCTTGTTACTATTCCTTATCATTTCATACTGTCTCCTTGAGAAGTCAACTTCTACAAACATTAACAGGGTCGCTATTGGATTTAGTTGTGGCTTTTAGAATACTGGATACAATTCTCTCTCCAGAGCTTTGAAGGGATGTTTGATCAGCGCGCTTTATTACTTCTTGATCTACAGCACTGCGTACTTCCTCTGTTTGTTGTTCGACCAGAAGAACGGTGTTTTGCCCTAGGTATTTCAAATTTTCCTTGTATCTATTTGTCATTCTTTTTAAGATTTACCATTTTTTATACGCGTCTGCCCACTTTTTCTTGAATTGTGACTTCAAATAGTAGAACCTATGCTTCACTTCCTTCCTTTGCTCATCACAATATTCATGTTGCAATAAAATATAACACAAGTCAAATTTTTCTTTAAAATTTGGCAAGTTTTGTTCCCGCATTTTATCAAAAAGTATTCTACTCGTTACTCTTCGAGTACCTATAGTACTCTCGGATCCTAAAACAAAATTAAAAATATAAATAAATACAAAACACCACGTTGTGTTCACTGTCTGATTTAAATATATATATATATATATATATATATATATTATATATATATATATATATATATATATATATACATATACATATACATATATATATATATATATATATATATATATATATATATATATATATATATATATATATATATATATATATATATATATATATATATATATATATATATATATATATATATATATATATATATATATATATATATATATATATATATATATATATATATATATATATATATATATATATATATATATATATATATATATATATATATATATATATATATATATATATATATATATATATATATATATATATATATATATATATATATATATATATATATATATATATATATATATATATATATATATATATATATATATATGTATATATATATATATATATATTTATGGATCTAGCACACGTGCTGTAGGGAAGTCCCTAAAGCACTACAGGAGCGACACGTGTGCGGAAGAGGTGATTCACATTGTTGTTGAATCGCTGTAAATTGTACACGGTGGGAAACACAGTCGTGGGTAAGCCATTCCAAGGAGATGATGTTCTCCATATAAAAGACTTCTTGAAAAGCGTTGTACGAGGAGTAACAACCTGAACCTCATACGGATGTGAAGTATCAGCGCGACGTGTACTTCTAACATGCACCGCTATGGAAGGAATTAAGCGGGCTACATCCTTCGAACATTCTCCATGAAAATACTTGTAGAATAAACTCAAGTCGCCAACCGTTCTTCGATGTTCCAGCGAATCAAGGCCGCCGGTCAGTTCTGGGTCTCCAATCAGATGAACAGCCCCTCTCTGAACAGAATCCAACAAATGCAGTGTATGTTTGGGAGCGGAGCCCCAAACATGGGAGCAGTATTCCATAGTTGGTCGAATTTCAGCTTTGTAAAGAATTAACAGTTGTTGTGGAGTGTAAAGCATTCTGGTTCGAAATAACTTTCCCAACTCTTGAGAAGCTCTCCTTGCTCTGCCTGCAACATGTTCATGCCAGGACATATTTGCTCCCAAATTATCGCCCAACAAATTGAGTGACGATGCTAGGGTAATGAAGTGTCCCAACATAACTATGTCGGATTCAGCAACGTTAACTTTTTTAAAAAAAACTGCCGCCTGGGTTTTTGTAGCGTTAAATTCCACTTGGTTACTGTCACCCCAAGATAGAATTTCTTCCAGGTCTTTGTTAAGTTGAATGACTTCCTGCTGTCTGCGGATATTCGCCTGAGCAGCCGATGTCCGAGCGTTCAAAATGAATGAAGAGATAAGCGTACTGTCATCTGCAAAGCTGTAGATTGGATTCCCGGTCTTTTCCAGCAGATCGTTAATGTAAATGAGAAAGAGAGTAGGAGACAGTATGGAGCCTTGGGGCACACCGGCGTGAACAGTAAAGGTGTTAGAAAGAAATCCGTCGACTGCGATTCGTAAAGAATGCTCTCTGAGGAAACATGAGAGCCACAAACATTAGTCTGCAAACATTTATATGACAAATTCTCTTTTTGACACATTGTTTTTCTGTAATTTTTAATTCATAAAGTTAATTAACCTTGTACTAACTACTGTGTTCCAAATAAGCAACTAAGTATTTTAATAAAGCCAAACCTTGGTATAGACAATCAACTCCTCTATGAAATAATAATATTTATATTAGATACAAACTACAGTTTTGTTCCCGCATTTTATCAAAAAGTATTCTACTCGTTACTCTTCGAGTATCTAAAGTACTCTCGGATCGTAAAACAAAATTAAAACTGTTTAAATTAAAAAAATAAATAAATACAAAATACCACGTTGTTTTTACCGTCTGATTTAAAGACCATGAAAAGCTTGATTTCATGGGAAATCACGGCTAATATTGATATATTTGATTAGTGCAAATACTCTTTGTTCTGTTAAAACCAATAAAATCACTGGGACGGACCCTAAAGTACAACAAACACCTTTTTAAATACAGAAAAAACTAGTTTTCATACAACAATTTTCTACTTTCGAAACATTAACAACACACTAATTATTTTTTAAAAAATACATAAAAACCGGTCAAGTGCAAGTTGAACTTGCACAATTAGTGTTCCGTACGTTGATTGTTTTTAAAATAAATTTTTTTATTAGAGTGGTATAAAATGATCAGTGACTGCACAAAAACACACCCCAAATGAGTTTTCAACAAAGTTTGTTCCCAATCTTTACTGAAAACTGGTGACTTTGAAATTTTTTTTTTTTATATACCAAATAAATTATTAAAGGTAATGCACTCGTGATAATTTTCGTTCAATCTATACACCGTGGAGAATATTCCAGCATTTTTTCAAAATTTTTTTTTATCAATACTTTTCGAGATAAAGTAGGGGACAGCGATTTTTTAAAAGTAATACGAAGAAAAGTGTGCGCAAGTATTACATTATATATATATTTTTTACTCGTGTTTTCACAAGCTTTCATTTGACACCACACTCGATGACCTAGTAAAAAAATTTTTTTTTTTCACTTCCGATTTCACACCTCAAAACGAACCCCTTAAGTCAAAATTTATGTTACGGTGGTATAAAATGATCAGTGACTTCACAAAACACACCCCAAATGAGTTTTCAACAAAGTTTGTTTCCAATCTTTACTGAAATCTGATTACGGTGGTATAAAATGATCAGTGACTTCACAAAACACACCCCAAATGAGTTTTCAACAAAGTTTGTTTCCAATCTTTACTGAAATCTGATGACCTTGAAATTTTTGTTTTTTTATGTACCATATAAATTATTAAAGGTAATGCACTCGTGATAATTTTCGTTCAATCTACACCCCGTGGAGAATATTTCAGGATTTTTTCGAAATTTTTTGATAAGTTCTTTTCGAGATAAGGACTGGGACAGCGATTTTTCGCGAATTTTTAAAAATAATACAAAGAAAAGTGCGCGCAAGTATAATATTATATATATATATATATATATATATATATATATATATATATATATATATATATTTTACTCGTGTTTTCACAAGCTTTCATTTGACAGCACACTCGATGACCTAGTAAAAAAATTTTTTTTTCACTTCCGACTTCACCCCTCAAAACTAACCCCTTAAGTCAAAATTTAATTCTCAAAACTACATGGTTCTGATGAGGCCATCAATTCCTATATTATTACCAAATTTCACCTTTCTATGTCAAATAGTTTCGGAGAAAATCGGGTATGACAGACAGACAGACAGACAAACACCAAAGTGATCTTATAAGTGTTCCGCACGGAACACTAAAAATGATCAATATCTATGAGTTCTTATCTGTAATATTCAAATCAATCACATTTTTCTTCAAGATAAACTGCAAAAAAGAGAAATCACTTTTTTAAATAACTGTTTTGTAACGAATGCCGAGCGGAGAAAAACACTCAGAGCGACGATCAAATTCTGACTCCTATTGTTTTACGAGTATGTGTATTCAACATTGTTAGGTTATACCTGGGATCAAGTTTTAGGAAATTGATTTATGGCCGTCTAAAACGTTGAAATACCCCTATGTGCACCTGCCAGTGTTAAATTTCACTTGGTTACTCCTATATAAAGATTGACTTTCTTCCATACGTTTGTTAAGTTAAACAACTTCCTGCTGCCTGGGGATATATACACGGGTGGCGAATGCTAATATGGTAAATTACCGATGATGTCTACAAAAGAAGCGAAAAGTGGTTTAAAGTTTTGGGTAACTTGGTGGTTTGTTGAGTTATTATTTTTAACTACATATCAAATTTTCGTAGCTACAGATCCTCGTCTGATTGATAAAAAAGATCACTGCTAACAAAAAGATAAATCACAATGTTACTCCTAAGTCGGAAATAGGAGTCATACTCAGAATAGAGAAAGTTGAATGTGCTTATCGAGGAACTGACTTTAGTTTTCCAGAGGTTTATTTGATTGTAATGTTCGTATATCGAACTTGTGCTCAAGTTTACACTTCGTATATTGCAAGAATCTACTTTAAAATTCCTAAAAAATGAGCTAACTTGTTCAAGATAATCTGCCAGTGTGTTATTCTTCCGATTTAGTTTGCATTTTTCAAATAATTTGTAAATGTTCTATGAATTTATTTCAACTGGAAATTATTGATGAAAAAGTAGTGTATATCTTGAATCAGAAGAAGCTTTTCTATTCTGAAACTGTTTCGCCACGAATTGCGACAAAATTTAAATAAACATTTCATTATTAAAATTTTCATCTTACATTCAACCGGCTCTTCTATAAATGAGAATAAAAAGCTGCTTTGAAATTTTTACTCATAAATTTAAATATTGCATGAAAACTTTAGCGGTATAAGCCATTTATTTTGTATTTGCATTAGAATAAATTCGTATTTATTTCTATTTTTAGTTATTTGATATAACTTTGGTGTCCTTATTCGAGAGGACATTTTTTCTTTTAAATTATTTCCTAGTAAAAAAATGACTTATCAAAATTGATGATTGCTTTTAAAATAAAAAAATTGTTAAGAAGTATAAAATGATCAATGACTTCATAAAACACACCCTGAATAAGTTTTCAGCAAAGTTTTTTTTCCGATCTTTGTTGAAAACTGATGACCTTGAAAAATTTGTTTTTTTTTATATACCAAATATTATCAAAGGTAGCGCCCTCGTGATAATTTTCGTTCAATCTACAATTTGTGGAAAATATTCCAGGATTTTTTCTAAATTTTTTGATCAGTACTTCTCGAGATAAAGAGGGTAGACTGCGATTTCTAGAGGGTTTTTGTAAATATTACGAAGAAAAATTTGCGAGAATATTACATTTTATACATTTTTGAACTCATATTTTCCCAAACTTTCATTTGACTTAATAACTTGGTAAAACAATTTTTTTTCACTCCCGATTTCGCCCTCCAAAACTAATTCTTTAAGTCAAAATTTAACTTTCAAAACTACACGACTCTGATTGGGCTATTAATACTATTTGTGCCAAATTTCAACTTTCTATGTCAAATAATCTCGAAGAAAATCGGGTGTGACAGACAGACAGACACCGAAATAATCCCATAAGTGTTCCGTACGAAACACTAGAATCACTAAATCATTTTAGGGTATGGTTACGCTGTCTCCTGATAAAAAAAAAAAACAAAAATATTGATTTATTAAATATTTTTGACCTTTGTTTTACGAGCATTGACATATAAAAATCTGTGCTCTTTTGATGCCCTCAATTGGGGCTTGCACCACGATGGTATCATGTTCCAAACTTTCCAGACTTTCGAAAAAATATTGCTAAACTAGGGTGCATGTCAAAAATTTATTTTCAGAGTCTGACTGCTAACTACTCTTTTTTTTTTCGGTATTGCTCATATATATACATACATACGTATATATATATATATATATATATATATATATATATATATATATATATATATATATATATATATATATATATATTTATTTATAAGTGATAGTTTAATGCAGGGGTGCTCAAACTTGAACTGCTGGCGATCTACCTCAATATTGTTAGACTACGATCGATCGACTCTGAGAGGCTGCAAGTAAGTGTGATGAAGGATTGTCGTCTAGGTAGGGGGTATATCGTAGCATAGGTATTAGTTTTCCGCACAATATGCATTTTTTTAGTCAAGGTAAGTGTAGGTCTGCTCTAAAATATCAATGAAAAAACTCATAATTATTCAAAATTGCGAGTTTATTGGTTCTTACAAAATAAACCAGTTCTAGTGCCTAACTTAACTAAAGAGTGACTTCGGATGTTGAAGCGTGGCACTGCATGTCCTCAGCATACTTTTCATAAGATGGTACGTAATTACCGAGTGCTAATCGCAAGCACGATGACATATGTTCGTCAGTTAGTCGATTGCGATATTTTGACTTAATTATCTTCATTTCAGAAAATGCAGACTCGCACAAGTAAGTTGACCCAAACATTGCCGTCAGTTGAAGGGCGATTTGCCTTAGATTCGGATATTTATCTTTAGATATAAAACACCAGAATTTTGTATCAGATGCTGTGGCTTTGAGATGTATATCTGATATAATCTGCACTAACTCATTTTCAACAGAACATGAGTCCATGTTAAACTGACTTGCTATTTCACTAGCTAATTCCTCAATGTTTTTACACGAAAAAGGATAACTGATAAATGATGCGATATTTGCCAATTTACTGAAAAACGTATTTCGAATTGGCCCAAAATATTTGATAATTCTGCCTCATAAATATCATAATTCAACTGAGGAATCCTTGCTTTCAAAGACGGAAAATTTTTCAGATCATTTCTTTTCAGTTGATCTATCATAAGTTGCAATTTACTTTTGAATGCGTTTATTGCGCTAATCATCTCAATAATAGTTTCTCCTTTACCTTGAAGCTCCAAATTAATGGTGTTTAAATGCATTGTGATGTCTATCAAAAATGCCAAATCAGTCAGCCATTTTCCGTTTTTCAGCATCTGAGTGTCATCACCTCTTTCGCCCAGAAAAGCTGTTATTTCGGGCAATAATTCTTAAAACCTTTCTAGGAATTTTCCGCGACTCAACCACTTGACGTCCGTGTGAAGAACTAAATCAGTGTGTTCAGCTGACTCACTATCTTCCAACTGCAATTTAAAGAGCCGTCGTTGCAAGCTACGTGCACGGATAGAATTCACAATTTTTATTGCAATGCCCATAATCTCCTCCATGTTTAGAACTTTTGAACACAAAACTTGTTGATGTATAATACAATGGAAGGAGAAAAATGAAGGGAAATCATCATTAGCTCGACACAATGCCACAAAACCGTTTTTTGTTTCCAGTCATTGCTGGTGCTCCATCGGTTGTAATACACACTAGTTTATATATTGGTAGCTTGTAGTTTGTTACAAAATTGAAGAAAACATCATATATATCTTCGCCACGGGTCTTTCCTTTCAGAGGAATCTTTGTCAAAAACTCTTCCTTAGCCGACATGTCACTGAATACCATTCGAATAAAAATACACAGCTGGGCAGTGTCTGTCATATCGGTGGATTCGTCGAACCGTAAAGAAAAGTATGTACATTCCATGATATCATGTTTTAGTTTATCTGCCATGTCCTGACTCATGACTTCAACACGCCTTGTGACAATCGGACGAGATAACTGAAGTTCTCTAATAGCAGACATAATCTCTGTTTTATTTTTAAAATCTCCAAGTAAAGTCTCATCTGCTTCAATAAATGCTTCCTTCACAACCAATCCATCATCAAATGGTTTCTTGTGTTTCTCCAATATATGAGATATTTTAAATGACGCGATCGTTACAGCTTTTGATTGTTTGGCTGGTCTTGTGAACATGGTTTGTTCTTTTTTCAAACAAGTTATCAAATCACGTACTTTTCGTTTTCTTAATTCACTCTGTGACGGAAAATCCTTTTCATAGTTTTTATGAACCGTTTTATGATGCCTCTCTAAGTTCCCACGCTTAGGTATTGCAACTGACGCACGGCAAATGAGACAAATGCACTTATCCTTTACCATACAAAAGAAAAATTCTTCCTCCCAATCGTTATTAAAATGATAAGTTTTACTTTTCTTCGCCGCACTCATTTTGGACTATTTATTAATAAACTTTGTATCAATGTATCGCCTTCAAGTTACAACTCAGATTGACTCCTATTCCTGCAGGCGCAACATTTATATCCGCGCGAATGAAGTCTCGAATGTTCTCGTCAAACATGCCGCCCGAAGTTTCTAGAAAAATCGGCGGGAATCAAAAACGCGGCTTTTCTTTGACAAGTACCGCGCGTTCCTTTGATAAAGCGTTCTTTTGCCGCTAGCAGGGGTTATTACGATAAAAAAAAAAGTGATGAGGGCGTTATTCTGGCCTAATTGTGGATCGAATAAATTTTAGTAGTTTATTCATTACATTTTGTTTTAGTTACCTAAAACAAAATCTGTGAATAGTTCTATATCGGAATTTTTTTCTCGAGATCGACTGAAAAAGCACTCGCGATCGACTTGTCGATCGCGACCGACCGTTTGAGCACCCCTGGTTTAAAGGCTGGGACAACTCCCAATATATTGAAGAGAGAGCAATAAAAGGTCTAAGTAGCTCTAACAAACTGTATTTTTATTCGAATTTTCTAGCTAACGTCCAAGTATATGGACTTCTTCAGGAAATCTAAGATGTGTAAATATTCCGGAGTAAAAGATGTAATTTTAGGGAAATAAACGTATTTACAGAATATTACAGCGATACTCTTCTCGGAGTAAGATTAGTAAGATTATTACACAATTCTCGTTTCCAAGACAAGAGAAATGTGTAATAATGTTACTCCAGAAAGAGTATTGCTGTAAATATTCTGTAAGTACGTTTATTTTCCTAAAATTACATCTTATCAATATTTACACATTTTAAATTTCATGAAGAAGTCCATATAGTTGAACGATAACTAGAAAGATCGAATAAAAATACAGTTCCTTAGAGCTACTTAGATCTTTCATTGCTCTCACTTCAATATATTAGGAGCTATCCCAGCCTTTAAACTATCAGTTACCAGTGCTCCGTTACATTCCTTCTCTCTTCTATATATATATATATATATATATATATATATATATATATATATATATATATATATATATATATATATATATATATATGTATATATATATATATATATATATATATATATATATATATATATATATAATATATATATATATATATATATATATATATATATATATATATATATATATATATATATATATATATATATATATATATATATACGTATACATAATTTTTTTTTGATAATAGTCGGCAAACATTTATATGACAATTTCTCTTTTTGACACATTGTTTTTCTATAATTTTTAATTCATAAAGTTAATTAACCATGTACTAATTACTGTGTTCCAAATAAGCAACTAAGTATTTTAATAAAGCCGAACTTTGGTATAGACAATCAACTACTCTGTGAAATAATAATATTTATGTTAGATACAAACTACAGTCAAAGTTTATTTGTTCTGCTTGTATCAGTAAACATGGCTTTCATATCATAAATTATGTTCAGAGACACATTGTTGGTATGCAAATTGATGATACCCTACTGAAAGAGAATGAATCAAAATGTGTCTGCATAATAAACAAAAATTTTTGGATGAAAAGAGATTATGTTTTATGGAAAAACTGTTAAATCTACGTGCACATACTGTTTCAGCCAAGTTCTGTGTCTGAGCACAATAGAAAATTATTTAAATAAAAATAAATCCAAATTAATTTTACTTTGTAATATGTTTTTAGTGTTCCGTACGGAATACTTATAAGATCACTTAGGTGTTTGTCTTCTGTCTGTTTGTCTGTCTGTCATACCCGATTTTCTCCGAAACTATTTGACGTATACAGTTGAAATTTGGCACTAATATAGGAATTGATGGTCTCATTAGAGCTGTGTGGTTTTTAAAGTGAAATTTTAACTTAAGGAGTTAGTGTTGGGGGGTAAAATCGGAAGTGAAAAAAAAAAAATTTTACCAGGTTATCGGAAAATTTCAGTCAAATGAAAGCTTGTAGAAACACGAGTGCAAAAATACATATAATGTAATACTTGCGCACATTTTCTTTGTATTATGTTTTAAAAAATGCGAGAAATCGCAGTCTCTCCCTTATCCCGAAAAGTACAGATCAAAAAATTTTGAAAGAATTCTGGAATATGCTCCATAAGGTGTAAATTGAACGAAAATTATCACGAGTACATTACCTTTAATAATTTATCTGGTATGTAAATAAAAAACACAAATTTCAAGATCATCAGTTTTCAATAAAGAGAAAAAAACTTTGTAGAAAATTCATTTGGAGGGTGTTTTGTAAAGATATATTTTAAAGGTTATTAAGTGCAAAAAATACAAAATAATGGCGATTATATATTTTCATTATACTTTAAATTATATAAAAAAAATAAATATGTTTTAAATGTTAACATTATTTTTTATCGGGTTAAATAGACCACTGATGAAAATTATGGCGCCTCCTTGTGTGCACAGTAACTTCACAAAAAATAATGCAATCCGCAAAATAAAAATTAATCTTTTAAAATGATGTAGTAGTTGAAAATTGTCGGAGCATTTTTTTTTCAAAAATAAAAAATGTACGGTATTTCAAACTCTAGTATGCAAATTTCGAACAATATATTTAATTATTTATAAAAAAAATTGTCTATTTAGAGAAATTTTAAAAAAACTGTCGACATTTTGTAGAAAAAATAATTATAAAGATTTAAAAAAAAAATTAAAAAATATTAAAAATTTACTGAGTAATTTTTCAGACAGTGTATTGAGACAGGCAGCGGCTCCAATCCGACGCCA
The DNA here is from genome assembly GCA_019049505.1 of Pachyrhynchus sulphureomaculatus. Lineage (NCBI taxonomy): Eukaryota > Metazoa > Arthropoda > Insecta > Coleoptera > Curculionidae > Pachyrhynchus > Pachyrhynchus sulphureomaculatus. Next base: position 136,441,800 of record CM032449.1, read on the forward strand.
GGTCATATCTCACCACTATAGATTGCTTGCAGCTTGTTTAATAAGGGCGTGTACGGTGAAACTTTAACCTTTCTCTATATTTATTTTTAGGAAAGATTGAAACGCTAGTACGTCGCGTGATCTTTCTCCCAAGAAATTTTATACAGAAAACCTTAGTGCTCCTTCGACCTTGGTCACAAAAGGACAGCTTCGCCATAGGTGCCGTGTACGTATCAGGTTATGAAGCGGCTACCAAATATATAAAAAAGTAGAAGACATGTGTCAGTAAGTGAGTGAAATACTATTATCATCTGAAAAGCGTCAATGAATTGTCGGATTAAAGCTATGTGCACAAAAAGCCGGAAAAAGAAAAAAGAATGTTTTCACAGGTGTTTGAGAAGAATTGTCGTTCATGACCCATTCCGTGGCGGGCAAGCAATTTTACGTGAAAAAGATTTATTGAGATATTTATCATCTGACACTCTAAGAAGAAGACAGTTTACGTAAAACTTCATTTTGAAAAAAAAAAAAAACAGTTATTATCTGTTGTGAACTTCTACAAAAATGGCCAGTCTAGTAAAATATAAATTTATTGCGTTTTGTAGTATTCTTGTACTAATTCTATCCCACCTGAAGCAAACATCTATGCTTTTCTAATGATCTAAATTTATCGATTCTACGAGATTTTAAGAAATTGAGTCATTGTATGATAATAAAGTGCAAATTTTGCCTAAAAACTTAAGTATACATGCAGACACCATTCAATTTATTGATATATTAAAGAAATCTTACGGCTTCGATTGGTTCGTGAGTTTGATGTTTTCAAAAATTGTATTCAGTACGAAGTTTACTTTTGGCTTTATATCTGTCAATAAGCAACATTGTAGGATTTGAAATAGAGAAGCAAGTTACAGTCGATGCAATACATCAAAAAATAGTGCACAGTTTTTTCTAAATTTGCAGAATTCTAACTTGATCGAGATTAAATTTGAACAAGAAGGTATAAAATGCTACACATTATGTATACAAATTGATTTATTAATAACGAAATTTAATGATTCGATTGTTCCAAGAAATGGACCTATAACTTGGTCTGCTAGATCTCGTGGTGTCCCACAATTAAATTTTTATCTGTAGAGGTATGGAAAGTTGGTCGTCCACAGCCACAAAATATCAATGAAAATAAAATTTTCACTTTTATTGATTTTGACACGTATTTTGCTGAAATATTAGCTTTAACAGGAGTGTAGGTATGGAATAAAATAAACATATTTCGATGGTTTTATAAGCAGTTATTCACACTAGATTCACAATAGAAACAGAAGTTCATTACTTAATTAATTTCTTGTACCTAACAATTAAAAAGATTGACAATAAGCATGACATCTCCATATACCACAAACCGACACATACAGACACTACGATACATAACAATTCATTACATCCATGCAAACAAAAACTAGCGGTATACAATTCTTTTATACATAGACTAGTTAACATACCAATGAGAGATGACAATTTTAAAAATGGACTTAATCTTATTGAACAAATGGCGAAAAACGACGGATTTAATGTAAAAAACTATAGATACAAGTTTACGCAAAAAACAGTTACAATAAACAATTAAACTAATATATCGAAAAACAAAAACTATTAATAACAATTACGCAACATTAACTTAGGTCCAAAAGTTGAAAAAATCTCTCAATACAGAACGCGACAATTACATACAGAACAAATAATAACTTAAACAAACATATCAAGAACAATAAAGATAGAGCATTAAAAAACCATAAATCTGGTGTTTATTACCTTAATTGTTCTTGTAATGCACTCTAAATAAGACAAACAGGGAGAACATTCGAACAAAGAATCTCAGAACATAATAAAAGTTTTTTAAAAAGTAAAAATGATTCTTCATATATCAAACATTTAATAGAAGGGAATTATGCATTTGATTATAATTTCTATATTTTACATTTGAATTGACAACTTCAAAAAAAAGTAGTATATTACAAGTGGGCGTTTATTTAAATTGATTAGAAATTAATAGTGTTTGAGAAGAAGTATTATCTTTTGAATCCTACTAGAGGGTCGCGTCATGAGCAGAGAGTACAAAAAGAACGTAATATTTCACTATATGTCAAAGTTTATTATGCTACTTTTATTTAATGAAACAAAATAGGGCCCAGTACCGTACCCTAAGGTACGTCAAATTTTACACTAGCTTAGATAGAGGGGTTGTCGTTAACCTCTACATCTTTTTTTTTTTGTGTGTGTCTAGCACAAGTGCTGCAGGGAAGTCCCTAAAGCGCTACAGGAGCGACACGTGTGCGGAAAAAGCAATTCACGTTAATCTTGAATCGCTGTAAATTGTACTCGGTGGGAAACACAGTCCTGGGTAAGCCATTCCAAAGGGATGATGTTCTCCATATAAAAGACTGCTTGAATAGCGTTGTATGAGTAACAAGCTGAACTTCATACGGATGTGAAGTATCAGTGTCCTGATTCTCTATAGATGGAACAAAAACTATTTGAGAGCCACATTACGAATGTGGTGGTGGGGGAGATTTTTTAACAGTACTTTGTGAATAACACAGTCGTACATTCAGTATGTATTGGATTACAGATTAGATCTTTAACTATTTTGAATTTATTTTTTTCAGTTCAATACAACAGCTCAGCATATATTTTAATCACTTAAAAGAATTATAGTTTTTAATTGACTTCGATCTAATACTTTCTATTAGCAAAACTAATGCTACGAGATCAAGACAGTTTTTTAAAAATTTGAGTAGTCCTGTGGAGCAAAATCTCTATCTGCCCAGCCTTTCTTGTAGTCTAACGAATACTAAATAAGTTTAAAATAAATCAATTAATATGGACAAACAAATGCAATGAATATAATTTTGTGTAGAGTAGGTGGTCCTAATGACTTTTTTTTTTAAATGGGTCTAGCACACGTACTGCAGGGAAGTCCCTAAAGCGCTACAGGAGCGACACGTGTGCGGAAGGGCCTGTTGGTGCCCCCGCGTTAGATGTCGCTTTGCCCTCCGGTTGTTCGCTACTCAAGGCAGCCACTCCCTGGAGGATTTCAGCGACAGTTGTTTGTGACAATTAGTTTGTGATAATTGTTGTGACAATTAGTGCTCCGTACGGTGACCGCTCCTAAAACAAAATAAAATCCCCACGTAGGCCAAGTCAATCAGGTCCCCGACATGTACACATCCCAAGATCCAATATGTATTTTCACGTTTTTTTTCTCAGTCAACAACGTACAATAGTCACAGCATCCTAACCACCCAACAGCCAATAAATCAATCTAGTTCAGTCCAGAATCCAGCAACAAAAGTGTAAAAGCAGCAAAAGTGTCTTGCTATTTAACTGAATATACAGCATCGAGTTCGTTTGATGAAATATACAACTGGTTCTATATGTATAAAGGCAAATCACGTATATGTTCATATTTTAGAGAATAAAAATAAAAAAAATAAAAAAAGTTTGATTCTAACTGCATGGGAAGTTTTTAAGAAAATAATCAAACTAGATGAGAAAGAGAATACAAGTAAAAAAAATGAATACTTACACTTATCACTTTTATTATTGTTCTGCTTTTATTTATATTCGTTCCATATTTTTTCGTATTTTTTCCAAGCGAAAAAATAACATTTTTATTATTTTTACAGGCGTATAAAATGTGTCCCAAGATTTCGCTTAGAAAAATGGAGAAATTGGAATAAAATTAATTAACAGCTGTCGATGTGTATATTGTTAAATATGCCTACGATAAAATTAGTCCATCAAGTTGTAACACTTGCAATGCTTACGTTTTATTTAAAACAAATTTTGTTTCCGATCTTTGTTGAAAACTGATAACCTTGAAAAATTGTTTTTTATGTGCCAAATAAATTATCAAAGGTAATACACTCGTGATAATTTTTGTTCAATCTACACCTTATGGAGAATATTCTAGAATTTTTTCGAAATTTTCGGACTAGTACTCTTAGAGACAGAGCGGGACTACAGCGATTTTTCGTGTTTTATTTTCAAATAAAATAAACAAAAGTTTGGGTAAGTATTACATTGTATATATTTATGAACTCGTATTTTCACACCAAATAAATTTTTTTTCACGTTTCATTTCACCCTTAAAGTCAAAATTGAACTTTCAGAATTATACGGCTCTGATTGGGCCATCAATTCCTATATTTGTGACAAATTTCAACTTCCTATGTCAAATAATTTCGGCGAAAAGCGGATGTGACAGACAGACGGACGGACGCACGAGACGGGCACCGAAGTGATGACATAAGTATCCCGTAGGGAACACTATAAAAAAAAGTTTTTAGAATAACAAATTGCTTCTATATTTATGAGGAAGAATACGAAGATTCGTCATGAATATTTCCCGAGTTACTAGCCTTGTACAGGGTGAGTCAACGATAGAGTAAAGTTCATTATCTCATTTGTTTCGGGAATGACGAAAAAATGTTAAATACAATAGTTTTAGGGAATATTAAGGTACACAGTTTAAAATTATTTTTGAGTATACAGTGTAATTCAAAAAAGTGTGGCCGATATAACATATATTTTTTTAAATGGAAGATCCTATTTTCTAATTTATTTTTAAATTCTGCGCAAAATTTTATAACTTTTTTTATTTATAATGTTATATACCTATACCTAGTAGTTTTTTTTAATATTTCAATTTTTTAAAAACAATACTAGTTTTCAGTTTTGTAAAAAATTGCCAGTAGCGCCATTGTTTCTCAAGGTGGAATACTCATAATTGGTATGAGCGTTCTATAGAGATGAAAAAAAAGGCATACGTAAAGAAATTTGAGTTAGATATTACAGGGGGTTCAAAATAAGTTTATACATTTCGCCTATTTTAAATTAAAAAATCTCAAATTTTTTAACTGGCATACCCTGTATAATATTATTTTTTCTGATAGATTTTACAAAACCCTCCAACTTTTATTAGATATGTCATATACATGTTCCTAATAGTTTTCGATTTATTTTGAATTGTTCAATTTTTACCCTTGTTTTTAATACACTTACGCTATATCATAGTTGCCAAGGTAAAACAAAAATGTAGGCATTGTCAAATTTTGATGTGTCTATTAAGCAAGGAAAAAGAGTTTAATTTGTTGTAGTAAGTGGCGTATAAAGGTAATAGCTATGGATTTTCCTAAAAATGAATTAATTGATATGGTTTATATAGTGGGCGAGGCTGGAAAAAATTGTCTTTTGGCAGTAAGGCTTTACGGAGCAAAGTACCCTAATAGACGTATACCATCTAGAAAATTTTTCAGTGCTTAATGGAACGGTTTGATGGTAGGGGTAGCGTTGACTACACGAAACGGAAAGTAGTAAACCAGAATACTACCAATGAGAAAAAAGAAATGGAGATTTTACTTCATGTTGACCGTGATTTTGAACGGCGAATAAACTTTGTACCACCAAGAATGGAGCAATAGAGGCCGGTCCAAATTTTTTTATCCAAAATAATGTTTCCTGATGAAGCTACTTTTCGCAGTAATGTAGCAGTTAATAGCTATAACATGCATTATTATTCAACAGTTAATCCATTTTGGGTCCTGGAAGTTCAAAACCAAAACAATTGGTCGCTTAATGTATGGTGTGGAATATTAAATTTTCGAATTTTTGGTCCATATATTTTCCACGAACCGCTTAACGGGCCTAGATATCTAAATGTTTGCAAAACGAATTTCCCAAGCTTCTGGAAGAAGTTGATAACTTTGAAAGGGAACAAATGTGGATTCAACAAGATGGAGCTCCTGCTTATTATCACCGGGAAGTTCGGGAATTTTTAAACGATCGTTACCCAGAAAAATGGATCGGTAGAGATGGATTCATTCCGTGGCCCCCTAGATCATGTGACTTACACCTTTAGACTTCTTTTTATGGAGCTACATTAAAGGTCTTGTTTATGTGAATCCCCCTACAATACTAGTAGATATGGAAAAAGGGATACGGGATGCGTGAAGCACAATAACGTCCCTTGTGCTAAGGAAAGTGAAGAAAAATATAGTAAAACATGTGTATTCAAGTAGACGGGCATTTATTACGTCACCATAATTAATCATTAGATAAGTTAGCTATATTAAAATTATTATTACCTATTTGTTTATGTTTTCACAATAGCGTAAGTACACTCCTGGACAAAATTAACGCAACAATGAATTAATTTTAATAATTTTTTATGAACATTGGTTACACTAAAAGTTAGAAAAAACTTATTCGGATACTTTAAAAGTGAATTAGCTACCAAATGTCTCTATAAGATTCGAATTAAAATTATTCTTAAGATCTAATAACAAAATCGTTGAAATTATGTAATAATGAAAAAAATAAACTGGGACACTAGTAGCAAAATTAATGGTGTAACTGGGACACTAGTAGCGTGTGTTGCCTCCTCTACTTCGGATGACAGCGTTTTATGCGCCTAGGCATGCTTCTAATTAAATTTTGGATAAAATCTTGAGGAATTTACTCCCATTCTGTGATAACTGCATTTTCAAGTTCCCTCAGGTTTCTAGGTGCAGGTATATGACGTTTCACATTTTGCTTAAGGTGATCCCATACATGTTCTATCGGATTCAGATTCAGGCTTTTTGGTGGCCATTGCATAATCGGTATATCAACTTGATTAAGATAATCGAGTACCTCCCTAGCCACGTGAGGTCGAACGTTGTCTTGCATAAACAGGAAATTGGGCCCCACGAAATGACCGAAAGGCCTCACATGTTCTATTACAATATTCTCAAGATAGTAGTCAGCATTCATGGATCTCGTATGGATAGGAACTAACTCTGTGCGAGCATCAAAGCACATGCCACCCCAGAACATAACAGAGCCACTGCCGAATGAAATCCTTGCAGAGATATTGCAAGGAGCAAACCTCTCTCCTGGTCTTCGCCATACTCGCTCACGACCATCTGGATGTTTTAGATTAACCCTAGTTTCATCTGTGAAGAAAACTTGTTTCCAATCATCTACAGACCAGTTTTCGTGTTTTCGAGCAAAACGTAACCTGGCAACTCTGTACTCTCTTGTAAGCAAGGGCGCAGTGGTTGGTCTCCTACTGTTTAATCCAGCTTCATTTGACCGTCTTCTAACTGTTTTAGAAGAAATTGTGACATTGCAAACAGCTTCGAGTTCGTTTCTTATTATAGAACTAGTGACAGTCCTGTTTCTTAAAGCATATTGTCTTATAAAACGTTCATCTAGGTCGCTAGTGCATCATTTTCGCCCTTGCCCTAGCCTTCTAGAATAAGTTCCTACTTCATTCAAGCGTCTTACCATACGACTTATTGTGGAACGATGTTTGCCTAAAAAATTGGCAACATAACTCTGACAATATTCCTCGTCCAATAAAACTGAGGCTCGCACTACCTCGTGTTCAGTTAAATTCCTTGTTCGATTCATTTTTCTAATTCTTCGGGGTCAAAAATAAAACAGTCTACCACAAAAACTTATTACTTTGAAAAAGGGAACAATTTATAAGCTTACTTTTAAAGAAAATCCATCGAATTGTTACAGAAAATTGTTTATCTTCTAAAAAATTCTTTAAAACTGTAAATCTAAACGAATTGTTTTGATTTCTGTCATGAACAACGAAACAAAATATGCATAGCCTACTATTCAAATACTCGATAAATTTTTAAAACTGACATAAGAAAAAGATAAATTAATTTTCAGATTGTTGCGTTCATTTTGTCCAGGAGTTTATATTAAAAACAAGGCTAAAAAATTCAAAATAAATCGAAAACTATTAGAAACAGGTATTTGACATACTTAATAAAAGTTACGGGGGTTTTGTGAATCTATCAGAAAAAATATTAATATACAGAGTATGCTGTTTAAAAAATTTGAAATTTTTCAATTTAAAATGGTCGAAATGTATAAATTTAATTAGAATATTTTGAACACCCTGTAGCATTTAACTCAAATTTCTTTACATTTATCTTTTTTTTCATCTCTATAGAACGCTCGTACCAATTACGAGTAATCCACCCTCAGAAACAATGACGCTACTGGCAATTTTTTTCAAAACTGAAAACTAGTATTTTCTTAAAAAAATTGAAATATTAGAAAAACTACTAGGTTTAGGTATATAACATTATCAATAACAAAGTTATAAAATTTTATGCAGAATTTAAGAATAAATTAGAAAAATGTTCTATTTAAAAAAAAACATGTTAAATCAGCCAGACTTTTTTTGAAGTACCCTGTATACTCAAAAATAATTTTAAACTGTGCACCTTAACATTCGCTAAAACTATTGTATTTAACATTTTTTCGTCATTCCCGAAACAAATGAGATAATGAACTTTACTCTATCGTTGACTCACCCTGTATATATCAGTATCCTAAAACATAAACTAACTCTTCAGATAACTGTTTACTAATATTTTGTATGGATAATCATGTAAAGCCTAATGATGTTAATATTTATCCTTATATTGGGCATTTAAAGGCTATATGTTTCCATTCAAGATATATCGTTGGCTCGTGGAGTGGCTCTAAAATCTATAGATCTGTTTGGTTCTAGATAACTTTATGGTGTCTCATACCGAAGTTGTCTCTCATTTATTTCTCCAAAATGTCTTCAAAAATAAAATCAATTCACTATTATTAATAAAGAAATAATTTGCGCTTAATTCTGATAGAAAATTTGACTTTTCTGTGACATTTTATTGTATTTGATCTTCTTGAACATTGGTTCCCAAACACTTCTAAAGTGGGACAATCTTTTGACAAAAATGACCTCATCACATTGCTTCTGGCTGAACTGAAATTTGCGTATAATAAAAAAAATTACTGCCCGGTCAAATGACTGGGAATATCTGTTATAATGTAGCTCCATTTGCTTCCTTGTTGTTGGTGCTATCTCTTACCAAGTAGTGAAATTTATTTCTTTGTTACTTGCGTCATATCTTAGCAAGTGCTGAGATTTATTTCTTATTGTTTCGGACCTTTTCACTGTATCTGAGAGATCACCGAATAGCCCTCAGTCCTTTCAGAAATTTCATTTTGATTTTATATAAGCTGCTACTCATTATTTTGTTATATATGAACTGATTTTTAAGAATATTATTATAACCAGTTTTTGAAAGAAAAGTAATCTGCCTCCACAAGGTGTAAGTTACTTTTTTTTTTCAGCAGCTACTACTAATAAAGAAGCATTACTAGCAAGTTATCTACTTTCATCTTAAACTGCAAGAGCCAGCAAGCAACATATAATTGCTGAATATATAATATGGCCAGTAGTTATCTTCATGCTGCAAATAATGGTTGCAAAAGTAGAAATGATACCTCGTTCTAATAATATTATCCGAAGAACAATAAGGAATTGGGAAGGACTTATTCAAACGTAAATTTTTGAACATGTTAAAAAGTGTACCAGATATAGTCAAGTCTACAGACATTTCCAACTTTATCCAGTTTATAGTACTGGTAAGTTATAAAATGAAAAATGATATTACAGAAGATATTTTATTTTGTACTGCCAGTACGCTCGGAATATTTATGTTTAATACTTTTATGAAAAGTACTAATAATTAATTGAACCAAATAAGTTGCAGCACATCAGTTTGGTCAATCACGGATAAAATTAATGGATTTGTTAAAAAAGAATTTGATTTATGGTCAAATTCCATTGAGAAAAAGAAATTTAATTTATTCTAGTGGATTCAATAACACACAAAACTATATTATAAGAATAATTTGATAAATTCTGTGCCAATTTCGGGAGATATAAAAATCAGTTTGCATGATTTAAACCAACACTCTGTTATGACAATAACATAATAAGACAAACGATCTCAATATGCTGAGATTCTAGTCCATGAAATAAAAAGTTATTGAACCCGGATCAGTTTTAGAACAAAAAGATGTAAGAATTTTTGAAGTGTTTGATATCATTTTGCAGCATTATATTCACATAAGTTAAGTTTTTCTATTATAACTGCCATCAAAATAAATTGTGAAACCGCTCAAACTTGAGAATATCTGATATGTTTATCAGATACGGAGACGAGATTTCAGATGCTGGTTTCTGAAAAATCAGCAGCTGCGCTTTCTGATTATCTTTTTTTTGAATTTGTAATTAATTTTTCAGAATTTTTAACGATGTTAAAAGTTTTTCTTAATGTGACGGCTAGGTAGAAGAGTAATCATGGTATTATACTATTTTTGTATAAAAATATTCTTATTTACATTGCGAAAAACGAAAATACATAACATAATAATGTGTTTTGGTTTTAGCTTATAAATTCTCTCTCTAATTCCCAGCGCTAGTAAACAGTCCCCCAAGGGATTGCAACCCATTTTGTAAACCACTCTTCTAGAATTTTGTATGGATTCCGAGTAATTGACATGTTATCTTTTTAGTGTTCCGTACGAAACACTTATAAAATCACTTTGGTGTCCTTTGTCTATCTGTCTGTCTGTTAAACCCGATTTTCTCCGAAATTATTCGATATAGAAAATTGAAATCTTGCCCTAATATAGGAATTGATGCTCTCATCAAAGCCATATAGTTTTGAAATTCAAATTTTGACTTAAGGGGTTAGTTTTGGGGTGTGAAATCGGAAGTATTTTTTTTTTAAAGGTCATCGCGTTTTCATGCAGTTAATCGTAGTGTAAACTTGTTTTTTGAATGCTTTCAGCTGCCAAAAAGACATGTCGTTTTTTTCATTTGGTTATTTCACTTGAAAATGAAATAACTATATATTAATGTTAATTTGTCCTAGCAAAATCAAATAAGAAAACTAAATGGTGTAACTGTGTAGATATAAATTTTCAAAGTAAAAATTATTATAAAAAGGTATATGCTCGCCTCAAAATCGTTTTTACAATTATTGTAATAACGATTTTTGAAAATCAACTTGATTCGTTAATTATTAACAGAAAAAAACGTCGAGTTGATTATCGCGTTGTAAATTGATTTTGTCCGTCGATGTACGCATTCACAGCGTTATCCTCTCACTTGCCTACTAGGGAAACAGAGGTCACGCGTAGAGGCAGTTCTGCAATCCGATGCCCCAATTGCGCAAGTTGGACTTGTTATTTAAATTAAAATATATCAACATTTTCTATGTTAGTCTCATGTTTTAGGCAAACGTAACCTTTCTGTTTTTGCTGTTTTTATTAATTCTTAAAGTCTGTTCGTAATGCAATAAAGGCAATTCTCTCTTGGTTACATATGATTACTAACAGTCAGCTATTAAAAATATACGGCACAACCAATCGAAACAGCTTAATCACTAGAGACCGGATTATATACAACATAAAAATCTTGAAATATGCATGAAAAAATGCTTAAAATATGCATGAAAAGGGTCAAAATATGCAATAATAAATAATAATAAAAGTTTTTTATTTCAAAATCAGCATAAAAGTTATCGACGATGTTTAAATTTAATTAACATTTTTAAAAATTATTTAACATTTGTATTCTTGTACACGTAAACAATAAGGTATTGTTCCAAATGTTGGGTAGTAAGATTGTGTCTTCGATCACTTAAAATATTTTTATAACTGGAAAAAGACCGGGTGGCATGGTACACGTTAAACTTTAACACAACACGTTAAAAATTGCAAAAAGACTACACTGATGCAAGCGCGTCAACAATAATGTTAAAACTGATATCTTGTTTTAAAATAAAAATACGTCTTTGAGAAAATTGTTTATTTGATCCACGCTCAAACAATAATATTCTTAGAAACTAACTACTTATCACTTAATATCCCGACCAAGAAACAAAGGAATAAAATACCTTCATAATTTTGGGTATTTCCTTGGCACTATAACCTAATCGATGTTTAGACTATTGCAGATAATGTCCCGGCGATAAGATCGGTTCCAGACGGCGACATTAACAATACCCTGAGCAATTCAATTGCCTAGTAATACCGAGACATATTCTAAATATAGGGAAAATATGCATCATTACTAGATTTTGTGTAAAATATGCAATAATCGGTGGGAATGGTCTAAATATGCAAATGCATATAATCCGGTCTCTATTGATCACATTTCAACATTCCTTTACTGTTTTTATTAAAGAACATATAAATATGGTGCCTAAAAAGATTCTATTGTGATGAATCTATGAATACACTTGGCCAAAATTTTCTTAAATTCACGCAACCTAAGTTTCATGCTCTAATAAATTTTATACGATTTTATAACTGACTGGTTAGTATTCATTTTTAGAGGTTTCGGAGCCATATCAAAGAAGCTTCCTAGCTACGTTAAATTTAGACTTCCTAGTTTAGTTGCGGAACTAGAACTGATTAAATGATTTTAATTTTGATTTTAATATTCTGTTAGTGACGATCGCGGAATTGTTATTTGCTCACGAGTGACAAAAAAATACCTAACAAATCTAATTGTACATTCCCTAGGAAAAATAAGAAATAAAGACTTTTTTTTACCCTTTTTTATCGAATTAAAAATCAACAAAGACTATTCTCTTTTAGCTTTAAAATATCTGTATCTTATTTCCCTCATATTTTTCTTAAAAATAAACAAGAAAGGCGATATCATTTTAGAAATCTATGTAAATCGGTACTCGAACTAAGTCCACGAATAACATATTGCTAATTATTTAGTTTAGAAGTTGATTTTCTGCAAAATATTGGTATATAATACGTAAGCTGAAAAATTATTGGTCTGGCTACAAAAAAATTTTTTTTTTGCAAAATTCGACTTTATTCATCAATATAGTCTCCTTCAAAAGCGATACAATCAGTTCAACGCTTTTCTAACATTTCTATACCTTTCTTGTAGAGGGATTTGTCTTTGCCTTCAAAAATAGGCCTCAGTTTCGGCGATAACTTCTTCATTGGAGCCAAATTTATTTCCAGCTAGCATTTTTTTGAGGTCTGCAAATAGAATAGTCACTGAAGGCCAAATCTAGAGAATACCGTGGATTAAGAAGCAATTTTAACTTCAATTTATGCAATTTTGCCATCGTAACCATTGACTTGTGAAACGGCGCATTGTCTTGATGAAAGAGCGCTTTTTTCTTGTTGATTTGAGGCCGTTTCTTTGCGATTTCTGCCTTCAAATGCATCAAAAACTTTATATGATATTCGCTATTGATAGTTTTCCCTTCTCAGTATAGTCAATCAAAATTATTCCATGCTCGTCCCAAAATACAGAGGCCAAAACCTTCCCAGCCGACTGTTGTGTCTTTGGTCGCTTCGGGCGGTTTTCACTGGCTGCTGTCCACTCAGCTGACTGCCGATTTGATTCCGGTGTGTAGTGCTGGATCCATGATTCATCCATTTTTTTTAAGGGTCTAGCACACGTGCTGCAGAGAAGTCCCTAAAGCGATACAGGAGCGACACGTGCGCGGAAAAAGCGTTTCACGTTGTTCTTGAATCGCTGTAAATTGAACTCGGTGGGAAACACAATCCTGGGCAAATTATTCCAAAGGGATGATGTTCTCCATATAAAAGACTGCTTGAAAAGCGTTGTACGAGGAGTAACAAGCAGAACCTCATACGGATGTGAAGTATTAGCGCGGCGTGTATTTCTAACATGCACAGCTCTGGGAGGAATTAAGCGGGCTACCGCCTTCGAACACTTTCCATGAAAATACTTATAGAATAGACACAAGTCGCTAACCGTTCTTCGATGTTCCAGCCAATCAAGGCTGCCGGTCAGTTCCGGGTCTCCAATCAGACGAACAGCTCTTTGAATAGAATCCAACAAATGCAATGTATGTTTAGGAGCGGAGCCCCAAACATGGGAGCAGTATTCCATAGTTGGTCGAATTTGAGCTTTGTAAAGAAGTAGCAGTTGTTGTGGAGTGTAAAGCTTTCTGGTTCGAAATAATATTCCCAACTTTTGAGAAGCTCTCCTTGCTATGCCTGCGACATGTTCATGCCAGGACATATTTGCTCCCAAATTATCGCCCCACAAATTGAGTGACGATGTTAGAGGAATGGAGTGCCCCGCCATAACTATGTAGGGTTCAGCAACGTTAACTTATTTAGAAAAAACTGCCGCCTGGGTTTTTGTAGCGTTAAATTCCACTTGGTTACTCCCACCCAAAGATAGAATCTCTTCCAGGTCTTTGTTAAGTTGAACGACATTCAAAGTGAATGAAAAGATAAGCGTACTTTTTTGTCATTGTCACATATCGTATGAAAAAATCCTTTTTATTGTGCTTAAACAGGTCCAAACAGCGTTCAAAATCATCAATAGGTTGTTGTTTTTGGTTTACTGTGAGCAAACGCGGTACTCATTTCGGAAAGAGCTTTCTCATTCCCAAAATATGACCAGCACGTTCTTTTAATATCTTTAGTATGTCAGCTATCTCACGCAATTTTGCTTTACGGTGTAACCTTCTCATTTGGGCGTACAGAGCATTCAGTATCATTTGTGTCTGTACGATCACGTTTTAAATGGAGTGAACCAGTAAAATGATGAGCGATTTTCCAGGGGGGCAGAGTCCGCGTAACACTTATCAAGTCATGGCTTTGCTTGAACAGTATTTTTTCCCATCAAAAAACAGTGTTCAGTCAACAGACGAAATTCTATTTTTTCCATTGTTTTGAAAATACCAAAAGTAGATTCACTAAAACCACTGTAACGTGGAAACTAATCGTCAAAATGTCATGAAATTTTAACACATATTGTTTGAAGGTCGGTACTAAAAAAAAACCTATAATAATATACTTAATTTATAGGTAAATAGATGAGACTACACTTTATCACTTCGTAGGAATAGATCGATTACCAAAAGTTCTGGTTATTCTCATCAGCTCGGAAGAGTTTGTTACAAGGAGGACATAATTAGCTTAAGGGATATAGGCTTTCAATGTCAGCATAGGCTATTCACTCCATTAAACACTTATAAAATAATTAATCAAAGAAAGAGCTGGAAAAATAATAAAAAACTAAAAATTTACAAAAATGAAAAAAGGCTACAATTATGCTGTCCTAAAATGATTGATCGTGAAAATGAAACCTTTCCCGAATACTCCAGTATAACTAGTATATATTTTCGTATTAATTGTAGCCTATTTAACAAGTATAACTAATTTTATATTTATAAATCTGATACCTTAATGAGAGTATTAAAATGCAAATATAAATAAATTCTTAAAAAATTTATATTAGAAAATAAATATTTACAGGTTCGATGGCTTCAAGAAGTTATAATAAAGAGTTCACGAATTTGGCGATATTTTAAAATTATTAACTATTAAATTTGTATTTAAATATCCTTTTTAGTGTTCCGTACGGAACACTTATCAGATCATTTCTGGGTCTATCTGTCCATCTGTCACACCCGATTTTCTCCGGAACTAATTGTCATAGAAAGTTGACATTTGGAAATAATATAGGAATTGATCGCCTCATAAGAGCCGTGTAGTTTTGAAAGTTAAGTTTTAAAGGGTTAGTTTTGAGGGGTGAAATCGAAAGTAAAAAAAAAAAACTAAACGTTCATTGAGTGGGGTGTCAAATGAACCTTTTTGAAAAGACAAGTTCAAAAATATATGTAATATATACTTTTCTTTGTATTATTTAAAAAAAAAATTGCGATAAATCACTGTCCCCATTCTTATCTTGAGAAATACTGATCAAAAATTTGGAAAAATTCTGGAATATTCTCCGCAGGGTGTAGATTGAACGAAAATTAGTGCATTACCTTTAATAATTTATCTGGTATATAACGAGAAACAAAAATTTCAAGGTCATCAGTCATCAACAGAGATCTGAAACAAACTTTGTTGAAAACTCGTTTGGGGAGTATTTTGTAAAGTCATTGATCATTTTATACTTCCATAACAAAAAATTTTATTTCAAAAGCAATTAACGTACGGAACACTAACTGTGCAAGTCCGACTTGCCCTTGGCCGGTGGTTATTTAATGTAAACTCTTTGAAATTTTAGATATAATTCACATAAAAAAAATAACATTCGTAACAGGCTTCCTTTAAGTTGTCCAACTCTTGTGGTATTAGCCTAGATAATGGGAGATAAGGCGAGATAATGGGAGATAAGGCGAAATAATGGGAGATAAGGCGAAATAATGATAGATAAGGCGATATAAGTTTATGTAATGGGGGATAAGGCGAGATAATGGGATATAAGGCGAAATAATGGGAGATAAGGTGAAATAATATAGATAAGGCGATATAAGCCTGGATAATGGGGAGATAAGGCGAAATAATGGGAGATAAGGCGAAATAATGATAGATAAGGCGATATAAGCCTATATAATGGGAGATAAGGTGAATAATGGGAGATAAGGCGAAATAATGGAAGATAAGGCGAAATGATGATAGATAAGGTGATATAAGCCTACATAATGGGACATAAAGCAAGGTAAATAAGGCGAAATAATGGAAAACAAGGCGAAATAATAATAGATAAGGCGATATAAGCGTAGATATCAATAAATAAATAAATATTTTATTTAGCACTTGGCTAGTACATTTTCACATATAAACAATGTTTATATTTTGTAATTTGACTGTAAGTAACTAAACAATCTTCTATTAAATATCCTTAAACTACATGCGTTCTTAACATTATCGGCCAGTGCATTAAAAAGCCGAATGCTATGGTAAAATCCACTTTTTTGCCTTATGTATACTATAATTTTCTTTAGACCTAATGTTGCATTTATGAAAAGTTGATCTTTTCTCCAAGTAAATCTTAAGGTAATTTGAAAGCATGTTGTGTTCTATTTTGTAAATTAGTAATAAATTTGCCCTCTGAATACACTGCTCGACATTAAGCCAATTTAAAGAACTTAACATGAAGTTAATGGGAGTGTACTTATTACAACCCAAAATTATTCTCATTGCTTTATTTTGTTGTATCTGCAACCTGTGTATATCTTCCCTGGTACATGAAAAGAGTAAAAAGCAACAATAATTAAAATGTGGTAAAATTATGCTCTTATAGATAAGCATTTGGCCCAAAGAGAAACATAAAAAGAAATTCGATAAAAAAACTCAAATTTTTTACCTAACTTTCTACACAGATAATTTAAATGTCCTGAAAAACTTAACTGTGGGTCCAAGACAACAATAGGACAATTATTAATATAAAGTTGCAGATTTAAATTGTAAAATATCATACAATTTACTTTTGAACCAATTACCATACAATTTGTTTTATCTGCATTTAATTTTAGCTTATTTTGACATAGCCAGTCATATAAAATATTTAGTTCTATATTCAAAACATTAATAATCTCGTGGTAATCTTTTCCCGAGACAGAAATAAGAGTGTCGTTCCGCAAACAAACTTATAAATGAATTTTGTAAAGACCTATAGAGGTCATTTACGTAAATAATAAATAAATGGACCAAGCACGCTTCCCTGTGGTACACCCAATACACTATTATTTTTTTCAGAAACCTTATTATCTATTTTTGTTCGGTGATACCTGTTTTTTTATATAGTCAGTAATCCATTCTAGCGCACTGCCATTTACGCCATACAAGTTCATTTTTTTCACCAGTATAGTCCTACTGATAGTCTCAAAGGTCCGTTTTAGGTCCACAAATATACTCAGCACTATCTCTCCTTGATTAATTTTTGCTCTCCAGTTAGCACACACATACTGTAATGCTGATTATGTCGAATGCTTACTTCTAAATCCGGACTGTCCAAGATACAGCAACTGATTTTTCTCGAAAAAATATCTTAACTGTTTGCAAACTACACTTTCTAAAATTTTGCCCACTGAGGGCAACAAATTTATCGGCCTAAATTCGGAAGGGGTTTTTGGATTGTGTATCTTTGGGATGGGAACAATTAAAGCTAGTTTTTAACCCATCTGGAACCTCTGTTGTCAACGATGTATTGGTCAAATATGGGAGATAAGGCGAGATAATGGGAGATAAGGCAAAATAATGGGAGATAAGGCGAAATATTGATAGATAAGGCGTTATCAGTATTATAACGTGGTATTATAGTAGTGGTTTACTATTACTAAAAAAAGACAATTAAAATAAGATATTTGTGAAGCCTGTTCCAAAAGTTCTCGGCTTAACAAAGAAAAGGCAAGGCTAAAGAGATTTTCTTTAATTTTTCTACATAGTCACCTTGCAAATCAATATATTTAGTCCAGCGAGTTTCCAACTTTTTAGTGCCCTCATTATGATGAAATTTATCCAGCTATGCAAAATAAGCGTTCGTCTCCGTTTTAACTTCATTATTTGAAGTGAAAATCATTGTCCAGCCAGCCATTTTCTCAGATTTGGAGAGAAGAAGGCAAACCTAGCGAATGCGTGTGTGAAGGCACGTTATTGTAATGAAAATGCACTTTATTCTTGGCGAGATGTGGACGTTTCGCTTCAATAGAACCCTTCAATTGGTTCAATAGTGAAGCGTAATACCCCCTGTGATGGTTATACCTTTCTCCAGGTAGTTTATGAGCACAGCACCATGAAAATCCTAAAAAATCATAGCGATGACTTTTCCTACAGTTAGATCTATTTTTGCGCTGCTCCTTCATCTCTGAGGATAAATGGATGAATCCACGTTTTATCTACTGTTATGCAAAATCCGAAAAATTCACTGAAATTATGTTTACATAAGTCTAAACACGCTTCGTAACTGTTCATTCGAATGCATTTTTGGTCGATTCTTAACAAACGCATTACTCATCGAGCGGAAAGATTTCTTATACCTAAAACATAGTATACAATGTGATGGACACGATCTATGGAGATGTTCACAATGTCACCGAGCTCGAGTACCATCAGCCGGCAATAATTTAGTACGCTATTGGGAATTATCGTCATAATCTCACCGGTCATGGAGGTTTTCGGGCTTCCTGAGTGTTTATCATCTTGAACGGATGGATGACCACGTTCAAATTCAACAGCCCACTTTTTAATCACCAGAAACGAAGTAAAACGATCATTTAATGTGACATTTAATTATTTTTGAATGTCCGTAGGAGCTAAACAGATTGCAATTCAATTATAAGAAGAGGAAGGTCAGTAAAAGGGCTTAGTGGTAACAACCAAGAAGGTCTTTTTCACTTAGGGATAGCCCTTAGGTTTATAGAGTGAACAAAAAGATCTTGAAGTTCTTAGTAATTGTAGTTTTATTCTAAAATCGAGCCTTCGATGCCAATTCGTACATCTTCTTCAGGACCTAGGAGACACAGAAAGAATCCTCATCAGGCAAAGAGCCAACTGATAGAAATATATATATATATATATATATATATATATATATATATATATATATATATATATATATATATATCATTTTTCAGCAAGAAAATCTGAAGGGGCCCGATCATACTTTATGATATTTATAAAAATAAAATTATTGAATTAGAAGGGTTACTCACTGAATAATCATAGTTAGCCCTCTGTCAAAAGAGAAAACAATATATGCCATCGAGGGAAATGTTGACACATGATTTAAAAAAAAAACTATAACACCACCGAACTTATTTTTCTACACATAAATTCACAACAATTAATATAAGTTTGTTAATTAAAATTATTTTTAAATTAGATCAAACTCATAGGAAATAAGAGAATTTTTAAAAAGTTATTAAAATTTACAGAAACGCTTGTGTAGGAATCATGAGTTTTAATTTTTTTAGTAAGTTCCTAGAACAATAAATATGTGTATGTAGATGGAACTTAAGCCTTCGACGTCTTTTTTATGGTTTAGGCTATTCTGGCAGTTTTTTATATAGCACATTTCCAGAAAATTCCTTCCGAAGATGTTTCTTTCGATATCCAAAATGAAAGTTTCATTATAATGGACTTTGACATGTTGACTGAGACTGGTAGAATCTGGTTTGTGCTTACAATCGCTTTTATGTAGAGCGATTCTCTTTGATAATTTTTGCGAAGTCTGGCCTATGTAAATGGACCCACATTCACATTTAATCCCATAGGCTACACCTGACCGTTGCCAAAGATCAGTTTTATCTTTTTTTGTAAGACTAATAACACCCAAGCTTCTTCAAATTATACTGAGCTATTTTGTCATTGATGCCTTTAAAAAGTGAAATAATTGATTGGGAAAGACCCTCGATGTGCTGTAACTTTCCAAATTTTATCTCAGTTGATATTGAGTTGTTTAAAAAATTTCTTTGTCTAGGTCTATTCATAGGTTGAAAGGATTTTTTTATATTAGATTTAGGATATTTATTAGCAATTAGTATGTTTTCTAGTAATTTAAAATTTTTTTTCTTTAAAAGTAGGATGACAAATACTGCCAATTCTGTTGCTTAGTGCTGTTATGATGTTTAATTTTTGTCTCAAGGGATGAGAGTGATAAGGTATATATCATCCAGAGCGTGTTTTTTTTCTATACCAGTCTAATTTTATTACGTTATTATCGGATCGAACCACCCGTGTATCAAGAAGAAGCTCGATTTTAGAATGAAACTATAGTTACTAAGAACTTTAAGATCTTTTTGTTCACTCTGTAATCCTAAGGGCTATCCCTAAGGGAAAAAGATTCTCTCTCTCTCTCTCTCTATCTCTCTCTCTTTCTATTCTATATATATATATATATATATATATATATATATATATATATATTTATATTTAGAAAACGTTAAAAGTTGGTTGTTTTCACGATCGCTATAAAAGGACAACTAAACACACATGTTTGAAACTTCACAGCATGCCTTCTAGTACACAACGCTTAACAAATATACGAGTAGTAATAATTTGGTCATCCTGGCATCATATCTGCGTCAGGCTGAGAACTTCTGGAACAACCCTCGAAAGTCGAGAATAACTAATCTTCAGCATTTAAATTGTATTTCCGGCGTTTAGTTCATGTTAGTCTGACATTGTATTAAATACTTAATAGAATATTACAATTTATTTTAAACTAAAGTTAAAGCTTCTCTTTCATTTTTTTAATTTTTATTGTATACTCTTATTATATGTATATATATATATATATATATATATATATATATATATATATATATATATATATATATATATATATATATATATATATATATATATATATAATATATATATATATATATATATATATATATATATATATATGTATGTTCTCACTCCTTGTACCGCTCCCAAAAGGATGAGGTTCCACGGAGAACCTCATCCTTTTGGGATGATGTACCTAGGAGTGTATTTAATATCAACTTGCGGCGATTCAAGGCCAAGAGAATTTCCCTGTAGCATACAGTCTGTGCAATACAGCAATACTGTCGCTGTTTCAAGTACTTTCGCGAGTTTGTTGAATTTTCAGTTTCTATAACCTTTCGTTCTTTCCTCAAGTGAAGGAGATTAATTTAAGCACACCGCAATGAAGTTTCTCACTTTAAAGGAAAATGAACCAAAAGTTATTCATCAATGACGGTCTATTGTATTTTTAAACAAATTCTGTGTCTAAACAGCTTCGATAAGGCCGAAAGTCATTCCAGGATGATCTCACATCAGAAAAAATTTTCTAGGCAAAAACTGAGAAAGCCAACAGGTTTGCTAATGTAATTTGCTGCTGAATAATCGATGAATGAAAATCTTAGTGCTGAAAGATGAGAGTTATTTTTCACGGTGCAGGCTATTATATTCTTTTGAAGCAGAAGTAAATGTTCTCCATCGCCAAAGAAGGTGCAGATGTAGTAAAAGAGTCTACAATTAATACAGGGATTTATACAAATTCTGAAGCAAACCATTAGAAAAAATTGTTCGAATTTATAGATAACCAAAACTTTGCGGTGACTCGACAACTAAAGTGTCCACAAGGCTCACACAATTTCAGTTACCGATCGCTGTAGATTTATCGGGTTATAATATCCATCCTACAGTCCTCATGTAGAGCACTGTGATTTAGTTTTGTTTTAACATCTGGCAAAAGATCTCAGGACCCGAAAATGTTCCTTGGATGATGAGTTGAGAGTAACTCTAGTATCGTTTTTAAAGGCGCAACACCGTTTTTTCTTAGTGACACAGAAGCACCTAAACCGCGCAAGATTTGACACGAAAAATATTATAAATAGGAAGAATTAATGGAATATTTTCAAACTTTCCCTTGGCTAGACGTTTGTTTTAGAACTGACGAACCATCTGATTGCACTAAGGAGGTTTCCGATGCCATTTCGGCTAGCATGGAAGCTTACATCCCTTTTTCGAAGAAATACCCTTCCAACGGCAGAGCTTGCTTCAATCGAAAATGCACAGAAGCTGTTGCTTCTAAATATCTTGCCTACCGAAATGGCGTGAAAGTCCTAACATCAAAATTCGAAACATCTTTGCCCGTACCCAAAACAGATGCAAATAAATTATTGACTAAACCAAGGAGTCACACAATCAAGAAATAAAAAGCAAACTTTTTGACTGCCCTAACAATTCCAGGTCCTTTTGGTCAATCGCTAAGGCCGGAAGTCAAAATTTCACTAAAACCACTATCCACCACTAACACGACCGGATAATACAGTAACACCAATTGAGAAAGCGAACTTATTAACTGACATTTTTGCTTCACATTCTACTGTCGATTTCCAAATATTTCCATAGCGCAGTCAAGGATGCCCGATATTGTCTTCAGACAGCGTATCATAAAACGTATGTTAAAGAAGCTAGACACCAAAAAGGCTTCTGGCGCTGACGGTATACCCGCCATATTATTCGAAAAATGAGCGAGAGAACTAACTGTTGACTTTTCGATCTATCCTACAGAAAGGAAATATTTCCTTCCTGGTAAAAATGCGCCACAGTTCAACCGATAGCCAAAAAAGGTAAGAAGACCTTGGCACACAACTACCGACTAGTCGTACTACTCTTAATAATATCGAAAGTAATGGAAAAGGCGATCAATCAGCATGTACTTTCGTAAGCAAAGATCAACAAAAGATATTCTAACTTATGTAACATATGTTTGGAACAACGTAATCGAACACCTTGGAGAATCTTGAGCGGTTGCACGTGATATATCCAAGGCATGATGGATTGATTGTTGGCTAAGTTACGTTCTTATGATATGCCAAAAAAGTTCTGTTTATGCACTCATGATTTCTTAGAGAGTCTTTTTTACGAGTAGCAGTCGACGACTAACATCTTCACTATCAACGCTGATGTGTCCCAAGGCTCCATACTGTCTCATACTATTTTGAGGTGACAGTAACCAAGTAGAATTTAACGCAACATAAACTCAGGAGGCAGTTTGTTCTACAAAAGTTAGCGTTGCTGAACCCGATCTAGTTATGTCGGGGCACTCTATTCCTCTATCATCGTCGCTCAATCTGCTGGGCGTTAATTTGAGAGCAAATATATCCTGAAACGAACATGTTGGAAGCATAGCAAGGAAAGCTTCTCAAAAACTGGAATTATTATATCGAACTAGAAAGTTTTGCATTCCATAACAACTGTTAATTCTGTGCAAAGTTCAAATTAGACCAACGGGGGGTACAACTCCTATGATTGAGACTTTGCTTTCAAACATACACTGCATTTGTTTGATTCTATTCAGAAGAGAGCTGTTCGCCCGATTGGTACCCAAAACTGACCATAGCCTTGAAGACTTTGAGCAACGACGATGGGTGGGCGACTTGAGTCAATTCTACAAGAATTTTAGGGGAAGGTGTTCGATGAATGTAGCCCACTTAATTCCTCCCAAAGCGGTACATGCTAGAAATACACGTCGCGCTTACACTTCACATCCGTATGAAGTTCAGCTTATTACTCCTCGTACAAGCCTTTTCAAGCAATCTCTTATATAAGAACTTCATTTCTTCGGAATGATTTTTCCAGGACAGTGTTTCCCATCGAGTTCAATTTACAGCGATTCAGTATCAACGTGAATCGCTTTTTGCGCACATGCTCCGCTTCTATAGCGCTTTAGGGATTTCCCTGCGGTACGTTTGTGTCCATAAAAAAAAAACAGTGGACTCGAGAAATGCTGGACTAAGTGTATTAGTGTGGACATGTACAAAATGCTTTTTTCAATTTCACCAGTTTTTCTTCATAGCCAAGGTAGATAACTTAAAAACCCAGTTGTTTAAAATATAACAAATACCTATTCCATTTTATCTCCCAATATCCTTCACCTAAAATATTGCTTTTTGTGTAGATATAATATTATAAAAGTATGCTTATTTAATCAACAAGTATGTTTGTACATAGTGTAAAATAAATCTGACGACAGGTCTATAAAATCTTTCTCGTTACCCAAGTAAATAAATAGTCACGACATTGGAAATAGTCCTGCCTGTTCTTATGTTTCTCTAAGCTCAACGTAAATTAGCACTAGATCCGAATTGTACACTCCTGACAAAATTGCAGATAACTGTATCTGTATATATATATATATATATATATATATATATATATATATATATATATATATATATATATATATATATATATATAAAATAAAGAAAGAAAGCAAAAGATTGCCGTATCTAACAAAATTATTAAAAATACAATCTTAGTTGGGGAACTCGGCAAAAAGGGGGCGTGATAAGAGATCACACAATTTTCATTAAGCCAATATTTCGGTCCTGGATTGGGACCTTCTTCAGGGCAGAACTGAAAGGAAGAACAAAGCGTATTCACTGATCGTGTCTGGGACAACTTTAAATTAATGATGTTATTATTAGGTTGTGTGTAGAACAAGAATAAGATATTAGTCATAATAAATCAAAAAAACTCACATGAGAAGTGCAAAGATTTTGTTAGCCTGAATGGCCGTAGGTAGTTTGTACATAAAAAAGTTGTTACATATAAACGTTGGTTAATCCATAAAATATATAAACTACACACTAAAACACTGTAGACAAAATTATAAAACCCAAATTTAAAACATGGAATTGGGAACCTTGGATGTTGAGAACATTGTTAATTATTTCACCTGTGACCACCACACATGGCCACCGCCATTCAGGAAAGATGACAAGGACGACAGGAGACAGCTGACCGACAGAGGTAAGGGGTTTAGTCAAGAAAACTCAATTACATTGACAGGACCTTGCGTCACCCCTTCATTACCTCCTGGTGCTTTCAGTCTTTATTGGTTTTTTGCAAACAATCTCTTCCTCCGACCAGATTCCAACAAGAAATTAATAAATTAATAATTAATTCATTAGACAATCTTCCTCTTCGTTGCTCCCATTATTTTCTCTCTCTCTCTCGCTCCCTCGCTCACCCTTTACCTATAATTAGGTTATGATGATGACTCCATACCGGTTCCATCTCTTTCTCACTTGAAGGTCCAATACTTGCACTTCCCAATTTTGATCGGTTCCTTCCAGGTGTCGACCCCGCATTCTGGTTAATTGAGTTTTCTTGACTAAACCCCTTATCTCCTGTCGTCCTTGTCATCTTTCCTAAATGGCGGTGGCCATGTGTGGTGGTCACAGGTGAAATAATTAACAATATTCTCAACATCCAAGGTTCCCAATTACATCCATGTTTTAAATTTGGTTTTTATAATTTTGTCTACAGTGTTTTAGTGTGTAGTTTATATATTTTATGGATTAACCAACGTTTATATGTAACAACTTTTTTATGTACAAGCTACCTACGGCCATTCAGGCTAACGAAATCTTTGCACTTCTCATGTGAGTTTTTTTGATTTATTATGACTAATATCTTATTCTTGTTCTACACTAATGTTATTTATTGTAACAACCTAATGATAACATCATTAATTTAAAGTTGTCCCAGACACGATCAGTGAATACGCTTTGTTCTTCTTTTCAGTTCTGCCCTGAAGAAGGTCCCAATCCAGGACCGAAATATTGGCTTAATGAAAATTGTGTGATCTCTTATCACGCCCCCTTTTTGCCGAGTCCCTATATATATATATATATATATATATATATATATATATATATATATATATATATATATATATATATATAACATATATATATATATATATATATATATATATATATATATATATATATATATATATATATATATATATATATATATATATATATATATATATATATATATATATATATATATATATATATACATATTTATTTTTTTATAAGTGTGTTTTTTTACATCAATATGTGAGGTGGAAAGTTACATTAAATTCCGTCACTATTCCCTTATTTGTAAACCGACTGACCATTTGTGCATTGTACATAAATCATATCATTTTTACCACCATAATACATATAACCATTTATGCTATAATTTTCAGCAACTTTGTCAAACAGGCATCCATACGGGAGTTACATACATCTCGAAATTTCAAAAATTCGATTTCTTTTATACAAATTTTTATTCTCTCTACTTCTAAGAATTATTAAAAAAAAATTTTTAAGAAAATTTCATTCCATTGCAAAGTTATAGCATTAAATGTGACCTGGCGTCGGATTGGGACTGCTACCTGTTTTCAGACACTGTCTGAATCTCAGTCAATTTTTAATATTCTTTTAAAACTTTTTTAGTATTCCGTACGGAACACTTATAAGATCACTTCGGTGTCTGTTTGTCCGTTTGTCTGCCCGTCTGCCGGTCTATTTGTCACACCCGATTTTCTCCGAAACTAGATATAAAAAGTTGAAATTTGGCAGTAATAGAAATTGAGGGCCTCATCAGAGCAGTGTAGTTTCGAAAATTAAATTTTGACTTAAGGGGTTAGTTTTGGGGAGTGAAATCGGAAGTGAAAAAAAAATAACCAAGTCATCGAGTGGGGTGTCACATGAAATCTTGTAAAAATACGAGTTCAAATATACATATAATATAATACTTGCGCACACTTTTTTTGTATTATTTTTTAAAAATTGAGGAAATCGCTGTTCCCCCTTATTTCGAAAAGTACTGATCAAAAAATTTTGAAAAAACTTCGGAATATTCTCCACAGGGTTTAGATTAAACAAAAATTATCACGAGTGCATTACCTTTAATAATTTATCTGGTATATAAAAAAAACAAAAATATCAAGGTCAGTTTCCAGTAAAGATCGGAAAAAAGTTTCGGTGAAAACTCATTTTGGACATGTTTTGCAAAGTCACTGATCATTTTATACATCCGTAAGAAAAATTTTTATTTTAAAAACAATCAACGCACTCAACACTACCGACTTGGACTTGGCTGGTTATTTTTTTTAAAATCTTAATAAGTACTTTTTCCACAAAACGTCTAAATGTTTTTTAAATTTTTCTAGTAGACAATTTTTTATAAATAAATTAACATATATTTTTTGGTCGAAAATTGCATACTAAAGTTTGAAACACCGTAAATTTTATATTTAAAAAAAACCCTTCGGCAATTTTTAACTACTACTTATTTTACAAGATTAATTTTTATTTTTGAAGATTGGATTATTTTTTGTAAAGTTATCCTGCAGACAGGGAGGTGCCATAGTTTTCATCAGTGGTCCATTTAACCCGATAAAAAATAGTGTTAACATTTAAAACATATTTAAAAAAAAAATTTCTTATAATTTAAAGTACAATCAACTATATAATCACAAATACAAAAGTATTATTCACCTTTAAAATATATTTTTTTAAAGATACATACATTTTACAGCGACCAGGTGTTTGTAACCCCTTAATGGAAAATAAATAACATTAGTATACTGATATTTTTACCAATTTCTGGCTAAGCATTTTAAATATGTGACACAAAATTTGAATTTAAATTTTGTTAAGAATTTTTATTCTCATGTAATATTAAATAGATTTTTAACCGTTTAGAACGCCTTTAAGAAACTTTCTTATTACTCATAAATTCATGACTAAATCGACACCGCGTTTTGCAGAAACTTATTAATATTTAAATAGTTAAAGCTTTTAGCTTATAAGTAACTTTGCACCTTCTTCCCAAAAGTTAGCCAATGTAATAATTTAATTAATTTATAAGTGAAAGGAGGGTATTATATATTAAATTAATTTTTAAATGTCATTAAGAACTTTCACAAAATTAGATTTGAATAATTCATCAATTTTGCGGTTTCTTATTAGTTCAAGTTATATATTGGGTTGTCGAAAAAGTATTGAGCCTTCTTCTCGTTAGATAGCTCTGGCATCACATATCTCAGGTAATATAAGTCGCATCGAACTATACTTAGCGTCAATTGAAAGCTGGTGTTTGGCAGTAGTAGACCGGCAACAACTATTGGAATGCATTTATTCAGACTTAATTTACAGCATGATGAAGATGTGTACAATGTTTGCAAAAGTTCGCTCTATTTTGCAATTTTATTTTGATAAGGGAACAAAAGCTACGCAAGCCTATAAAGAAATTTATGCTGTTTATGGTCCAGATATGTTAACAGAATCAAATAACTACAAGTCGTTTTCGTTCTAAAAATGTCGGTGTCCAAGATTCTCCTCGCACTGGTCGACCAATGACAGAAAAAGTTGATAGAATTTTGGCAAAAGAAGAGCAAGATCCGCTTGTAAATAGAAATGAGTTCTGTTTGTGACTCTCATGTTTCCTCAGAGAGCGTTCTTTGCCAGTGGCAGTCGACGGAGTTCTTTCTAACACCTTCACTATCGACGCCGGTGTACCCCAGGGCTCCATACTGTCTCCTACTCTCTTTCTAATTTACATTAACGATCTGCTGGAAAAGACCGAAAACCCAATATACAGCTTTGCAGATGACAGTACGCTTATCTCTTCATTCACTTTGAACGCTCGGACATCTGCTACTCAGACGAATATCTGCAGACAGCGGGAAGTCGTTCAACTTAGCAAGGACCTGGAAGAAATTCTATCTTGGGGTAACAGTAACCAAGTGGAATTTAACGCTACAAAAACCGAGGCGGCAGTTTTTCCTAAAAAAGTTAACGTTGCTGAACCCGACATAGTTATGGTGGGGCACTCCATTCTTCTAACATCGTCACTTAATTTGTTGGGCGTTAATTTGAGAGCAAATATGTCCTGTCATGAGCATGTCGCAGGCATAGCAAGGAGAACTTCTCAAAAATTGAGAATATTATTTCGAACCAGAAAGATTTACACTCCATAACAACTATTAATTCTTTACAAAGCTCAAATTCGACCAACTATGAAATACTGCCCCCATGTTTGGGGCTCCGCTCCCAATCATACATTGCATTTGTTGGATTCTATTGAGAGGAAAGCCGACCGTCTGATTGGAGACCCGAAACTGACCGGCGGCCTTGATTCGCTGGAACATCGAAGAACGGTTGGCGACTTGAGCCTATTCTACAAGTATTTTCATGGGAAGTGTTCGAAGAATGTAGCCAGCTTAATTCCTCCCAAAGCGGTGCATGTTAGAAATACACGTCACGCTGATACTTCACATCCGTATGAGGCTCAGCTTGTTACTCCTTGTACAACGTTTTTCAAGCAGTCTTTTATATGGAGAACATCATCCCTTTGGAATAATTTGCCTAGGACTGTGTTTCCCCACCGAGTACAATTTACAGCGATTCAAGAACAACGTGAATCGCTTTTTCCGCATACGTGTCGCTTCTGTAGCGCTTTAGAGACTTCCCTGCAGCACGTGTGTTAGACCTATAAAAAAAATATCGCCAAGGAAATAAACCTTAACCATTAAACAAGTTTAACCATTTGGAGAAAGCGTGCTACAAAAAGAAGCTCGAAGTTTAGGTGCAACATGATTTGACGCTTTAACTTTTACTCCATTAAATTTTCACCTGCGAATCTCTACAAAAACGTAACGAAATAGAACCATTTCTGATGCGATCGATGACGTGTGGTAAAAAATTGAGGACATACGACGATAATGTGCGAACAAGATCGTGGTCGAAATAGAATGAAGCATCATAAACGATGGCAAAGCCACCAAAAAAGTGATGCCGTGTATCTGGTAGGATTGGGAGGGAATTGTGCATCATGAGCTACTGCAGCCAAGCCAAACGATTGACCTTGTACTCTACTGTTAGCAATTGACAAGTCTGACGTAAACGTTCAGAAAAAATCGATTGAAACTAGTCAGCAGTTAGGATGTCTTTCACCATGACAACGCTAAACCACTCCTACCTTTGATGACTGCAAAAATTGACGTAGCGTGGCTGGGAAGTTCCAATACATCCACCGTATTGCTCTGTCAGATTATCATTTGTCCTGGTCTCTGCAAAACTCAGTGAATGGTGTTAAGTTAGAGAGGCCTGTGAAAACCATTTATCACATTTTTTTGCCTCGAAACCACAGAAATTCTACAGTGACGGGATTATGGTGTTGCCAGAAAAATGGCAGTAGAAGGTCATCGAACAAAATGGTATATATTCGGTTTAATAAAGTTCTTTCAAAATATAAAAAGCAACTATCTCGATTGTGACTTTAAGAAGCTCAATACTTCCTCGACAACCCTTTATAAAGTTTATTAGTCAATAAAGGTGAATATATCATGAATTATTTCTCCGCTTGTTTAGAAAATTTCTAGTGGCGCCACCTTTAATTAACTGCGTACAACGTCTAATGACGCTTTGGAAAACTAAATTTACCATTACAGCAATTATTCCAAAAGTAGACACTGAGCCGGTAACTTTCAAAAATTGTTAACTACAAACAATATCTAATATCTTTGGAAAACTAAATTTACCACTACATCGGGTAGTGAAAAGTAGAAACTGAGCCGCTGACTTTACAAAGGGGAGTTTGCCAAGGTAATTCATTAAGTCAACACTTATTTTGTGTTTCGCTTCTTTCTCTTTCACTTAGAGTAGTTAAAGCTCGACATAGAACTGTATCGAAAAACTTGCAGAGAGCATATAGTTATCAGATTGAAATATTCTATATCATTTAAATACCGAGGAACCGTCCAACTATTTAAGCACATGACTACATCGCATTATATAACAGCACTCATAACGGCCTTCGCAATAACTATGGGAAAGAACTAAAAAAGCCTGATCTACAAAATTCAGAGCCGCTAAATTGCATTCGATAAATCAAAGCTTGTAAAATAAATCTGAGAGCACCGTGTTGTTAAATGTATTTTTATGTGAAAAATCGGTAGAAGACCTATGGAGTCATAAATATATTATATTATTGGTTTAACAATATAGCATTGTTGAAGAGTAGTTGCTAACAGCCTTCCAAATGGCAGTTGCAGATTATATTTCTACTGTGCCGGCTTAACGTTAAATACGAATTTACCTGCCTTGAATATTTCTCCTTAGATATAACTTGGAAGTTTTTAAATATTATGACCACAACTATGTCTTTTTACATTATTCTGCATACCTTGATAGAAAACCTTTTTGAAAATAACTTGGGGGCCTATAAATTTGTACTTGTTAGGAAATATAGTCCTGGGTAGTTTATTCCCAGACGAAGTACTCCAAATAAGCGAGCTCGCGAAGAGTGATAAGCTGAACCGCATACAGATCAAAACCGTTACAGTAAAACGTAGTTTAGTTACAATTACGAATCGTTTCCAAAATTTAATTGAGTCATGAACTACCAGTGACCGGTAATTTGGAAAATGTAGGTCAATTTTCGATTACTGACATAAAATAATCCATTCCAAAATGATTTATTGTAATTAATTTCTTTTATAGATATTCAATTAATCCATAGCATCTCAGTTACTTTATGGCAATTAAATTATTTCATATTTAGCCAATTACTTTATTTTATTACAATTATATTGTAATATTTGAATTACTCAGAGTTCGACCATTCTGATAACATGATCTGAAAATGTAGGTCAATTACTCGTTCCTACCACAAAATAATTCATTCGAAGACGATTTACTGTAATTAATTTCTATTTTCTTTATTTATAATATTTTTTCAATTATATTGTCACAGTTCAACCACCCGGTTAATATTTTCCTAAAGAAATTTTCTTTTAACTTTACAAAAACAACTTACATTTTTATTAGGCTCCTTTCAAAAAAATATAAAAGAAGTTCTGAAGGTTTTTTTTAGTTTATTATTTCCTTTATATAATAATATACTCGAATATCAATTCTTGAGAAAATTACTTAGCAAACTCAGTTTTTGTTTATCTTTTGAAACAGTAAGAATTGGATACTAAGACTGTTTTTTACAATTTATTATGAAATAAGCCAAATAGCTTAAAATGAAATAAATGTACGTTAATTTAAATTCACCTTATATGTGTTTCTTTTAGTGTAAAGTAGTTAAATTACAGCACCACTAGGAGTTATTTAATCGTTTTCAAGGTAATCAATTATTATGTAAGTAAGTAAACTACCACTTGCTTGACTACTATGAAAGTAATTTAATTATCCAGAAACACTGTGGGCTTAATTAAAAGGGCTACATCCATCGAAATCTTTGTATAAAAGAGTCATCATCCATCATCCGTTCTTATCCATTCTCTCTAAGAACTTTCATTGACTTCTGTCCTGAGTGGTATTAACTCAATTTTCTGCTCCTCTTCCTGCTTCCTGCTTCCTGATGTCCTCGCTCCATCTAGTAGGTGGTCTACGTCTATTCCTTTATCTTTTCTGGATCTCCATTCTATTAATCATTTACACTACACCAGGGATGTCAAAGATACGGCCCACGGGCCGCATCCGGCACCCGGGACGTATCAATAAGGCCCGCGATCGCAAGAAGTCAGGTATCTGGATCCTCATGCTCAAAATAATTACCCTCTTTTATAATAATTCAGTACATTTTTTTTATTTGAATCTAGCCCACCTACACATTCTAAATTTAATATATGCAAAACTGAGTTTGACACCTCTGCACTACACTATCTTTGGGCTTTGAATAATTTTTGGGATAATATATATTACTTTTGTCCGCTGTCTGATGATTATGTTTGTTATTCTATCTTTCTTTGTGATATAATCAACATAGCTCTTTCCATTGTCCGTTGTGATACTCTCAATTTGTTTGCAGACTATTTTGTTAATTTAAGTATCTCGCCCCCATATGTGCTGACCGGCAAAACGTATTGTCCATAAACTTCCTTTTTTAAGCAGATTGGTAAATCACCTTGGAGCGTATCTCTCGGCTTCTTAAAAGCCGTCCATCCTAAACCCATACGACAGTCTCACGGATTTGGTTATCTATGCCAATTTGTAATTCATGACCCAAATACTTTTAATTTTGGACTTGTTCAACTTCGCTTTCATTTAGTTTCATATCATTATTCGTAACTAGATTAGTCATGAACTTGGTTTTCTGAGAATTAATATTTAGACGAATATTCGCTGATGTTGCTTGCAGTTTGGCAAGCATTCGTTGAGCAACGTCTAGATTGTGACAATTATGACAATATCATCAGCAAAGCGCAAGTGGCTTAGATACTCACTATCGATGTTTAGGCCTTTTCCATCCAAATTAAGCTCTTTGAAAGCATATTCTAACACCTCCGTAAAAAGATTAGGAGAGATCGTATGACCTTGTCTAATTCTACGTTCCACCTGATATTTACTTGTAGACCAACAGGGCGACCCGAAATTTTCACCTCTCGACTAACCGTCTGCCAAGTTGTTCATTCTATCGAGCGAGTCGAATAAAAACCTTTAACGTTGATTTTGCTGCCCCCGTGCCCTGGAATGCCCAGCTAAGGCCCAAAGTGCTACATTCAAAAATGGACTGTCGTTTAACCACTTGAATCAAGTACCATAACATTTGTAGACACTAAAAAAGTCGAGCGCCCCAAAAGGCAGACGCCGTTTTTCAAGTTCAAAAACTCGAAGAACGACCGTTTTTGGCTGGAAAAAGCGGGCCTAGCTTCGTCCTCCAATATTGGTGGCGTCTACCTTTTGCACGTCCCTTCTTATTTTATCAAGAACAAACTAAATTTATTGATTTTATATGGTATAACAGTCCATTTTTGGATTGACGTTTTTTTGACCTTAAAGCTGGGTCCTGTCTCGGCGGCGTCTGCCCTTTGGGGCGCTCAACTTTTTTAGTGTCAACAAATGTTATGGTAGTTGATTCAGGTGGTTAAACGACAGTCCATTTTCGAATGTAGGATTTTGGGCATTCCAGGGCACAGGGGCCACAAAATCAACGTTTTTTCGGCTTTTATTCGACTCGTGCGATAGAATGAACAACTAGGCAGACGGTTAGTCGATAGGTCAAAATTTCGGGTCGCCCTCTTGGCCTATTGTGGATTCATGGAGTCTTATTTTTGTGTCGCGTTGTTATAAATCAATTTAACTAACTGAACATATATGTAGTCTGTTCTAATTTGCTGCAAGGCAGATAGTATTGCCGGCAGCTCTAGGATGTCAAAAGCTTTCTAAAATCAACAAATATTAACACCAGTGGTCTATTGCATTCTATAGATTTCTCTATAGGAATCTTGATGGTCTGTAGATTATCGTTAGTAACTTATCTACTTCTCTTTCCACTATAAGTTTGCTCTTTCCAATCAAAGTTTTTTAGTATCGACATTCAGTTTTTCATCTTTTGAATTTGATTTTTTATTTAATAGAATACACGATGACTATGTTCAAAAATTAGAATCTTTGGCACAATGATACTACTCGGTATATATCATTACTACACCAAACACTTTATTGTTACACTCGACGAGCGTTTCGCTAACCACGTTAGCTTCATTAGGAGCGATGATTGACTGAAGCTAAACTAAAAATTTACCTTATTTATACTTAGTTTAACGACTGAATTACTTAAGCAGAACTAATGGCATGGGCAGGGCTATCAGTTCTGATCAAACAACCAGTGGAGGAGACTATAAGGAATAGGCCTTCTATCTTTATTTAAACTACTTTTACATTCCATAATTTGAATTGAAATCTGTACTCAAGTATTAGTTCAACGATGTCACGATATGAACTATGACATTTACGCCAATTTTATAAAGTATCTAAACGCATGATAATGTAAAACACTCTAAACTTCTTATCTTAAGTGGCATTAGAATGGATAAGAAAGATCCGAAGCTCATCAGAAATCGTTACTGGAACCAGAGCAACAATGAGTGTGGTTAGTAGTTTTTCGGAGGAGATTGTGCGACGTGTCCGACAAGCATGCATTTTGTCACCCTTGTTATTTAATATTTATTCTGAGGCCATATTCAGTGAGGCTCCCAATAAAGTAAATGCTGGAATAATTGTTAATGGAGAATGTATAAATAGCATCAAATATGCAGACGAAACCGTCCTTTTCGAAAACTCATTGGAAGGTATTTAGGAACTCTTAAATCATGTAAACCGGCAAGAATACAGACTTAGGCTGAATGAAGAAAAAACCAAATATATGGTAATTAGCAAGCTGTTAACCCTGGCCAACGACCCTTAGGATCCAGAAAAATACAACACGTAGAAAAGCAAAAGCAGTTGTTTATGATCAGTGGGCCACTTTATAGAAATCAAAGCCCGTATAGAAAAAGCACGAACAGCTGTAAACAAACTAAGCCCTCTCTTTAAAAGCCACCATCTCAAATTGGAGACAAAAATCTGACTTCTTCGTTGTGATGTATCCACGGTATTACTATAAGAGGTAGGAAATTGGACAATAACTGAAGCAGCTAGCAAAATTATCAATGCTTTTGAGATGTGGGCGTATAGACGAATATTGCGAATATCTTTGGTAGAGCATGTCACAAAAGAACAAGTATTACGAAGAATGGAAAAAGTTAAATAATAGAAATCGTGACGAATAACAAAATATGTAAATTAGAATATCTTGGGTATATCATGCATAATCAACAAAGAGATGGACTGCTTCAGTTAGTATTACAGGGGAAAGTCATTGGAAAGAGATGTGTCGGAAGAAGGAGAATTTCATGGCTTAAAAATTGGAGAACCTAGTTTTCTACATTAAGAACAGATCTGTTTCAAGCCTCAGTGGACAGAGTGAATATGACGCTGATGATTGTCAACGTCCGACGCGGATAGGCACTCGAAGAAGAAGAATCCAGTCTTCGTGAAACTTGCTTCTTCTTCTTAGTGTGCTTTATCTTCTAAAGACGTTGACGATCACATTTGCCCATCTGATTTTATCTATTACCGCTCTAAACCGTTCAATAGATGTCATGTTTGTCCACTGTCGTAAGTTTTTCAACCATGAGTGGCGGCGCCTTCCTGGTCCTCGCCTACCGATTATTTTTCCTTCAATTATAAGTTGCAGGAGATCATACTTTTTGATTTCTCATAATATGGCCAAAGAAAGTGCTTTTTTTTTCTTTAATAGCTGTTAAAGAATCAACTCTCGTTCTTTTCCCACCCGATCAAGTATTTCCACTTTTGTGGTATGCGCTGTCCAACAAACACGATAGTACCACATCTCGAATGACTCCATTCTTTATTGTGTTTTCTCTGTAATTGTGGCAGCTTCTATATCGTATAACTTGACCGAGAACACGTAGCATCTTAGCACTCTTATTCTTATTTTTAAGTTTAGTGGGCACTTACAGAGTATGCTGCGCATTTTATTAAAGGAGTTCCGCGAGCTATCGTGCTTTTTCAATTCTTGAACGTATTTCAATAGAGTAATCCCAATCTATACTAATTACGTTTCCTAAGTACGTTATTTTTGTTACCCTTTCAAGTGCTTGTTGATGTACTTTAATATTTATGTTTGTAATAGGATTCTTACTAACCACCATTGTTTTTGTTTCTTTCGTATTCAGTTTCATTCCATATTCCTCACATTCATCAACAATTCAATTCATGAGCATTTGTAGGCCTTCTTCACTGTCCGCTAGAATGACAGTATCATCAGCGTGGCGGAGGTTATTTACACACACACAGTTAATTGTAATTCCATCTTTTTTATCAGAAAGTGCTTTATTGAAGATTTCCTCCGAATAGACATGGAATGACAGGGGTGACAAAATACAACCCTGACGAACGCCTTTCTTTATTTTTATTTCTTTGGATATGCGATTCTCAACTTTTATTTTAGCAGTCTGGTTCCACGATGAACTTGATATTATTGGTATGTCTTTGTCATCAATGTTACACGATTGTAGTGTTTCTATCATTTTCTCATGACTTACCATATCAAAGGCTTTTTAGAAATCTGTAAAGCTTAAATAAACATCAGAGTTGACATCCCTACATCTTTCAATCAGAACACGGCTAGATAAAGTTTATAAAACCAGGTTCCGTAAAACATCCTCTGTGAAAACTGTATTGACGAGCAGTAATGATTTTAAACTTATTCACACTAGAACCATATGTTACGGATTTCATTATATTTATTAGAGCAATTGGGTGATAATTTTGTAAATCTTGTAGTTCGGTCTTCTAGATGGGAAGTATATTGCCATAAATAGTAATAACTTACTAGAAAACTGGTCTTTTTATGCCGTCATGTTAAGAGATTATTATCCTGTTGCATAATTTTAATAGATAAGTGGGAATTACATTTAACCAATTAATTTTTCTGCGTGTTTCTGTGCTTTATATTTTTTAGATATTAACATAACTTTCCCTTAAAGAACTGATCAGAAAAATAAAAAATAAGAGACTGAATTTGTAGGTGCCCTTGGTATATAAATCACTTGAAAAATGTTGATATAATATATATATATATATATATATATATATATATATATATATATATATATATATATATATATATATACGAGGCTGGTTTGAAAAGTCCGTGCAAAAATAAAAACTACTTATGTGTTTGGGGTAAACCTTTTTTATTTTTCGACATAGTCTCCTTTTAGGCTTATACACTTCGTCCAACGATGTTCTAGTTTGTTGATCCCTTCCGAATAATAGGATTTGTCCAAGTCTGCAAAATATCCATTAGTGTCTGCAATCACCTCCTCGTTTGAATAAAATCTTTGTCCCGCCAGCCATTTCTTCAAATTGGGGAACAAATAGTAGTCCGAGGGAGCCAAGTCTGGAGAATAGGGGGGATGTGAAACGAGTTGGAATCCTATTTCCATTAAGTTTGCGACCACAACTGCTGAGGTGTGTGCTGGTGCGTTGTCGTGATGGAAAAGGACTTTCTTGTGAGCCAATCGCGGGCGTTTTTCTTGCAGTTCGGTTTTCAAACGGTCCAATAACGATGAATAATATTCACCTGTAATAGTTTTACCCTTTTCCAGATAGTCGATGAGGATTATCCCTTGCGAATCCCAAAAGACAGTCGCCATAACCTTTCCGGCCGAAGGAACGGTCTTCGCCTTTTTTGGTGCAGATTCCCCTTTGGTAACCCATTGTTTAGATTGTTGTTTGGTCTCAGGAGTATAGTAATGTATCCATGTTTCATCCACAGTGACGAAACGACGCTTAAAGTCCTCCGGATTCTTCTGGAACAGCTGCAAACCATCCTTGCAACACTTCACACGATTCCGTTTTTGGTCAAGCGTGAGCAATCGCGGCCCTCATCTTGTAGATAGCTTTCTCATGTCCAAATGTTTATGCAAAATATTATGTACCCGTTCAGTCGAGATGCCCACAGCACTAGCAATCTCACGCACCTTAACTCTTCTGTCATCCATCACCAGATCATGGATTTGATCAATGATTTTTGGAGTCGTTACCTCCACAGGCCGTCCAGAACGTTCAGCGTCACTTGTGCCCATATGGCCAGTCCGAAAATTTTGAAACCACTTATAAACTGTTTTAATCGAAGGTGCAGAGTCACCATAATGTTTATCAAGCTTCTCTTTAGTCTCCTGAGGCGTTTTGCCTTTCATAAAGTAATGTTTAATCACCACACGAAATTCTTTTTCGTCCATTTCTTGAAAATCACTCGACTTCCTTGATTCACACGAATTCCAAACACAAAGAAATATACCAATATGGCTGAAACTTGGTGTGCGTTCATTCAAGAGATGCTACTAACTAAACATGACCTCGATACGCGCCGGTGGTGCCATCTCTCGGACTTTGCACGGATTTTTCAAACCAGCCTCGTATATATATATATATATATATATATATATATATATATATATATATATATATATATAAAAAAAAATTGGAAACAAATTTCATGAATTTATTTAACTATTGTGACAACTGAAAAAAATAAATAAAAACAAGTATGATGTTTGTTACCTAAGTAGCTCTTTGAACTAAAACAAATAAACAGAAATTTAACTACTTACTTGCTTTTACTCGTTGTAAAATAATTTAATTGTAAGATTAAAGCGGTGTAAGATTTAACACCATCTTGTTTATCTGGCAAACTCCCCAAGCTAACAACAGAAAATTACTCTCTTTCTATGCCCTATCACATTCTAACTTTACAAGTTACTTTTATTTTCTTGATGCTGAGACTTCCGTAGCATTTTAAAACCGTCCTACTTTTACAAGAACAATTTGGAACTTAATACTTTGTTTGTTGTACCTTTGAACACAAAAATTAGCCCTTTTTGTGTCACTTACCAACATTACTTTTGTGCAGTTTGAATTCTAATTTATATTTTACGTCTTTCCAAGATAATCCTAAATTCTCTAGTGATGGAAGTATTCGTACTTGCCTTTATTAGTATAATTTTTAATAAGATTTATAGAAAAACTGAACTAACAATTTTCATTTTATTACAAAAATATGATAAGTACGTCTTATAAGTAGCATTGTAGAAAAGACAAAATTCAAAAGTAAAACGTTGTGGTGATATTAACATGGTGGCAATGGATGGTTGACAAATGGATTTATGATATACTTTTAGTGTGGATACACAACCGACAGAGTTATGATATATATTTAGTAAAAAGTTATATCTCATTAATCTTCAAAATACCAATTTATAGGAACGCCATTTCAAATTTATTTTGATTTATTTTCGACAATTTAGCATAATGGCATATACTTATCAGAATATTACAAAAGTTCAACATCTGTACATCTATAATAATTCATAACTAACAGATTTATAATTCACATTTAGTAGAACAAATATACATTTGACGGAATTATAATTTACACTGAGTATATCAAAGTTTAATTTTCTAAGGGAAAACTGAAAAATAATAACAGAATATTCATAATTATTTTAAAACTAGATTTACATTTATCCTTGATTTATTCTCGGCATTTTTTATATTATAGCCTATACATTTTAGATGCTACAAAAGTTCAGTATTTGCCAGAAGAGAGGCCTGAAAAAACGATTTATTTGGGTTCGCTAACGAAATTACCCCACTTTAAAAATGAAAGTG
Source organism: Pachyrhynchus sulphureomaculatus (assembly GCA_019049505.1). Taxonomy (NCBI): domain Eukaryota; kingdom Metazoa; phylum Arthropoda; class Insecta; order Coleoptera; family Curculionidae; genus Pachyrhynchus; species Pachyrhynchus sulphureomaculatus. The sequence goes on from CM032449.1 coordinate 136,481,804, forward strand.
ACTTATATGGGCATACTTTACGAAAAACTTTCTGTTCGCAAGTGTTATAGGAAAGATTTCACTTTTATCCCCTGGTTTTTGTTGGAGTAAATTAGAGTTTTTTTAGGTTTCAGTTGAAATATGATGGTAATATAAAATAAGTTAAGTAAGAAATTATTTTATTTTTATATACTTTGAGATTTAAAATGCACCTTCGCTTTAACAAGATTTTATATATATATATATATATATATATATATATATATATATATATATATATATATATATATATATATATATATAAATATATATACATATATATATATACATATATATATATATATATATATATATATATATATATATATATATATATATATATATATATATATATATATATATATATATATATATATATATAAATATATATATATATATATATATATATATATATATATATATATATATATATATATATATATTTAATATAACATAATCGTAAAATTTTTTGAAATAACTTATACGGCGCTCCATCTGTATACCGCTGTTAATTTTTTAAGTAATAACATGGACTATTGATTTAAAATTTTTAACAATCTAGTACATATAATATCCTACACATGGAAGGATTTTATTACACCTAGTAAGCCAGCAATAAAATAAAAATAATTAATATATTTTTCATTTTAGCAGGCCAGCAACAAAATAAGAATAAATAGTAAATTTTTCTTTTGATTTGGATATATAATAAAAATTAATAGACGTGTAAATAAATGTTTCAATTTAATAATAATTTAAAGTATTCATTGTCAATTCATATTTATTGCAAGTACTTATGTGGGAATGCTGTTACCACCTTTTAGTAATTGTATTATGTGTTAACAGGGGAAATACATTTACAATCTTCAAAAATGTCAATTCTCCTTTCCATGAAATGTTAGTATAACAGAGCAAGGATATGTCAGCAAAGTTCTAACTCAACATTCTATCTCTATATCCTGTGAATATATTCGTCAATATTCACCAGCATCATAATTTTAAATGAGGACCATTTCTATACTACGTGTCCGATAGTGATCATAAATGTCATTACTAGTGTCTAATAAATTCAAGTCAAAAGCATTCGAAGTCTTACCATTTATCTGGAGTGGCTACTTCACCTGAAATAATCGGCTCACAATTTTCTGAAGATGGCAGAGGTTGCACAACAAATGTTAACTTAGCGACATGTCAAAATAATTGAGAATTTCTTCACAGCCCTTTAACAAAATTTTAAAGGTGATAACCAGAGGACCTGGTTTCAGCAAACATATCTTTGTCACTTATTCGAGAATTTGTGCCAAAGAAATTTATTTCTGAAATAAGTAACACAAACTGATCTCCCCAAGCTCTGATTTGATGCCGACGGATCGCCTCTTGAAGGAACACCAGAAGTTAAAATATACAGTTTTAATTTCACAGTCACAGAGAGAACTAAATCATTAACGTTCTCCAAAGATCCTGTCAGATATAAGATGGTGGTAGAAAACAAACCGACCGAACAGGTTATGCAGTTTAATTATCTTGGCGTAAACCTGTCAAGCAGCCACAACCCCACAAATTAAATAAGACCTCAAGTTAATAAAGTCGCCCTCATATCTAGCGCACTACGCGACTTTGTATGGGATAACAAATTTATGACTACTGAAAGCAAAGTAAAGATATATAAAACTTATACTTAAGGACTGAACTAACATATGGTATAGAAACCAGAGCAGATAACAACAAATCAAAAAACATGCCGAGATCGGCGGAAATGATAACACTAAGGACAATATCCGGAAAGACACTACGAGACAAAACGAATGTCTTGTGCGGTCTATAAGATGGGAAAGACAGAAGTGACGCTTCTTGCATGACCATAACAGAATAGTAAGGCTAGCTGAAAGGAAAACCACCGGGACGATGCCTGCCGGAAAGACCTCCAAAAAGGTGTTTAGATATCTAGCATTCTGGATTCCAAGAGACCCCATAAGGCCCTATAGTTAAACAGACCTATATCAAGGATGGAGAAGAAGACGTAGAAGAAGGAGCAATTTCAAAAGTATCAGGCACGAAATGGCAGCGATCAGGGGAATGATGTGACGAGCAATGATCAATAATTTTACAGCCCGAAATGTGACGATCTATATTTAGGCGGAGTTATCCTAAAAAAAGATTTCCAAAGACTGCATTTTACGATGAAAGTTTTTCATTTATTAGTTTGTAAATATTATAAAATTACCCTTTTTACGGGCATCTTATATTAAAAATAATAAAACTTTCCTTTAACCTCGATATCCTTTAATTTTAAACTTTTTTACAAAAAGAATTTACCATCAATTTATAAACAATGTATTGTATCAGAAACTACCTAAAAAAAGTATAGTGAACTTATTTCTAACTGATTTATATGGATCGTGACAGGTATACAATGTAAACAAACTAATTTACCAGTCGTTAGCAACAAAATTCATTTAATTGCAATGTTCGATTGCTTTACAGTCGTAATTACATGCAGAAGTTGTCGGGTATTTCACACAGCACTGTCGAACCTGTCTGTATTCACTTATAAGTACGTTTGTTTTACAATTCGTGAACATGAATACATGCAGTCATAGAGGTAATATTTCCATGGACTAATATTGAAGAAAATTATTTGGCTAATAGTACAGACGTATAGTGAAGTGCCCTTAGTATTATAATTTCGAATTATCATGAACTTAATTATTATATATTTAAAATATTTAAATGAAACATATTCAAATATAATTATTTTTATAAAAATAAACTTTAGTTATTATTTCTTTAAGGGCACGGCGCGCGTGCAGCAGGAAAATTCCTAAAGCTCTACAAGAGTCGCGAATACAGGTATGCGGAAAAAGCAATTTACCTTGACTGTGAATCGCTGCAAATCATATATGGTGGGAAAAACACTCTATTCTTGAAAAGAAAGGTATGAGGAGTGAAAAGGTGGATCTTTTAAGGATATACAAACATACAAACTCTAGAAGAAACCAGGCGTGCTATATCGATCTCTACCCATGAAATTACTTATCAGCAAATTCTTCGTTCTTCTAAGAAATTAGGGTTGCTGGTTTTCCACTCAGGCAAATAGTGCTCCACTGAATAGAATCAAACTATATATGGGAGTAGAATCTCAAACATGGGAGCAGAATTCCATCGTTTATCGAATTTGAGTGTTCTACAATATTAAGTATTAATTAAGTTATTGTAGAATATAAAGTTTTTTAGCAGGAACCAATATTAACAACTTTCGAAGACCTTTCTTGGTTATGTACGTATCATGCTAGTGACGATGCCAGAGAACATAACTATTTGGAGTTCCCTAACGTTAACTTTATTTAGAAAAAACTGCCTTTTTTGTAGGGCTAAATTCTACTTGTTGTCCGTCATCTCAACATAAAATTTATTCAAGCTTTGTGTTAAGTTGAACAGCTTCTGGTTGTTCAAAAAGCAAACGTATTATCGGCAAAGCTGTAAAGTAGATTTTTGATCCTTTTCAAAAGATCGTTAATATAACGAAGAACCAGATTAGGAGACAGTATGGAGCACTGAGTCACACCGGCGATGATAGTAGAAGTATTAGAAAGAAACTTGTAAAGTGCGACTCGTTAAGAACGCTTTCCTAGGAAATATAACAGTCATAAACAATCGTTTGCCTTGAATCTGTTAGGCGCAACTGTTCAACGTTCTCCAACATGTGTGCGTTGTTCCAAGTAAGTATGACATTAGCTAAAAGATCTGTTGATTTTTGCTTGCGAATGTCATAAGGGTGGTCGCTGATAATATGGAAACCACACTGAAACCAATGCGACTGGTCTCTAGAAAATATGGCACCCCATGTGTAAAATAATATTTTCTATCGATTGAAATAGAGTACTGTTTATTTGAATAATCAGCTTGGAATGAACATAACTAAATCTCTTCAAGAAAAAATTATGTGCCTCCTCAGGCCGTAGAACTTTCCTTTTGCAGAATATTTTTAATTTCATAGGTATCTTATTTATAAATAGTTTCGGTTGCCTTTTGTCGGAATTCTATCATTTTTGACGTTTTTCATTGATAGAGATGGTAGGCAAATGCAGCTATAGCCAGCTAAACTTCCTAGAATTAAATATCTTGTTGAAAATGTTCCCATATTGTTTGAAAAGGGCATTGTCTCATTTATGATTAATTCTGGCCCTATATATCCACAATAGCTATAGCAACCTAGTCAGGATTTGAAGCTTTCCAATTGTGGAAACTGTTCACAATTTCATATATTTTTTTGATAATGAATAGCTCGAGTTGCATTGGTAATATAGCTAGTTGACCTTCTCAGGCTTACTATATATGTTCTTCTGTAGCTGGTATTTGCTGTATCAAGTGAAAAATTTAACTTCCGATAGAAAAATAACCCTGACTCGAAAACTGAATTGTCTAGTTTTTAATGGGCATTAAAGCACAAAAAGTTTCTACTTTAAAGTATCAGAGCAGACACGAATCGTACGGTATCATGGAAATAATTACCCCAAGAAATTTGATTCTCAATTGTTGGAACTAATTATAACATGACTCAAATACTTATCATTATATCAAATACTAGCCGTGCCCGTGGCTCCGCTCGCGTAGACTTGATTCACCTTTATCATCACTGCTTATTTGTTATGTTTATATTATTATATAGCTCGAGGGGCCTTAAAGGCCCATGGCTTGGTTGCATACTTGTCTCCACTTTTTTTTGTCTCCTGTTAGCTTTTCGCAGTGCGGATTCCCATCAACCCCGGATCTTGCTTTACTGCCTGAATCCATGTAGATCGAGGTCTACCTTGCCTCTTCTTCCAACCATTCCTCTTATTAGGGCTTGCTTTGCCTGTCTCTCTTTCTTCATCCTTGCCACGTGTCCTTAGTCCTCTCATCCATCCCCTTTCTTCTATCCTACTTATGAGAATTTTTTCAAGTAGTTTGGTTGGTATAACAGGCAAAGTTAAAGCATATTATTTACAGTAAGATATATAAGGGGATGAAAAGGGTGACGTTAGAGGGGTTGCTTCGTATATATCATATAATATGTCCTTTTTAGGGTTCTTAGAGTCGTCTTTCTCACTCTGGACTGTCAGTCTGTCGGTCTGTTGGCACTATACCTTTCGAACAAAATTATAATATAATACTTGAAGCAGGTATGAAACTCATAGTTCTTGAGCAATGTTACCTTTACGGAGAGGAGTGAAGAAGTTTGGTGTCGCTTCGTATATATTATATGTCTTTTTCTTCTTGGAGTTGTATTACTTTCAGTTATATATTGTCAATCATATAGGTGACAATGGTCAAAAGATATGAAAATTTTGTTGTTTCTTTAAGATTTTCAGTTTGAACAAAGATAGTAAGTAAAGATAATTAGAATGTTTCAATAGTAAAGAACTCTCTAACCCTTCCTTTGGTCTACTCTTTTTCTAGAATTAATATGTTACCCATTAGAACGATATTGACTCGTAGTGTTGGAGTTTAGTTACCCTTTACCCTGAAAAAGTCAACATCAGTACTTATTTTAGAATCAGTTGTTAAAAAGTACTGGATAAATCACTTTACCGATTTTCTAAAATCTGATCTTCTTAAACCACTTTACAATTTAGCAAAACTACCAACATTTTTAAAAATCTCAGTAGGCCACTGAATTCTCATAACAATTAAGTTGACTCTTTAGTTAAGTTCCACTACTCTAACTAGTCGGAAGATGAAACATTCCTGTGTCTATTATCCAAAGTTGCAAAGAATTACACTACCATCAATTGTCTAATATGAAATTTTAAACCGTTAAAACAGTAAATGCAGATATACGAATTTATTGTAGTTACAGTCTATGCAATTATCATTACTTTGAAAGTTCAAACTTCAAAATCACAATTAAACCCTTATTCCTTTCGTAGTAATTACTTTTTTTTGCTAAATGGAAGTATTACCCCTCCCGAATTGTTTGAATTTCTTTACGTTTTAGTGACATGAAATCACGAAAAATATTGTTCCATTCGCCGTTATTACATTTTTTGCTAAAGGGAAGTATTATATTAGGAAATAAATCACCCTACGAGATTTTTGCATTTCTTTAGTGACATTAGATCTCTAAAAACATCGTCCCTCTTTTTTGTCGATTTGCCTGTTACTTTGTTTTTTTATCGTTCACTTCCCCGCTTAAGTGGGGATTTTACCCTTTTTTCATGTCCTGCAGATATCGGCGGGGATGTCGTAATACCCGTCAACAGTTTCCAGGGATCGAAATATACATTTTTGTATTTCACGGCACCTTTTTTAGACAACGCGGTAGTGCTGCCACGGATGTTATTGCATTTCTGTAAACAACTACTACCGATGTACGTGACCAGGCCATAAATACTTAAATAAAAATATATCTACCTGCCGGAATTGAACCCGAGACCTTCTGCACCACAAGCAAGTACTACGCCATAGAGCTACAGACCGCGTGTAATAACTCTCGATGAAATTATATCTCGATTTCAAAATTGATACATATATTATACTTGAATTATAAATAGCTCTTACGCGTTTTAAACAATATCGCTACATTATATATATCTTAGATACAATTATAAACATTTTTCTTGGTTCTTGGTTGAGATAATTCGCAAATTTTAAACATTATTTGTTACAGCCAAATATATAACTGTATAAAGAATTGAAAAGCGTGTTATATGTCTTGTTCTGAAAGTCAAGAGATCTAAAAGATATGCCATTTTTACAATATTTCCAATTTTAACAGAAGCAGCATGTAGAGGTTTTCAGGTTTCAGTTTTATAAAATATTAACATAGAGATTAGGTTACTCTTTAGGGTAAGAATACTTATTATGGTGTTCTCCTTTCAATAATAAATGAATTCGTAGGAAGACCAGAAAATCATAGTGTGCTAAATCAGGTATAAACAGAAGGCAACCCAACAGATAAACTTGATTTTTGCTCAACCATAATAACCGAACGATGAGGTAGTCGATCAGTTTGTGAGGTACAAATTGCCATTTCAAGCCAAAATTTTCGGACAAAATGTTGTACGGAGATGATGAGATTGCTTTAGTCTGAAACAAGTATGTTCCACCGATGAATTTTGAAGCATGTGTTTTGGTAACCAAGTTTACTACAAAAATGTTTTGTAGCTGTTAAGTGAGAAAATCATTTTATATTATTATATTGTACGTCAAAACGTGTTGTAACTCTCACCAGTATAACTAGGCACATAATGCTGCAGATATAAAATAACTGAATATAACCCTAATATACATTGCCGTTTTCGACGGTTAAAAATAGAACACCTAGCGCTGTTATTTAACGACATTTTCGAAAAGATCAGTCTCATTTTGGATGTAAAGTATATTTGCCAGGCAGCAACTTACGTAATAAAAACACCCAAAAATAAGTTTTTGAGAAATTTTGAAGTAAAAGAAAAAATATCTATATTCTGAAAAGAGAGAAAGAGAATTTTGTTATAATGTATAGAGAATTTTCAGAAATTTGTTTAATCCTGTTTGCGTCAAAAAAATTATCTGTGGAAACCCACTATCCATATACGGAATATATATATATATATATATAATATATATATATATATATATATATATATATATATATATATATATATATATATATATATATATATATATATATATATATATATATATATATATCTACACTCCGGGATAAAATTAACGATAAAATTAACGCAACAATATATGAAATCATACAAATCTCTATAATGAACTAATTTTAATAATTTTTTATGAACATTGGTTACACTAAAAGTTAGAAAAAACTTATTCTGATACTTTAAAAGTGAATTAGCTACCAAATTTCTCTATAAGATTCGAATTAAAATTATTCTTAAGACCTAATAACAAAATCGTTGAAATTATGTGATAATGAAGAAAATAAACTGGGACACTAGTAGCAAAATTAATGGTGTAACTGGAACACTAGTAGCGTGTGTTGCCTCCTCTACTTCGGATGACAGCGTTTATGCGCCTAGGCATGCTTCTAATTAAATTTTGGATAAAATCTTGAGGAATTTGCTCCCATTCTGTGATAACTGCATTTTCAAGTTCCCTCAGGTTTCTAGGTCCAGGTATATGACGTTTCACATTTTTCTTAAGGTGATCCCATACATGTTCTATTGGATTCAGATCCGGACTTTTTAGTGGCCATTGCATAATCGGTATATCAACTTGATTAAGATAATCGAGTACCTCCCTAGCCACGTGAGGTCGAGCGTTGTCTTGCATAAACAGGAAATTGGGCCCCACAAAATGACCGAAAGACATCACATGTTCTAGTACAATATTCTCAAGATAGTAGTCAGCATTCATGGATCTCGTACGGACAGGAACTAACTCTGTGCGAGCCTCAAAGCAGATGCACCCCAGAACATAACAGAGCCACCGCCGAATGGAATCCTTGCAGAGATATTGCAACGAGCAAACCTCTCTCCTGGTCTTCGCCATACTCGCTCACGACCATCTGGATGTTTTAGACTAATCCTAGTTTCATCTGTGAAGAAAACTTGTTTCCAATCATCCACAGACCAGTTTTCGTGATTTCGAGCAAAACGTAACCTGGCAACTCTGTTCTCTCTAGTAAGCAAGGGCGCAATGGCTGGTCTCCTACTGATTAATCCAGCTTCATTTAACAGTCTTCTAACTGTTTTAGAAGAAATTGTGACTTTGCGAACAGCTTCGAGTTCGTTTCTTATTATAGAATTAGTGACAGTCCTCTTTCTTAAAGCATATTGTCTTATAAAACGTTCATCTAGGTCGCAGTGCATCGTTTTTGCCCTTACCTTAGCCTTCTAGAATAAGTTCCTACTTCATTCAAGCGTCTTACCATACGACTTATTGTGGAACGATGTTTGCCTAACAAATTGGCAACATAACTCTGACAATATCCCTCGTCCAATAAAACTGAGGCTCGCACTACCTCGTGTTCAGTTAAATTCCTTGTTCGATTCATTTTTCTAATTCTTCGGGGTCAAAAATAAAACAAACGTATTACTTTGAAAAAGGGAACAATTTATAAGCTTACTTTTAAAGAAAATCTATTGCATTATTACAGAAAATTGTTTATCTTCTAAAATATTCTTTAAAACTGTAAATCTAAACGAATTGTTTTGATTTCTGTCATGAACAACGAAACAAAATATGCATAGCCTACTATTCAAATACTCGATAAACTTTAAAACTGACATAAGAAAAAGATAAATTAATTTTCATATTGTTGCGTTAATTTTGTCCAGGAGTTTATATATATATATATATATATATATATATATATATATATATATATATATATATATATATATATATATATATATATTAATTAATTACTTTAATTTAAATTTATTTTTGTTTATTTATAAATATAAAATAAATAGCACATATTAGATTCCCTTGAACAACGTCATGATTGATGGTAAAATAATGACTTGATGGCGACAGTCAACAAATATATTCAATAATCTATTGCAATTATATCAAAATGTCAACTCTGACCATCACACCATCATCATCAACTCTGTCGTCAAGTGATTAGTATTTAGATATTTCAATACGTTATCAAGATTCGATCCTAACAGAAATAGAGAAACTGGTTTAGAAAAAAAAATATTGCACCGACCCTTATATAAACATTTTATATTGAATTATTTAATCAATTTAACATTCAAACTATTGTTAATACCTACTACTAATACTATCAAAAGACACAATTTTTTAAAAGTAAATGAAAAAAGGTATTTATGAGATTTCCTTTTGAGATGTAGTGGAAGAAAGGGAAAAATCAATAACCGGTAACCTTCAGAAATATATGGTAGCATTGGTATAACAACTAAAGACGAAACGAAAAGAATCGTATTTTTAGAAGTTACCAAAAGTGTTCTTCGTATTTTGGTGACTTCTAAAAATACGATTCTTTTCGTTTCGTCTTTAGTTGTTATACCAATGCTGCCATCTATGCCTTCGAGCAGAAAGCTCGAGAAAGGTGCGTTTCTGCAATAAGTGCCAGCCGTGCTGTGCCGCTCTGCTTGAATCGACTTAGTAAGTCGCCGACAGAGTGCAGTATAAGCATCTATTTATTATAGTTTTCCGTTCAGAAATATAAAAAATATATTAAAAAAGAAACAAATTATAAAATAAACTGTAGCTGAACCTCAGCACTTCACCGAAATATTGTAAAAAACACAAAGTTTTTGACTCAGATTCCACTTTCTCTGAAGGTGAGATTAGAATATCGATCGAAATTTTCCAGCACACACCTTAAGAACATCAGCAGAAATAAAGGTTATGGTTTGCATCACATGTATAAACTGATTATTACACTGAGTCTCAGGTTAGTTGACACCGGTCTGAAATAGTTATTAGGCTTGTTCCTTCTTCTTACGACGCCGTCTCCTCACGAAGGTTGGAGATCCGTATAGCTAAACGAACTTTAGAAACTCCTGCTTGAAAAATATCACTCGTAGCACATCCAAACCACCTTCTCATGTCCTTCAGCCAAGAATTCTGTCGTCTTCCGATCAATCGTTTGCCCTTTATTTTGCCTTCAGTAACTAAACGTAGCAATTCATTCTTTCGGCCCCTCATTATATGTCCGAAATATTGAAGTTTTCTTATTTTTATGGTTCTTAGTAATTTCTTCATTTTGTTTATTCTTTCCAGTATTCCTGTGTTTTTTATTTTCTGTACTTAGGAGATGAGAGGAACGCGTCTATAGATGTACATTTCAAAAGATTCCCGTTGTTTCTCTGAGCGAGGGTCAAAGGTCCAGAATTCACATCCATACAATAGCACGGAGAATACATACGCTCTCACCATTTTCATTCGGAGTTAGTGACTGAGACTTGAGCGACGGAAAAATTTATTCGTATTCATTTTGGTTACTTGGGTCTGTACAATTCGAGAATATATTTCCTTTCTCAAGTCCCACTTGTCATTTATATTGGTTTCCAAATATTTAAATGTGGTATAGTCCCTTATTTCGAGGAATTCTGGTGGTAGATTTTTCTTTGTTATTACCAACCACTTGGTTTTTCTTATATTTATAGTTAATCCAAATCTTTCGCTGGCTATTACGACTCGATTGATTAGTTGCTGGAGTTCTTTGATATTATTTGCTAATGAAACATTATCATCAGTATGTCGTATGTTGTTCAGTATACTCTCATTAACTGTTATTCCTTCAATGGCTCTTATCACTTTGCATTTATTCAGGGCTCTAATTTCAAAGTTGCTTTGTACCATCTTACCTGAAATATCAAGAACTAAAATGTTACGCACAGAAAAGTTTGAATTTTTCCTAGGGAAATTCCATAATGAACATAAGATCACTAACCAAATAAAAAACAAAAGTAATGAACATAACATAATTTTTACGAGAGCAGATAAAGGAAAAACTGTAATAGCTGTAAAGAAACAAATTTACTTTGAAACAACAATAGATTTCCTAAAACCAGATGTATTCAATTCCATCAACTTTAATCCAACAATAACTTTCCAAAAATTAATTAAAGATGTGCTAAAAGACATAAGCATTTTCACAGAGAATGAAAAATTCAGACTTGTCTCAATGGACCCTCAAGTTCCAAAACTATATTCTTTTATTAAATTACATAAAAATAACTCACCAATTCGTCCGGTAGTTTCATACATAACAGCGCCAGCTTTTTCTTTATCAAATAAATTGATTGTGGTTTTGACAAAATATTGTAAATTCACACCTAAATATAGGATTAAAAAATAGTAATGAATTGATAGCAAAAATTAATCCGTTAATCATACCAAGTAACTCCAGATTTGTATCGTTTGATGTACAAAATCTTTTTCCTAGTATACCACCATCAGACGCTATAAATGTGGTCCAAAGATTACGCAATAAAAATAATGTTATCCCAATAATTAAACAAGAACTATTAGATATCTTAACATTGTGCTTAGACCAGAATTATTTCGAATTTAACGATAACATTTATATACGTAAGAAAGGTTTAATAATGGGAAACTCTCTTTGTCCAATTTTATCTTAAATTTTCATGGACCATTTAGAAGAACAAATCAGTAGTTCTCATCTTTTTAAAAATTTCTTTTATTGGTTCCGGTATGTAGATAATATATTGACTTGCTTTACAGGCACAGATCGGCAATTAAAACTTTTCTAGATTATATTAACCAAATTCATAATAATATTACTTTTACAACAGAAACAGAAACAAATAAATCGATTAATTTCCTAGATTTAAAAATATCAAACAAAATGAATAAAACGATTTTGAAATCTTCCATACACGCTAATTCTAACCACACATAAAATCTCGACTTATAATAGTTTCTTCCATAGACTAATAAATACCCCATTAACGGAAGAAAATTTTCAGAAAGAATTAAATATTATAAAACAAATTTGTATAAACAATGGATACAAGAGCGATTTCGTAGATAATATTTTAATGAAAAAATAATTTAAAAAAGCAATAGGACTGGTGTACCCGTACAAACAACTAAACAAAGAAAAATTTCAAACACTCACTTATACCGGAAAATTAACTAATAAAATTCAAAATTTTTTCCATAGAAATCATGTAAATATCGCTTTCCGTACAAATAACACATTATCTCGACATATTAAAAATAATAAAAGAAAAACAAAAAAAGAAAATAAATCGGGGGTTTACGAATTACGCTGTGGCACTTGCAATAAAACGTATATAGGACAAACAGGCAGACCTTTTTATAAAAGAATAAACGAACATAAACAAAGCTTTAGAATGAAAAATAACAAATCTCATTACGCTAAACATTTAACAGAGGAAAATCATACATTCAATGAAAATTTCTAAATTTTGCATAACGGAAAGAAAGGAAAATTACTGAATTGTTTAGAAAAGGTAGAAATTAATCAGAAAAAATCCTCAGGTCGATTACTTAACGATCAATTGGATGGGGAGGGTCTCCTTTATTGAACTTGTTCTATGTATTAAGGTAAATTATTGTTAATGAATTTAGTACTTGTAACTGGGTAAACTATGTATTCTGAAACATACTTTGCTAGTTAAATTACATCGTGCTCTAGAAGAAGACACAGTGTGTCGAAACAATTGTCAGCAATAATAAACATAAGTGGTGATCTTAAACATTTGTTTAAATTTGTATTCCTAGTTATTATGCATCTCTATCAAGTAACGGCTAAGTCAGTGCAGTATGTCAAGAAGTTACTCCAGTTTGACACTCATTAATCTTGAGAATCATAATTTCTATTCTTTAATAAGTCATGATCATTTATATTTTAAAACAAAGATTTTATAATACATAGAACGTTCCTAAAGCAACGTCATGATTGATGTTAGAGCAATGGCTTGTTGATGAACAACATGCATATTCAGTATTATATTGCAAATTTATATGCTGTACAGCCATCCTCCACTAGCGAAGGTACGTGATTAATTCGATATATCCCACCTCCATACGAAATAATTTCAATAGTCCTGGAAATGGGTCAATCGAGTAAATTAAGTGTCGGACACTGTACATCGCGCCGTGCATATATGATTACAAAGGGAAGTAGGTATTTAATGTCCACTGCATTACAGTTATTACTGAACACTGTAATGTCATTTTGTTCGGGAGCTCCGTGTCCATAATTCTGCGTTAGTGAACACAATGCAGAGTACGCAAAAACGGCCATTTAGCGCCGCTTTAATTGGTATTTTTTGCTAAAGGTGTTTTTGTGGAATTAGGTAAATTACACTCTAAACAGTTTTAATATTGGGTAATTACACTTAGGCTCTATTGCTTTTTTTGTAATGATGCTGTGTTTCGCGTAAAAAGAGGTCGCAATATGCATGAAAATTGTTAACGCTGTTTAGCAACCGAACACTCAAATTATCCTAATTTCGTTTCTATAACAATAGAGGACACCATGTACAGCTCAGACTTACATACATTCCATACATACATACTTACCACACATGCTCCTACTTATTACACAACTGCAATATAGTGCAGTAAAAAAAGGTCAAAATAATGATTGAGATCGGCATAGTTTAGATACAGCAATATTATGATTTTATCCTCTTTAAGATATCAGCAGGATTATCGTCCTGAGTTTTGAACTTTGAAAAACTTGTGCTTTTTTGTTTATAAACAATTGAAGTTTTCAAAACGCGTTTTTTAAGCTTGAAATGTGAATAACCCCAGTTCGAGACATTCAAAAAACTAAACTATTCGTAATGAAATTTCTCACAAATCCTCGTTGGTCTTAAATCGCTCAAATGTATACATAACCTACAAAATTAAAAAAAAAACATGCAAAACTGTTTTTTTTTTCATTTTTTATACAGGTCGACTAAATGAACCAATCGGCTTGAAACAAAAATACCCTGAAATTTTGATACGAAAATATTAAACCCAGTTGACGCAGTTGAATTTGTTATTTAAAATTTGAATTGCCCGCCATTTGGATTTTTTTTTTTCAAAATTTAGGTCTCGACGTCAGCTCTCTGATGCCATTAAAAAAAATTTTTTTGAGATCATTTTAACTCTTTTTTTTTTACATTTGTTTATTAATCAAATAACAACAAATGTCATTTTAAAAAAAAAAATTGTTAACGAAATTGAATTTTTTTTTAAATTAAAGTTCTCGCGATTCACCACCAGATGTATTAAAAATTTTTAAATTTTTTTTAAAAATGACCGAGAAAAAGCATTTGCTGTTATTTGATTAATAAACAAATGTAAAAAAAGCGGTTAAAAGGACTCCAAATTTTTTTTTATTGACATCGGAAAGCTGATGTGGAGATCCAAATTTTTAAAAAAATAAGGTCCATTTTGGACTAAATGGCATAAAATGGCGGGCATTTCAAATTTTAAATAACAAATTCAATTATGTCCACTGGGTTCATATTTTTAAACCAAAATTTCAGGGTATTTTTGTTATAAGCAAAAGGAATGTTTTCTGAAAGTTTCAAGCCAATTAGTTCACTTAGTCGGCCTGCACAATAGAATGAAAAAAAAAAACAGTTTTTTGTAGGTTTTTGCAATCTGGTAGGTTAAGTACAGATTTGCGCAACTTAAAGCTAACGAGGATTTGTTGGAAATTTCAATAGGAAGAGTTTTTTTTTGTTTCGATCCCACATGTATAGCCGGAGTTATTTACATTTGAAGCTAAGAAAACGCGTTTTGAAAACTTCAGTTGTTTATAAACAAAAGAGCACAAATTTTTCAAGGTCCAAAACTCAGGACATTACTCCTGGTGATACTAATATTGCTGTATCTAAGCTGTGCACTTTATTTATGTGATGCACTCTACTGCACTAATATTTATGTGATGAGAATATATCGGAAATAGCAAAAATACCTTAAGGATTGCTTCCTTAAGGTTCTACTGAGGTTAAATAGCTCTCTCTAGAGATCAATATGCGCGTAATTTGGTAATATTTTCTCCAGATGCTTATCTATGCTGTACCCACGCCAGATGCTTATGTATGCTGTACACGAGCCCATGTATACCTGAAAAAATTGAGTGTGTGAATATTCTTCCGGTAAAGAGGATATTACACGTGAATGCATTTGCCATTATGAAGGCTGGAAGTCTAGATAAGATAACAATTTGGAGTAATTGTCCAGCGTTTCGCCTGTTACTAGGCATCATCAGGGAGCTTCACTTGTCATGATTAGAACACTGAATAAGTTCCAAGAAGCAGTATTTATTTATACCTTACCGGGGTTCACCGAACCCCAGTGTAACGATCGTTTTCCACGTGTACCCTAGTCTAAAATTTTCTAAACTTTTGTTTATGTAATTTGGATACAGAAGTCAAAACTTTGGTTTCTTTTACATTGATGATATGGTGTGTAGAGTGCTGCTGTTCAGCTATAGCTCATTGTAAAATTTGTTTCTTGTTCATACATTCTTTCCTCTCTTCTAATTTCTCCTACATAATGTTGTTGATTAAGATGATTTTGAATGGTATTTAGGTGTCTTTTACCATTTAGCCAGATAACCATTTTGTTGTCCATATATCCGAATCAACATTTTGATCTAACAGACGCTGAGCATAAGATACTATCTTGAAAGTTTTTCATTCAAATATTCTCTACTTCAGAAGATAGTGAAGAACCCATACCGATTCCTGAAGTTTGTGCATAAAAACAACTCTTGGAAGATAAAATATGTAGACCACAGTTTTAATTTACTACAGACGAAAGAGCCAAATTACTTAAAAGATTTAGGATTTGTAATACTTGACAATCTTGAACACTTGTAAGAAAACTAGATAAATCTTAAGATCACCAAAAGTCAGACAGAAGGTGTACATAAAATTTCCTGTTGGTGTATTACAGTGTATGTAGAAGAAACTAGAATATTAATATCAACTAGAATTAAAGAACATGAAGATATATAAAAAAAATAAATTGTAGAATTAGCTGTAGCTGATCATTAGTACTCTACAAGGTATACCATCAATCTAAGGGAAATCAAAGTTTTTGCTTCTATCTACTACTATCCTATATATATATACTATCAAAACGAAACGTGAGCTCGTAAAGCTGGTAACTGCCACCTCCCACATTTTTGCCTTCTAACCTATTTCTGATATATTCGAATCTGCATTTTCTGATATTTCATGAATTCATTAATGGAATATTATGCATTTTCTACTGAAAGGCATATTTTTTGGTCTTAAATTTGTTCACGCTCAAGTTATTGATGCCTACCGGTAAGTTTTCAATAATGGCAGTTTTGTATTTCGAAACTATTAAAACATTTTTCGTTTCGGGTTTGGCAGTTCTGATTTGTGGTTACAGCGCTTTATTTGCTAATGTTGGGTTTAATATATATTAGACACTTTTAGATAATTTACATGAATATCAAGGCATAAAATTCTTTTTTGAAGTATAAAAACTATACACTCTTCATTACATTCTCCCCAAAGGATGATATTTTGGACAATGTGGGAATATATTAATGGATAGTAAATATTCCGCGAAACATTTATATCAATCAATGTTTTTAATTGGAGGATGACATTACAAGCATTACTTGGCTTTTTGAAGAGAAAATTAGTATTTGCTTCTCATGAGAAATTTGATTGACGATCAGGTGGACCAGATGTGTCCAGAATGTCTTGTGAATAAGACACACTCTTCATTTTCCGTGCGCCTTTGATGCACTTAAAAGTCTGAGGATCATAAGATAATCGAAGCTTAAGCAGCACGTCATTCCAGCAATCTTGCTCCGCATGACATTTAGCCTTTCATATTGAGGTAAAACGATTTATTGAAATGCGATTTGGGAAAGGCAATGCTCCTAACAACTATTATATGTATTGATTGACAAAAAAACGATAGTTTTTATCAACTATTTTATATATGCTAAGTGCTTATTATAAAAAGGAAACACTTTTTCTTTTCGTTAATTAAAATTAATGAATTCTTAAAATAATGTTTTTCTACGCGTCAATTTTTTGACACAGAAATCATGAATATTTAAACTTACTACTTTTCGTGGGTTCAAAAATCGAGTTTACTGTCAAGAAGAAAGAATTTTAGCAAACTATCTGTTTACATTGCCACATAAGACACACTATTAGAACAGCCTGATAGTAATACTGGGTGGAAATTCATCTAATAATCAATTGTTAGTTTCTAAACATAAATATTGATTGCCAGAATATGATGTATCAATCATGTAAAATTATAATACTTGGCAATTGGTAAAATGATACTATTTTTTCATTATGTTATATTATTCCTCGGTATCGCTTTAAATTTAAAGTTTATGTGGCTTTTTGGTGAAGCAATATTTTATTAGGAAGCACATTTTAGTAAACCGTTTTAATTCCTTCTTTCCAATTTTGTGTTCTAGAGGTTTTGAAATTAGTACAATTTTGTTGGAAATTAAAAGACGAACTGTTGTTCAGATTTTCACTATATTTTATTTATCAAAGTGAAATAAATAAAATAATACAACTTAAATCAGCCGTGACATGTTTCGGTACACAGGACCTTTCTCAAACTTTAGTTGAACTTCTAATATTTTGTCTAATTTAGGGACAATTATTTAGACCCTAACTTAATTATACGGAATTTCCTAAAAATATTATAAATAAATTGACCCTTAACAAAATTATGAAAAATTTTTGAAGGGATTTAAATGCGTACAATAGGAAGATAATTAACTGAGCTTATGATTTATCCTTTAATTTTTTAATTTCCAACGACTCAAGCAAATTCAACCTTTTATTTTTGTTATTAATATGTAATATATCGAAGTTTTCATCAAAACTATGATTTTTAGAAAATAAATGAGAGACATAATGTCAAACTTCAGTCTTATTCTCAAATTCTTTTTTTTTATGTTCTTTTATTTTTTGTTTGAATGTTCTACCCGTTTGACCTATGTAAGCTTTGGGGCAGGAGCCACATTTTAATTTGGAAACCTCAAATTTATTATGTTTTTTTAATTTTGTTCTTTTTTATTATTTCATCCAAAGAATTGCTTGTTTTGAAGTTTAAATCAACCGCGACATGTTTCGGTACACAGTACCTTTCTCAAACAGTAATTGAACCTCTAAT
Organism: Pachyrhynchus sulphureomaculatus; assembly: GCA_019049505.1. Taxonomy (NCBI): domain Eukaryota; kingdom Metazoa; phylum Arthropoda; class Insecta; order Coleoptera; family Curculionidae; genus Pachyrhynchus; species Pachyrhynchus sulphureomaculatus. The sequence goes on from CM032449.1 coordinate 136,500,425, forward strand.
ATTTTGTCTAATAACTAATTTAGGTACAATTATTTAAAGCCTACCTACCTATTTCGATACATAAAATCCTTCTAGTTTTTTCCTGCTTTAAAATTTACTTCTGTGGTGTATAGTACAGGGAAAATAATTCTGGGAAAATTAAATTTGCTATAATAAAATAGTTCTTAACCTTTGAGTAAAAGTAACAAACGGAACGAAAAACATCTGTCGAGCCGTATTTTTAGTTTTCTTTTTTGTATATTTTCACTTTATATGTCTATTAAGCGCGCTGATAGATCTATAACATTCAAAAAGGCGACTATTTGAAACCTTTAAAAAATTGTCATATTTGATTTCGAACATTTTTTTTAAACAAAAAGTAGAAAAGCGTCGAAACTAGAGATGAGCAATATTATCATATCTGTGACTTTTACTTGTGACTTAAATATCACAGGTAATATCTGCGATAATTCTTCGCAAGGCGACTTTAAATAATCGCTGCATACGCAGATGTCGCTGATCTGCCCCTTGAACTTAATGATCGGCGACGGCGTCTATCGTCTCGTTACAGACAACGGTCGCAGTCGCTGACGCAGGTACACGATGTGGATTGCTGCGTCGCCGTTCGAAAGCAAAACACTGTTACCCTCAAATAACTTCAAAGTAAAACTTATATAACGTATACAAGCCGTGCCCGTGGCTCCGCTCGCGTTCACTATTATCGTCATTGCTCATTCCTTATGTTACCTAACGTAATAAAATATATCTTATAACCTGGCCGGAGAACGTATCTATGAATCAAAGAAAAATACGTAAGTCCGATAAGTGGTTCTCTAGTGATAAGCGCACTAACGGACAGACAGAGAGACGTTGCGTTTTGTATATTATATAGATTACACTGGTCAACAAAAAAAAGAAAATTGCTTGTTTCCTGTGATTTTTTTTTTTTTGTTTCTATCTCAAATTGACGCGTATTTTTTAAATATGGTAACAATTTTTCTCTAACAGCTTTTGTTTTTGAGTTATAGCTAACTACCCTCATTTACTATTTTTACTTAGATTTTCGTTTTTTATTGGACACTAAAATATATTTTGTTGTTGTTTTAGATATGGTTTCGTCAAGAAGATGTTGTGTGCTTAATCCCGATTGTTTTTGCTATATTTGTGGTGAATATATATTTGCAAAATATCGAAAACCTATATCGGACTTTGTGAAAACTGCGTATCATCAATACTTTAAAATAAAATTGTGTAATCAGGACAAGCCATGGGTTCCTCATATTGTATGCCAGAAATGTGTGGTATGTCTACGGTTATGGTCCAGTGGAAAAAGAGATGCAATAATGTTCGTAACACCCATGCTTTGGCGAGAACCTCGAAACCATCATGACGCTTGCTACTTCTGCGTTGCGAAAATAAACGGAATTAACCCTGGAAATCGAAGTAAGTGGTCATATCCTAACTTATTTTCTGCTCAGCGACCTCAATTAAAATCACAAGAGGTACAACCCAGCACATCTAAATCTTCTGATGATCCAAATCTCTGTGAACCCGAACGAAATACATCAAGTGAAGACTCTGATTCAGACTACAAATGTAGCCTTTCAGAACCTCAACCATTTAATCAGAAAGAACTAAATGACTTAGTAAGAGATCTGAACTTACCAAAAGAAGCTTCTGAAATTTTAGCATCTCGTTTAAAAGAAAAAAAATTGCTTACTCCGGAAACCAACATTTTTATCGTACCCGAGAAAAAAAATCTGTTACCGTATTTTTCTCAAGAGAAGGATTTAGTTTTTTGTAACGATGTTGGTGGTATTTTGCAGCAGATGGGATTAAAATAGTACCAACCTAGTGATTGGCGTCTTTTCATAGACAGCAGCAAAAGAAGTTTAAAGTGTGTTTTGTTTCATAACGGTAACTAGTACGGATCTATACCTATTGCACATTCGACGACTTTAAAAGAAGAATACGTAAATGTTTCTAAGGTTATGGAAAAAATTAAGTATCAAGACCACAAATGGGTCATTTGTGTTGATCTGAAAATGGTTAACTTTCTTTTAGGTCAACAAGGGGGGTACACAAAGTTCCCTTGTTTCATGTGTCTCTGGGATAGTCGCGACAAACAACACAATTGGTCACAAAAAGTTTGGCCAGTGCGGGAAGAGCTAAAAGTTGGTACAAAAAATATTATAAACGTGCCTTTAGTTAGCCGAGATCACATCATACTTCCATCACTTCATATTAAACTCGGCATAATGAAACAGTTTGTGAAGGCGCTTGACAAAAGTGGCGAATGTTTTAATTTTCTTTCACGCAAGTTTCCAGGATTAAGTTCAGAAAAATTGAAAGCTGGTATTTTTGATGGGCCACAAATTAGGCAACTCGTGAAAGATCCTAATTTTGTCAAATCAATGACTGAAGTCGAATCCAAAGCTTGGAATTCATTTGTTTTGGTTATGAGTAGCTTCCTAGGCAAAAAGAAATCTGACGACCATGTCGAGCTTGTTGAGTGCATGCTATCGAACTTGCAAGAGCTAGGGTGCAACATGAGCATAAAAATTCCTGCACTCGCATTTAGACCGATTTCCACAAAATCTGGGTGATTTTAGTGAGGAGCCGGGTGAAAGATTTTATCAGGATCTTCGGATAATGGAAGAGCGTTATCAGGGGCGGTGGGACTCACATATGATGGCAGACTACTGCTGGAGTTTGCAACGAGATCTACCTAAAGTCGTTCATTCAAGGAAATCTTATAAAAGATCATTTGCTAGTGTTCAATAGAAATTTTGTTAACATAATGGATTATTTTTTTGTATTTTTTTGGAAAAATAATAAAACTGTATATTTCAAAAGGTAAAGCTGTTAGCAATCTCCCAGCATTTTTTTCATAGTCAGGGCCATAAAAATACCCAATAACAGAAAAAAAAATAAAGGAAACAAGACTTGTGTTGACCAGTGTTATTATTATATAACCTGACCAGAGAACAAATGTATGAATTTAAAAAAAAAACACGTAAATCAGATAAGTAATTCTCGAGTGATAAGCGCACTAACGGATAGACAGACAGACGTTGCATCTATAATAAATATAAAATACAATGTCCCTATATCTATCTGTCTGTCCGTCAGTACACTTATCACTTGAGAACCACTTATCCGATTTACGTGTTTTTTTTTTAATTCATACATATGTTCTCTTTCCAGGTTACAGGATATATTTTATTTCGTAAGGTAACATAAGGAATAAATAGTGAATTAGGTCGGAAAAAAGTTTGTCGCTAGTGCACTCTCTTGCAATGCGCTTCCTTAACCCGTTAAATATGAAATAATATCATGTAGAAAAGAATATAATATATATAAAATGAAACATCTCTCTGTCTGTCTGTCCGTTTAGTGCGCTTAGCACTCGAGGTCCACTTATCAGATTTATGTTTTTTTTTTTTAAATTCATAGATATGTTCTCTGGCCAGGTTATATAATAATAATAATAATCTATATAAAAACATACAGAAAAATATTCAGAGGTCAGCGATTTTGAAAACATGTGACATTGTCAGGTTATTCCTTAATACACAATGGTAATAGCGTTTGTGCTAACTTGGCTTGGGCCTGTCAGCCAAATATGGAACCACATTGTGAGAACGAAGAACAAAAAAATAATAAGAGTGATAATCTATATAATATATAAAACGCAACGTCTCTCTGCTCGTTAGTACGCTTATCACTCGAGAACCACTTATGCGATTTAATGGTGTTTTTTTTTTTAATTCATACATATGTTCTCTGGCCAGGTTGTAGGATATATTTTATTACGTTAGGTAACATAAAGAATAAGCAGTGACGGTAATAGTGAATCAAGATTACGTGAGCGGAGCCGCGGGCACGGCTAGTTTTATATATATTATATTCTTTGCTACATGATGTTGTTCCATATTTAACGGTTTAGGCAGCGTACTGCAAGAGATTGCGCCAGCGGCAAACTTTTTTCCGTCTTGATTCACTCTTGTCGTCACTGCTTATTCCTTATGTTACGTAACGTAATAAAATATTTTCTATAACCTAGCCAGACAACATATGTATTAAATAAATCGGATAAGTAGTTCTTGAGTGATAAAGGCACTAACGGAGAGACAGATAGACAAAGAGACGTTGCATTTTATATATATTATAGACTTAGGCAGAAAGATGTTAGTAAAAAAACTAATAAAACAACAAAAGTACTCTTAAAATGCATTAAAAAAATAGTTAAATAACAGTATACATACATTAAAATAACGTAATTAAGAGGCATAAAATTGGCTGGCTGTGACAGGTGCCGTTGTCGATCATTAAGCAGCAGTAGATTCGAATTTCCGGGGATTTCAGACGGCGTGAGAAAGCGACCTAAGTCACTGTTAAAAGAAGCTGTGACTTATAAGTCATCGTCACAGGTATGGTATACCTGTGACGTAAAAGTCGCTGTTAAGCTCATCGCTAGTCGAAACGTTTATTGAGATGGATAACTGGATATTGTGGCTAATTCTAACTCTTTGGCTAGTATTGGTTATTGGAATTATTTTTAGTAGTTTATTGCCAAATAAGAACAAGAACCAGAATAAGATTTTTACTTCTTTTTAGTATCTATTTAATTTAAATTTAGACATAATAGACAACATGAAATGAAATTACCTTTCATCATTTTTAGTGTTCCGTACAGAACACTTCGGTGTCTGTCCATCTATCTGTCCGTCTGTCGGTCCGTCTGTCTGTCCGTATATCTGTCCGTCTGTCACACCCGATTTTCTCCGAAACTATTTGTCATAGAAAGTTGAAATTTGGTAATAATATAGGAATTGATGGCCTCATCAGAGCCATGTAGTTTTGAAAGTTAAATTTTGACTTAAGGGGTTAGTTTTGGGGGGGTGTATTTGAACGTGTAGATTGAACGAAAATTATCACGAGTGCATTACCTTTAATAATTTATCTGGTATATAAAAAAAAAAAAACAAAAATTTCAAGGTCATCAGATTTCAGTAAAGATTGGAAACACACTTTGTTGAAAACTCATTTGGGGTGTGTTTTGTGAAGTCACTGATCATTTTATTCCTCTGTAACAAAATTTTTTATTTGAAAATCAATCAACAGACGGAACACTAATTGCGCAAGTTCAACTTGCACTTGACCGGTTATTTTTCATTGATATTGATTATTGGTAACCTAAAAACTTTTGAAAATATTAATCAACCTTTTGTATTTCAAAATACACATACTTTTAATGACTTTTTTGTAAGAAATAAATTTTGGAGTTTTTCCTTATATTTATTATAAAAATTAATTTATAAAACGGAGAAAATGATGAAAAAAGCCGTGTGTGCATTAACACAAAAAATTTTTGATTCAAAAATTAGAAATTAAAAATTATTCAATATTTTGCAAGTTTCACGTAAAGAAATAAAATTATTTTAAATGAAAATATCAGGTGATAAAAATAACAAATAAATTGAATGCTTACCTGAACAGCAGTAGATGAACGCCCGTTTCATATTCTTAGTAATCATCAATATAGTCGACGGGATGAATTTTGATTAATTTTGGAATTATGCATTTAAAAGAAGTATTTATTTTTAAATAAGGTCTGTGTGATTGGCATTGGCATTGCTAGTCCTTATGTTAAAATATTGAGGTAATTAAATGCTTAAAAGACCAGTCACAAAATATGATCAATGTATAGGATTTTATGTAAAAATAGAATTTTGTGACTTTTTCCCGAAATTTATTATAAAATATTGTTAATGAGTATAAAACTTCAATTTCAATTTTGATATATCCAGGATTTCGTGAGAAGGCAAAACAGAGGTTTTAGCGTAATACATATATTTTTGTCATTTAATGCTATTTTATAATTCAATTTTTAAAATAAATTTAGGGATAAAAACATAAAAAAGCATTTCTTGAAAATCACTGAAAAGTTATAAAAGGCCATAAGTACTGCTTCTTCTTAATTAAAAATTTTCATGATTCTTCACATACATGCAAATTCCTTTTCCAATCCGGCAACACATTTAAAATAATGACATTTCTTGAACTACCTTCTTGGTTGTATAAAAGGGGTTGATACATTGGCAAGATAAAACCCAAAGTAAGAAATGTCAAACCCCATTTCGTTTAAATGGCGGCTTAGGCAAAGTCGCGACTGTTTTTCCCAAGAGAAACCGGCTACGCAAATGAGCCAATCCTGAGTCTCTTCCGTCTTGTTATCCGAAAGCCCGATCGGGGAAAGGAACTTGTCGCCCTAACTGGAAATAATGAATATGTGTTTTATTTCTACAGCGGCGTGTTCTACATTTTAAATTTAAATAAAATGGAGAATAACGTCCTTGGGGAAGTTTTTAGAACATAAGAATTGTTTCTGTTTTTACCTAAATATGTCTTTACGCGAATACATGATTTTACTGCTTGACACACTCGGGGCTCTAATTTATAATTTTTCGCATATTTTCTGTTATTAGGAATTAATCGTAAATTAATTTCCCGAATAATTTACGATTGTCATTTTTATAATAGTTCAGAAGGCAAATTCCCATGAGAGACTCTTGTTTTTAATAATAAAAAATATGAAATAATTTGATGTTGTAATTGTCAAGAAAAAACTGTTTTCATAAAAAAGTTCAAAACGAAATTTGGGAAGTAATACATATTAAATAAAATAGCTTTGAAAATATAGTAAAAAACTTGGCTCAATAGACGAAAGAAAGAAGTTGAATTAAATTTTTCATTTTCCACATATACACACATTCAACCACACACACGCATATATATATTATATATATATATATATATATATATATATATATATATACATATATATATATATATATATATATATATATATATATATATATATATATATATATATATATATATATATACATATATATATATATATATATATATATATATATATATATATATATATATATATATATATATATAAGATTCTGTACTTTTTCTTATTTTTCAGGATTTTGGTTCTACTTATTAAAACAACTTATTTTATTTTATTTAGTCTTTACTGACGCTAGACCCATTTTTTTGTGGGCATTCTTAAAGTATCTAAAAATTTTTTAAAAAGTTTCAGGACACATTTTACAATTTAAAATTAAAATTTTGGTACAATTCACGTCACGCTATAAAAACAGTTTACACAGTTTTTATATATATAACTAATTTAAAAAATATGTACGCTAATTATACTGTTTTGAAAATTAATACAAAAAATATTTACTGAAATATTTGATTTGGTATATGGTACGTACCTAATAAACTCAGTATTTTTCATACACAACTTTCGTAATTGTTAATATTACAGGAGAAATGGATAAAGACGAAACCACCAGCATCAAAGATCAGTTATTACTGGATAAATGAGTTTAAACGTGGCTGTACGCGAAATGTAGATACAGCAGATTCAGGACTCCCGATTGCAGTTTCTTCTGGAGAAATGGTCTACAAAATTCATGGCATCGTGATGAAAGATCGTCGCACTAAGTTTCGTGAGATTGCTGACATGGAAGGCATCTCAGATGATCGGGCACAGAATATCTTGCATGAAGTTCTAAAAATAAAAAAGCTGAGGGCGCTATGGGTGACCCGTTTGTTGGCTCCAGACCGCAAAATCACGAGGAAATACATTTCAAAATCGTGTTTGTAAAAGTTGCAGCGTAATCCGAAGGATCTCTGTTATCGTTTTGTAACTGTACACGAAACACGGACCAACCATTACATACCGAAGATCAAACGGTAATCAAAACAGTGGGTTGATGAATGTGAAAGTAAGCCGAAAAAAGCGAAAACGGTTTTATCGGCGGGAAAAGTGACGACAAGGGTAAAACAATGACTGGCTTTTATTACGCAATGTAATTGGACCGCTTGTATAGTGAGTTAAAGCAGAAGCGACCAAGATTAGCGCGCAAAAAAAAATGATCCTTTACCAAGACAATGTGCCTTCTCACATGTTGGCCGTTGCAATGGTCAAAGTGCACTACCTGGGCTTCCAAATAGTTCTCCACCCACATAATCCCCAGATTTGACCACATGTTACTTTTTTTTTTCTAACTTTAAAAATTGGCTTGGGAAAAAACATTTTGGTCAAATGAATATTATGCCCATTTTAAAATAATTTTTTTCTGAGGGAATAAAATAACTGGAATCTTGCTGAAGCAAATGGATTCATCTCAATGGAAATTATGTTGAGAAATAAATTTTTGGTTTTGCAAAAAAATGTTATATACATTATTTTTTACAATAATTTTCAATGTATATATAGAAAGAAAGAGATACCTAAAATAAAAGTAGACAAAAATACCAAAAGCAATTAAGAAAATTAAATTAAATCGTCCAAGAGAAGATGGAACAATTCCCGCAACACAACACGGAAATAAGATATTATTGAATAAATGCTTAGATGAAAGGAAAGTAACGCAGGACTGGATCAATGACGTAATCGTGTTAATGCATAAGAAGGGAGACGAGGCATTATATACTAATCAGTCTTCTGTATCAAATATATAATTTAATACAAGACCAAGAAATTTAACTGGAAGAACTGTGGTATATACACACACATATATATATATATATATATATATATATATATATATATATATATATATATATATATATATACATAAATATATATATATATATATATATATATATATATATATATATATATATACATAAATATATATATATATATATATATATATATATATATATATATATATATATATACATAAATATATATATATATATATATATATATATATATATATATATATATATACATAAATATATATATATATATATATATATATATATATATATATATATATATATATATATATATATATATGTATATATATGAGCTCTAAAGAAAAGTTTTAGCAAAAGAAATCACAGATAAATCAGGATAAAATTGAACTAGAATGAATCAAAACATTATTAAATTCAATTAAATAAAGTTTCAATTTCATCTCCTTATAATGAGTAAAATATAAACTTAAGAGAAGATTCATTTTTTAAAGTAAATATTACAATCCAATCCAGAGAAAGTTAAATTAACTTGTCAAAACATAGTACTGAGTAATTTATATGTTTCAAAGTTGCGTAAATTCCTTTATATTAGATGCTTATAATTTTAAAACTTTTGTGTTTAGAACTTTAAACTTAAACATTCCACAGAATTTCATTTAAAAGTATACAGAACAGTAATTTTTGTCCTATTTGAGATTCTTGAAGATGTTACTCTCTGGAGAGATAACTATTTTTTCCTAAAATTACAGATTTTTATCTTCTTTAGGTAATATTGTGGGAAAATTTCCACTAAAATGAGGAGAAATTATTCCACAACTACTTTAAGTGGGAATATACGTTCTTCCGTGGAACTGGAAATCTTCACCATATAAATATCCAACCTAAATCTATTACATTGTAGTTTCTTCAGATAGCAAATGTGAAGTAATGCTAATGAGTAAATACTACCTAAAAAGTATTGAAAGTATTTACTTTTTTATCATAATTTGGATTTTACAATTTTGAATAATAAAATTATTAGTTTAGATTGTGTTATATTGGAGTAACTTCCAGACGGTTCATCGACGATTGTACAAAACATTTTTATCGATCTTTATTCTTCAAGGTTAGAACATTAAATGTGTTCTAATCTTGAAGAGTGCAATCGTACTAGAAAACGTCGTTTAAAATTGACACGATTTTATCCTAATATTCACTATTTATCAACTCATTTTATCTTCAGATAGTATACAGTAAAATCTCTAATTTTTTATAATATGAAACGTTAATAAAACGAATTTAATAATAGTAAATTATTTAGTTTTAGATGAACGAAATAAAATAGAGCCAGTTTTATTAGGACTTCCACTACATTTATTTAACTTCAGTATAGTTTTTTTAGATGGTAAATGTACTTTCTAAGAAGTACAATAAAATATTTAGGTTTTTACCATGATTTGAATTTTACAGTTTTGGTTATCTTCAGATGATGATGTATACTAAACCAGTTTTATTAGTACTTTCCACTACAATTGTTTAACTACACTATAGTTTTTTTACATTGTACTTCTTCAGATGTTAATGTATACTAAATTTTTCAACTTATAAAACATCTAGGCCGTTTCCGAACTAAACAAAACAAATTTAGTAATGAAGAGTTTGTCAAATTAATTTAGTCCTGCCAGAGTTTTTGAGCTTTATAATTTCAAAACATTCAAGACAATTTAGTTTTCATGCTTTTTATATCGTAATGTAAAATTTTTAAATTCTCATAGTTTATTTAAATTAATTACAACAGACATATGTACACACATATATGTATATCTATATTAGCATCGTCCCTTTGAAATAATTTGCCCAGGGCTGTGTTTTCCACCAAGTACAATTTACAGCGATTCAAGCCCAACTTAAATCGCTTTTTCTGCACACATGCCGCTTCTAAAGTATATAAATATACCCTCAATTTAGTGGGCCGCAGTCTTTATTTAAATATTTATGGCCTAGGGTAGTGTATATTTAAATAAAGACTGCGGCCCCACTAAATTGAGGGTATATTTATATACTTCAGGAGCGGCATGTGTGCAGAAAAAGCGATTTAAGTTGGGCTTGAATCGCTGTAAATTGTACTTGGTGGAAAACACAGCCCTGGGCAAATTATTTCAAAGGGACGATGTTTTCCATATAAACTGCTTGAAACGCGTTGTAGGCGGAGTAACAAGCTGAACCTTATACGGATGTGAAGTATTCGCTCGACGTGTATTTCTAACATGCACCGCTCTGGGAGGAATCAAGCCGGCTACATCATTTGAACGCTTTCCATGAAATACTCGTAAAACAGACTCAAGTCGCCAACAGTTCTTCGATGTTTCATCGAATCAAGGCCACCGGTCAGTTTTGGGTCTCTAATCAGACGGACAGCTCTTCTCTGAACAGAATCTAATAAATGCAGTGTGTGATTGGGAGCGGAGCCACAAACATGGGAGCAATATTCCACAGCTGGTCGAAGCTCTCCTTGCTATGCCTGCAACATGTTCACGCCAGAACATGTTTGCTCCCAAATTGACGGCCAACAAATTGAGTGACGAAGCTAGGCGTCGGGAGTGCCCCGACATGACTATGTCGGGTTCAGCAACGTTAACTTTTTTAGAAAAAACTGCCTCTTGGGTTTTTGTAGCGTTAAATTCCACTTGGTTACTGTTACCCCAAGATAGAATTTCTTCCTGGTCTGTGTTAAGTTGAACGACCACCTGCAGTCTGCGGATATTCGCCTGAGTAGCCGATACCCGAGCGTTCAAAGTGAATGAACAGATAAGCGTACTGTCGTTTGCAAAGCTATAGATTGGATTCCCAGTCTTTTCCAGCAGATTGTTAATGTAAATGAGAAAGAGAGTAGGAGATAGTATGGAGCCTAGGGGCACACCGGCGTTGATATTGAAGGTGTTAGGAAGAGATCCGTCGACCGCCACTCGTAAAGAACGCTCTCTGAGGAAACATGAGAGCCACAAACAGAATTTTTCAGACATACTATAAGAACGTAGCTTAGCCAACAGTCCATCTTGCCAAACACGGTCGAATGCCCTGGATATGTCAAGAGCAACCGCTCGAGATTCTCCAAAGTATTCAGTGCTAGTGGTCGGTAGTTATTTGCCTTTTTTAGGTATCGGCTCAACCGTGGCACATTTCCAGCAGGAAGGAAGTATTCCCTTTCTGTAGGATAGGTTGAGAAGCCTACAGAAAACGGATATTAGTTCCTTCGCACAGTTTTTGAGAACTAGGGCAGAAGCCTTTTTGGTGTCTAGCTCCATTAAAAAACGCTTTATAATACGCTGTCTGAAGACAACATCGGGCATCCTTGACTGCAATATGGGAACAGTAGGTGGTGTTTTTCTTTGGAAATCCACAGTAGAATGTGAAGCAAAGAGTTCAGCCAATAAATTCGCTTTCTCAACAGGTGTCGTTGCAATAGAATTATCTGGCCGTGTGAGTGGTAGTATGGTGGAGTTGGTGAAATTTTGACTAACTGCCTTAGCGACTGCCCGAAAGGACCTGGAAATGTTGGGACAAGCGAGAAGTTTGTTTCCAATTCGTCGATTGTGTGCCTCCTTGGTTTCGTCGATAACTCCTTTGCATCTGTTTCGGGCATGAACAAGGTGTGATTTTTACGCCATTGTCGGTAGGCAAGATGTTTAGAAGTAATAGCTTCTTTGCATTGTGTTTGGGATTCGTGTGAATCAAGGAAGTCGAGTGATTTTCAAGAAATGGACGAAAAAGAATTTCGTGTTTAGTGATTAAACATTACTTTATGAAAGATCGCAAAACGCCTCAGGAGACTAAAGAGAAGCTTGATAAACATTATGGTGACTCTGCACCTTCGATTAGAACAGTTTATAAGTGGTTTCAAAATTTTCGAACTGGCCATATGGGCACAAGTGACGCTGAACGTTCTGGACGGCCTGTTGAGGTTACGACTCCAGAAATCATTGATCAAATCCATGATATGGTGATGGATGACAGAAGAGTTAAGGTGCGTGAGATTGCTAGTGCTGTGGGCATCTTGACTGAACGGGTACATAATATTTTGCATAAATATTTGGACATGAGAAAGCTATCCGCAAGATGGGTGCCGCGATTGCTCACGCTTGACCAAAAACGGAATCGTGTGAAGTGTTGCAAGAATGGTTTGCAGCTGTTCCAGAAGAATCCGGAGGACTTTAAGCATCGTTTCGTCACTGTGGATGAAACATCGATAGATTACTATACTCCTGAGACCAAACAACAATCTAAACAATGGGTTACAAAGGGGGAATCTGCACCAAAAAAGGCGAAGACCGTTCCTTCGGCCGGAAAGGTTATGGCGACTGTCTTTTGGGATTCGCAAGGGATAATCCTCATCGACTATCTGGAAAAGGGTAAAACTATTACAGGTGAATATTATTCATCGTTATTGGACCGTTTGAAAACCGAGCTGCAAGAAAAACGCCAGCGATTGGCCCACAAGAAAGTCCTTTTCCATCACGACAACGCACCAGCACACACCCCAGCAGTTGTGGTCGCAAAATTAATGGAAATAGGATTCCAACTCGTTTCACATCCCCCCTATTCTCCAGACTTGGCTCCCTCGGACTACTATTTGTTCCCCAATTTGAAGAAATGGCTGGCGGGACAAAGATTTTATTCAAACGAGGAGGTGATTCCAGACACTAATGGATATTTTGCAGACTTGGACAAATCCTATTATTCGGAAGGGATCAACCAACTAGAACATCGTTGGACGAAGTGTATAAGCCTAAAAGGAGACTATGTCGAAAAATAAAAAGGTTTACCCCAAACACATAAGTAGTTTTTATTTTTGCACGGACTTTTCAAACCAGCCTCGTATATTTAAAAGTATTTTTGGTCAAAATTTTCTAATGTTTTCCTAATAAATACTATATCATGTGTATTTTTGTTGAAAGAAATTATCCTAAAAAGCATCACTTAGCAGTAAGTAGTTTTGATATTAATAATTTGGATTGCTTGTTGTTGTAAACCTTAGAATACTGATAGATTACTATATTTGTAGCTCTGAAGAAGAAAATAAAATATTTTCGGAAGCTTGGCGTGGCTAAAAAGGTGTTAAAAACATTTTAGCCCTATTCCCATGACCGCTTACCCAAAGAATTTCAAGTTTGCTTCAAAAAATCCTGGCTAGCAGACCTAATAAATGGATGAAGAGGACCCTTAGGATGAATGAGTTTGAGGACGAAATTATTCATAAATACTTAACATTATCTAAACTTTGTACGGAACAAAATTATTTTTGATATAACAGTCAATTTAATGAACAGCTATGGGTAATTGCTTATCACCTTTCATAGCCAATTTATTCATGAGTAAGTTTGAAACCGAAGCCAGTCAAGAATTTGAATATTTCCAAAGGGTATGGTATAGATATGTAGATGATATTTTCGCGATTTTTGATACAAAGAAAGCAAATATTCATGATTTTGTTTCCAAATTAAATAGCCGGTATGATTCCATTAAATTCACTTACGAAGTTGAGAACAAAGGACAACTGCCTTTTCTAGATATTTTAACTATTAAAAATAATAATAGATTAGAATTTGATATCTATAGGAAAGACACAGTAACAGATAGATATATTCCCAATGATTCATTTCACACAACACAAATTAGCCTCATTACATTTTTTTAGTTCATCGTTTGATCACTTTTGCTCTGAATAGAGTAAACTTTAATAATGAAAGGAATCGTATTAGAAATACAACTAGAGTTAATGGTTATGGCGATGACTTAGTAAACAAGCTAATAAATAGACATAAGTTTAGGTCAAATATTCACCTTTTTTACACGCGAAGAAAATAACATCAAGTATGTCTCCAACTTTTTTACACGCGAAGAAAATAACACCAAGTATGTCTCCATACCATATAATCCGAAATATAGCAGGGGACTCAATAAGGTATTTAATAAGGTAGGCCTCACCTTAGTCTATAAGTCATCAGACAATCTAAGGAATATCCCAAAGATAAGATTCCTAATTATGAGAAAAGTGAAATTTATGAAATTAGTTGGAATGATTGTGACCAAAAGTATGTTTGACAAACTAACAGGTCAATTAAAACGCGATTTAAAGAACACTTAGCACACTTACAATACAGAAGAACAGAAAAGTCTAGCAGTGCCGAACATGCCTTTGTATTATATTGTAACAATAGATAATCTAAGATTAACTAAAAATATATCTGATAGGAGATTGTTGAACGCATACGAAAGTATAGAAAGTATAAAATGTAAAAGTAGCTTAAATAAAGAGAGAGGGCCTATTCCTTATAGTCCCCTCTATTGGTTACTTGACCGTTACTGATGGCCTTGCCTATGCCATTAGTTCCGCCTGAGTAATTCAAGGGTTAAGTATAAATAGGGTAGATTTGTAATGCACGTCGAGTGCAAAAATAAAGTGTGGTGTAGTGGTGATATATACTGAGTAATATATTTAAATTAAATAAAAAAAAAAACGTTTTAGTTTATGGAGAAACAAATTATCATTCTCAATATTTTTATTATATTTACCGAAATGCAAATTGGACTTATTTTCGTCTATTCAACAATATTTGCAACGTGCCAGTTATAATTTCAATGAATGTGGAACATAAATATTTATATATTTTAATAACACAAAGGTATCAAGATTAATATTATTTCGAGCTATCTGTTTATTTTATTTATTACCGGATATCATGCGTTCTTTTGAATAATTCTAATTTATTAAACAAACAATAATTTATGAGCAATAATTATATTTTTTTGTGAAAAAAGATATATTTGCTTTAAGTGATTTTTTATGAGTATTTTTATAAAATAAAATCTTTAAAGAATTTTTTACAGAGTTAAAACAGAAACCATCGTTTAGGACATACGACAAAAACTTCATATTTTAAAATTCCATTTCATCACCAAATTATAGCATGAGATGTGACCTGAAGTCGGATTGGGACCGCTACTTTACTTCAAACACTGTCTGCAATATTACTCAATCAATTTTTAATAATTTTTAACTTTTTTTTTTTTAAATCTTGGTATTTACTTTTTTTACAAAATATCGAGAGTTTTTTTTATATCTTTCTAATAAACAATTTTTTATAAAGAATTAAACATAAATTTTTTTGTCGAAAATTGATTACTAAAGTTACATTCTGATAATGTACTAAAATGCATAAAAAATACTTAATACGGATTTCCTTGGTCTGATACCATTCTGCATGGTAATCATTTAGAAGTTTATAAATACTCGTATATGTAACCAAGCCATTGCAGAATGAGTGTGTTGTAAAATCTAGTCTAAGAAGTTTCTGTTCACAAGAACCAACAAAAATAATAGTTTTTTAAATTCAATTCAAAAGTTGTTTTTTAAAAACGTTAATATCGCTCCCAAGTAAGCTCCTCACCGTAAATTTTTATTTTCTATTTTTTTTTAAAACCCTTCGACAATTTTTAACTATTACATTATTTTGCAAGATAATATATTTTTTTGAAGATTGGATTATTTTTTGTGAAGTTATATTGCAGACAAGGAGGTGCTATAGTTTTCATCAGTGGTCCATTTATCCCGATAAAAAATAATGTTAACATTTAAAACATATTTAAAAAAAAAATTCTTATGATTTAACGTACAGTAAAAATATGTAATCTCCATTCTTTTGTATTATTCACTTAATAACCGTTAAAATTTTTTTTTTAAATATACATTATACATATATTTTTTTGTAGCACTCAGATGTATGTAACCCCTAAAACAAATATTTTTGCCCAAAAATTTCGGTCTTGAAAACCAAAGAACTAAATGAATGCAAAACAGTACATCTTTTTTTTCTAATAACCTATTACATACTTGCCGTAAATAACATAATGCAATTTTACTTTAGCTTTTCATAAAGTTAACTATGAATGAAATAGAAGAAGTAGGTTTGTATGGTCTCTTCAGTAAGGATGTCAATTAATTTTAGTATCTGTCCAATTGTATGTGTTTACGATGGCTACTGGAAAATATCTATTGAAGAGAGAATTGAAATTATTTTAATATGTGGAAATAATTATCCAAGTTCGCGAAATGGTACTAGAATGTTTAACGAAAGCCATCCTGGTAAAAATGTTTACCATACGGTGGTCGCAAGGCTCTTTAATACCTTTAAAGAAATTTTCTGTCCATAGCCGATACAAAGTCGGTCATCACTCGCCTGTGACTAACGAAGAAGCAAATTTTAATGAAATGTTATTGACTATCTAAAAGACCTGATATTGTTGGAATGGTAGAGCGGTCGATGAGGTGAGTTTTAATACAAAATTTTCATACTTACAAACCAAAATTTATTCACGTTTAACAACAAAGTGACTATGATGTTAGATTAGATTTTTGTTTTTTGCTGCAAGGAGAAAAAGAACAAGTCATCCATTTTTACAGAAACATCCTTTATACTGACAAGGCTTCGTTTTCTTCTAGAGGAGTGGTTATCTCGTATAAATGGAAATGGTGGGCAAGTGAAAATCCAAATTTTGCATTAGAAACTACAAATCAATACTAGTTTAAAGCAAACGAGTGGTGTGAGATATAGAATGCTCTAATTCTTGGCCCTTTCTTTTTCTGGTAAATTTTAACTTCGGAAAGTTACTTGCAATTCTTAAACACAGAAATATTTAATTTTTTGAATAAAATTTCCACTTCAGCGGCACAACTGAACTGGACGTTATTCTGCTACGCCTTTGGCCAGCGAGATCTCCGGTGTTAAGACACAACACAACAGTGCATAAATAGCGTTACTCCGAATATGTTAACAAATGTTTTAAAAGAATTACATTCGCTAACAATTTGGTGCGTAGAATTGGGCGATAAGTATATCGAAATGCAAACTAGATAATTTTTCTTAAGTTTATGTTTTTTTTTGATTATTAAATTTGTGTACGTAACTTATTTATATTTTTATTTGCCGCCTAATCAATAATTATTCACTTGCTTATTTTTCTTGTATTAGAATAAAATTGTGACCCTAAAGTGTCCTTAAAAAACAAAGACCTGAAACTATAGGTTAAAGAAAAAAAATGTTCAGTTGTGGCTTTACGAAAATCATTATTTTTTAACTGTTGTGTGTGAAACAAGTAAAATATAATATAAAATATACATTAGTCTAAACAATGTATTTTGAATTCAAGAAATAAAAATCTCCTTGCGTTCACATTTTTATTGGTGAAAAACTGAAAAAAAAAACGATTTTTGTCCAAAAAAAAAATTTTTGCACAGTACCATAAAATGTAATTCTTAACATTTTTTCCTCATGCCTATTTTAGATATTTTAACAGAGTGAATTTTGGACTTTAAACTTTGGAAAACTCAAATTTGCTGCCAAACGACAAGTGGCAATTAAAACAGTAAAATCGTTTTTTGAGTTTCAAGTGAATTCACCTATGAATTGCCTTTTTTCTAAATCTGGCCGGAGAGAAAAATCACATATGTAGAAAACGTTCTGCCTGTCATTGTGTATAAAAGAAAATCTAGGATTCAATATTATTAGCGGCCACAAATAAGGCTTTTGTAAGCAAAGATCAGTAGAAGATTATCTAGCTCATGTCACACATATTTAGAACAACGCGATTGACCATTTTGGAGAATCGTCAGCGGTTAAATTTAGTATATCTCAATCATTCGACCGTGTTTGGAATGACGGATTGTTGTGTCACGTTCTTTCGGTATGTTTGAAATACTTTGTTCATAGCTCTCGTGTTTCCTCAGTGAAGGTTATTTCCAAGTGGCAGTTGATGGATTTCTTTCCAATAACTTCACTGTTAAGGCCGGTGTGCCCCAAGGCTCCATATTGTCTTCTACTATTTTTTTTATTTACATTAACGATCTCCTGGAAATTACCAGGAATCCAATATACAGCGTTGTAGACGGCAGTACGCTTATGTCTTTATTCACTTTAAATGCTCGAAAATCGTCTACTCATCCAAATATCTGTGTACCGCAGGAAGTGTTCCTACTTAACAAAGAAATTCTATCTTGGGTGACATTAACCAAGTAAAATTTAGTGCTACAAAAACCCAGGTGGCAGTTTTTTCTAAAAAAATTAACATTGCGGAACTCTACATAGTTATGTCGGAACACTTCATTCCTACAGGATCGTCACTCAATTTGTGGGGTCTTAACTTGAGAGCAAATATGTCTTGGCGTGAACATATTGCATGCAGGGCAAAGAAAGCTTCACAAAAGCTGAGAATTTTGTATCGAACTGCAAAGCTTTAAACTCCACAACAACTGTTAATCCTGTACAAAGCACAAATTCGGCCAGCGATGAAATACTGCTCTCATGTTTGGTGCTCATATGTTCCTAAACATGTACTACATTTGTGGTATTCTATACTCTACCTTTAAAAGACGTCGAGTAATAAATCACCTAATATGACAAATTTCATAAGCGTACCTACGATCAGATTGCTACTTTCACCATTATTACTTTTATTTAGTAAATATGCAAAAATAAAAGGCATTAAGACTTATACCTGGGCTCAGGAAATTTAATTTATTCTATTGTGTGAGATCCGATAGAGAATTTGCAATCATTTCCCAAAACACATAAATTAGGACCATTATCAGTAAACGAAAGGACAATAATTCTTAATTGTTTTAAATTATACAAACATAATCATTTATTGGAGATTCAGAACTTACCAGCGACCTTGATTCCTTGGAACGTCGAAGAATCGTTGGCAACTTGCGTCTATTCTACAAGTACTTTCATTGAAAGCGTAGATGTAACTCGCTTAATTCCTCCCAGATCTAGGAATAAACGTCGTGCTAATACATCACATCCGTATGAGGTTCAGCTTGTCACTTCTCATACGACTCATTTCAGATAGTATTTTATATGGAGAACCTGATTACTTTGGAATGATTTACCCAGGATTATGTTTCTCATCAAGTACAATTTACAGCAATATAAAACCCAAGTTAATCGCTTTTTCCGCACACGTGCCGCTCCTGTAGCCCTTTAACGATTTTCCTGCAGCACGTGTGCTATGTTTATTGAGAAGAAAAAAATGAAACAATGTTATTTTCAATGTAACAATCATTTTTTGTTAATAAAAAACCTGGCTCTTGGTATGTGTTAACAGCCTTCATGGCCACTTTATTTTGGAAGAAGTTAGAATTCGAGACGAGCCGAGAATTGAAATATTTTATAAAAGTGTGATATAGGTACGTAGATAACATATTTTCAATTCTTAATAGAAAAAAACAAATATATGATTGATATGATTTCGTTTCTAAATTACATAGCCGACAAGACTTCATCATATTTGCCTGAAAAATTAAAAAGAAAGAATAATTACTAAGCTTGGATATTTTATTTACTGAAATTATTAATAAATTAGAACTTGTTATCTATATGTACGATACCGTAATAGTGAGATCTATTCCTCTAAATTTTATTGAAAATGACATAAACTTGCCGTACTACACTTTTTGGTTCATTGTTTAGTCATTTCTCTTCGGAAGAAAATAACAATCAAAAATGGAAGGAATCGTATAAAAATTTCAGCTAGGATTAAAACTTATGACAAAAAATTACTAAAAAAAGCTAATAAATAGACATAGATATAGGTTGAACATTCAAAACTCCAGCTTTCTTCACCTGAAAATAGGACGAAATATGTTTTGAATACCATGTGATCCAAAATTCTGAGAGGAACCTCTATAAGATATTCAGTAAGGTAGACATCACGTTCGTCTATAATTCAGATCAGATCACTTGAGTAGTAGTTTAAGGACTCCAAAGTTTAAAATACAGGAACGTAAATAATCTAAAATGTATAAGTTGCAGTAATGTTAACAAGATATAAAAAAGTGTTTAGTCCATTTGAGATTTAGTAGACCAGAAAAGTCAAGCTTTGCTGAACATATCCTTGAACATCATAATAATAAATAATTTGAAGTGAGTAAAAAATGTATTTAATAGGAGATTATTAATCCGATACGAAAATATTTAAACTGTACAGTCTAAAAATAGCCTAAATAGAGGGACAGAGGATTTATTCCTTACAGCCATCTATACTAGTTACTTAACTGAAACTAAGTCAATGTCTGTGATTGGTTGTTTCTGCTTGAATTATTACAACTCTTATTTTAAATAATTTTTAATCTTAAGTTTAGTCAACCATCGTCTTGATGATGTTAATAAGGTCAGAAAAACACGAGTCAAGTGCATAAATAAATTATTTGGTATTGTAGTGTTAACTGTTGTGTAGTGCCAATATGCCAAAGAAAAAAAATTGCATTTAATTTTTACAGCGCCAGCCTGCAGAATTAATTGTCACAGCGTATAGTTATTATTTAAAGGTAGTCACAGACAGAGAAAGAACTTTCACTATGTTTTTAAATTTGTGCACATTAAAAACGGATACTTAAATACAATAACAAAGTCTCAGATACCATTGTTTTGTTTAATTTTACGAAAATTATAAACAAAACTTTTTTGTCCCTCAAGAAGTCGGAAACAACACTAAAACAATAAACTTTGTGGTCGCAGGCAACTTTGTTAGTGTTCTAATTGTCCTCCAGGGGGACATAAAGCAAAACATAGTTCGGAATAGATTTAATCCAGTCAACATTAAGCTGAAATGCTTTGTGATATTTTAGCATACTGTATACCCTAAAGACGCTGACTTCTATTATACTGTATATCATGTAGTCATGTTACACGTAAGATATATCTAAACGGTAAGGTGTACTAAAATGTCGTCCGAATACTTGATAAATATCATTAAACTTAACAGACTCCTAGAAGTGACAGAAGTCACATTATAAAAAAATTATTCCTATCAATATAAGAAAGTAAGCTACACCAAGAGATGCTTTAATTAGTAAAAATGATTTTTGTTTATTTGACAAATGAGTTTAATTTAATAAAAAAAAAACATTTTTTTAAAATCTTTGTTGTATATAATATTGCAATCACTCGAATATAATTTTCAACAAATGATATTACTTAAATGAGAAACATGAGGCGATTGTCACTTTTCTAAGAAAACAATAAAATTAATTGTACTCAGTATATATTACCACTACACAAAACATTTTAGTTTTGCATTCGACATGTCGAGAATCAAGTTAATTTCATCAGGAGCCATGATTGACTAAAAACTTGAAGCATTAGTCAATTATCGCTCCTGAAGAGGCTAATATGGTTAGCGAAAAGCGCGTCGAGTGCAAAAATAAAGTGTTTGGTGTAGTGGTGATATCTACTGAGTAGTATCATTGTGCCAAAGATTTCACATTCCCAACATAATAAAATTATTGAACAATGTACATCGTTCATCCTCTATTTTCATTTAATTATTACAGGTAGCAAGGATTGTTACTAAAAGTTTTAGTTGCGAGATATCTTCTACAAGAAAAAAATACTTCGATGTCATATCAAGGATACATCTCATCTTTACAGGAAATCAGTTTATTAGGGAACATTTCTTGAACTCACAAAGACCTAAATTGAACTGATTTGCTTCTGGCTCTTGGTGAAACATTGTAATATTATGACACTGAAACGACACTTTAAATTGTACTTTATCTGTCTGTGGGGTGTTTCAATCTACGCGACCTTTGTCAAAGAGATCTGAAATAGAACTGATTTTAAAAAGATGTGCTTTTACTTAAGTATAAAATTTAAAGTAACGTTAACAATCAGGACATTGCCGAAATCGAGTTCGGTGTTTGAAGCCTTCATATATTTAATTACTGTAAAGCAACTGAAAATAGACAGAAGTCCATATTCCAGCAGCTTACCAGCTGTTCTCTTGTCTGTCAAATCCATCCTGAGACGCGTTTTGCCGTATCACGGCTCGTCAGTCAGGCTAGGATTGACAAATAAGAGAACGGTATCAATTGTTACTTATCCCAGAAGTTACGCAGCACGATGGTAGGATTCAACGAATTGTATTAAGTACGCATACCTAATACTCCAGCGAAAGCTGACACAGCAGCTTTCAAACCGACAGAGTGGTTGACACAGTCAACACTTTAAAAGCAGGTAGCGCTTTTTTCGAGGGATCCTTCCTCAAGTATATATAATTACAGTGTTGACTCTGACAACCACTCTGTCGGTTTGAAAGCTGCTGTGTCAGCTTTCGATGGAGTAATAGGTATGCGTACTTAATACAATTCGTTGTATCCTACCATCGTGCTTCATATATTTATGTTAAAATTGATGGGTGATCGATTTTTTGATCTGATCGACTGTTATTGAATCTATCAAATGTATAGTATTGTAATATTTCTAAAATTTTGAAGACTTCTTTGTTTGGCTTTAAAAATATAATTAAATGTCTAATCTAATGAAGTACATACACAGTTCTCGCTAATATAGAAGAAAGTGAATAATATTTTACCTATAGTTAATAGCTGAATACTATACAATTTAGTAAGTTATATATAACCACATATAATAAGGTAGTAAAATTGTTAAATATAAAAGGCAACATCGCTGTGTACTACATCAAAAGCGGGTTTTACTACAAATGGTAGCCCACCGTTCATATTGCAAATAGAGTAAGGTAACTTTTTACATAAGGCTAGCAACCCCTTGCTACCTCGTTCGCGTGGAAGTGTTATTTTTTACAAAGATTTTTTGCAAATAATTCTTCGTAATATTTCAGAACACTCTTACTAAATAGCAGAGAGCTCTAAATTAAATGAAGTAGGTACCTAAGTGATAGTGTTATAATAACATAGGTATACCTAAATTAAGAAGATTACTAAAATAATATTTGTTGCCTAAATGAAATTCGCACTATTGGGTTCTTATTGCACAAAAATATATTAACAGCAATAAAAAAATTTGAATAACTGAAAATATTTAGTACCAACAAAGTACCTACAAGGTGCCCACAAAAAGAATGAAAGAATCTTAAAATTACAAAACACATAACTTTAACAATCCACTAAAAAGGACCTTTTCGTCTTTAAAAACATAACATCTATAATATATATAAAATGCAACGTCTCTCTATCTGTCTATCTGTCTGTCTGTCTGTCTGTCCGTTAGTGCGCTTATCACTGGAGAACCACTTATCCGATTTACGTACTTTTTTAAAACATACATATGTTCTCTGACCAGGTTATAGGCTATATTTTATTACAATATGTAGCATAAGGAATAAGTAGTGACGTAAAATAGTGAATGAAGTCGGAAAAAAGTTTGCCGCTAGAGCGTTCCTTTGTAATACAGGGCCTAAACCATTAAATATGGAACAAAATTATGTAGCAGAGAATGTCTATAATCTATAATCTATAATATATATAAAATGCAATATCTCTCTGTCTGTCTGTATGTCCATTAGTGCCTCTATCACGCGAAAACCACTTATCCGATTTATGTGTCTTTTTTTTAAATTCATACATATATTCTTTGGCCAGGTTATATAATAATAATAATAATCTATATCTATAATATATATAAAATGCAACGTCTCTCTGTCTGTCTGTCTGTCTGTCTGTCCGTTAGTGAGCTTATTCCTCGAGATCCATTTATCAGATTTACGTGATTTTTTAAATTCATACATATGTTCTCTGACCAGGTTATAGATATATATTCTATTACATCTATAATATATATAAAAATGCAACATATCTCTGTCTGTTTATCCGTTTGTACGCTTATCACTGAAGAACCACTTATCCGATTTACGTGCTTATTTTTAAACATGCTAAACCATTAAATATGAAACAATATCATGTAGCAAAGAATATCTATAATATTTAAAATGCAAACTGTCTGTCTGTTTGTCCGTTAGTGCGCTTATCACTGGATAACCACTTATCCGATTTACGTGCTTTTTTGTTAAACATACATATGTTCTCTGGCCAGGTTATAGGATATATTTTATATATATATATATATATATATATATATATATATATATATATATATATATATATATATAATACACTGCCTAAAGCATTAAATATGGAACGATATCATGTAGCAAAGAATATAATATATATAAAATGCAACGTCTCTCTGTCTGTGTGTCTGTGCGTTAGTGCGCTTATCACTCGAGAACCCCTTATCCAATTTACGTGTTTTTTTTAATTCATACATTTGTTCTCTGGCCAGGTTATCTTTAATCTTCTATCTAGAATATATATAAAATGCAACGTCTCTCTGTCTGTCCGTTAGTGCGCTTATCACTTGAGAACCACTTATCCGATTTACGTGTTTTTATAAATTTCTATACATATGTTCTATATAATTCGATATAAGCCTAGATAATGGGAGATAAGTTGAGATAATGGGAGATAAATATAAATAATGTTAGATAAGGAGAAATAATGGGAGATAAGCAGAGATAAGTCTAGATAATGGGACTTATGGTGAGATAATGGGAGATAAGGAGAAATAATGGGAGATAAGGTGAAATAATGGGAGATGAGCAGAGATAAGCCTAGATAATGGAAATTATGTTGAGATAATGGGAGATAAGGAGAAATATTGAGAGATAAGGGGAAATAATGGGAGATATTTTATTACGTTGGGTAACATAAGGAATAAGCAGTGATGATAGTGGCGAATCAAGTCCACGCGAGCGGAGCCGCGGGCCCGGCTAGTGAAAGAATAAGAAACGAAACAATAATTATTTACAAACAAAATATTATGTACCAAATCAATAAACTATATATAGTTTGAGTGACGTAGAAGCCTGTTTGTTGTACCAGGTATCGTGCGTGATCCGAACTAACATTCCCAAACGAAGGGTCAACTCAAAAGTGAAAAAATCAAATTGTAAATCACAGGACATGGATTGACAAAACTGAACGATAACACATCAAAAAATGGTATACCTTATAACCGCGCGAGCGCATCGGTCGGGTCGCCAATTGATCTTCCGTACAAAGCACAGTCCCACCCGACTCTTATACAGGCCATCCAAGATAGTCAGTTCAAAACTGAATCCCCTCATGTGTAGGTACATGTATTTTAATTACGCTTACTCAAAATCACGAAAAGCTAAATTACTTATCCAAATGAAAAGGACACTTTTTATCTACATGACATGCACGTAACGAGGAACATATGTATTTAAATAACGATTTAATTTTAGCTATTGAAACAACTCTCGACAGATTTCTCACTTAATCACGTCTATTTTTAATATCTATGTTTCAATTTTGGGGGCCAACATTAGCAGATAGACATATGCTATTGCAGATTTTTTTGTAGATCCATTTATGTTCCACAATTCTTTTATACATCATTTTTATGTATCATTTATTGTAAAGGCGGCGTTTGCCAGAAACTTATCCGCTTTTACGTTTACTTGGCATTGATCAGTTTGTCACAATCTCATAAAATATGAACTATGTTTATATGTTATGAAATTTCAAAAGTCCGCTTAAATCGAGCCAGTGCTTAAACTTTATTCAAATTCAAAGTTGAAAAATACGGTATTTCAAGAAAATCTTTTAGATGGTGATTTTTTTTTGTAAAAATAGTTATCATAAAATTTGTAGACCATGCTATAAATAAGATGTCTTCACTTTTTGCCTACAAATTACAGTTTGTGAGTTATCGCAATTTTAAAAATTGTAAAATTCATATTTTTCGTAATATGCACTCGTTTCCGCACCACCTGAGTTAGAGTACTTGGCTCTTTTTTTTTATGTGGTATCTACTTTAGTTACAATCCATAAAGAAAGGAAAGATTGAAAAAAAAACTGTTTTAATTAATTATCAAACAGGAAGGGTTTTTATTATTGATTTAAAAAAAGATAATAATCTGATTAATTGTTTTTGAATTCTGTTTCAGTTAGTATTTTCTTCTTCTCTTTCGCCTCCTTCTTTCTCTTTTTCTGGCTGCTGGGTTGCCGTAAATTACGTTAGGAGACAACATGGAACAACGATCTCTTCACTGACATCATAAGAATCACCATTTTTTGTATTTGATGCAACATTGATGCAAGACTGCCTTCGGTAACTCTCACATACTATTGAACAAAATAGTCCTTTTTTACACCCATAATTATAATTACAACCCGTGATGCAATAACAAAAGATTATATTCGCAGTTTTTCTAGAGCAGACGAGAGCAGAGTTGTCAGTTAATGCTCATTCTCAATCTTCAGGATCAGTTCGTTACTTAGCCTTACCTGGACTTGATAATAAACTCAATATAGATGTTTATAAGGAGCAGCAGATGTTGGAGGAAGACACGATAATTGTACTAGTTCATTATGCTGTGGACTCTTTAAAACAATTAAATATCTATAGTAGTTTATAGAATAAATTTTTTTTGGACCTCCGTACATGACAAGAAACACAAATTTCATTAGCGACAATAATGTCTGTAGAAGAGTTACGTTTTTTTATTAATTTAAATATTTTTGTGTTATCTCTTTTGAAAAGTGTCGGATAATGACGAAAAATGATTATTAACAAAATCTGCAATTAACTTTGCGCCAAGAGGCGCAAAAACTAAAGCAGGAAGGTTTGGATATACTATATATTGCAGATAAGGAGGACGAATTTATTTTTGTTCCTATTTCAGTTTTTCCAGGTTCTAAAAAGTATATTATTTTATCAATAGGAATTCGTGCACTCAATAAAATAGCTGCCAAATAACATTCAATATTACCCCAATAATTTCAGCACCGAATTACCTCAAATATTGCCCCTGTAGTAGCATTTCTACTCAAAAAAATCTATGTCTGTTTATTTAAATTGTCTAAAGAGTCTAGTGCATGTTGTACAGTATCGTTTTTTGAGTTTAACACTTGACATAAATTTAAAGTTTGGAAACAATGTTTCTAATTAAAATGATTTTCGCCTTTCTGATTGTTTTCAGCCCTTTCATTATGCAGACAACATGCAAATTTTTCCAATAAACCTTTTTAATTAAAAACTTTTGGTGTAGGTTGTCGATTCGAGGATTTCTTGAAATGTGATTTTGCGTTCCATGCCATTCGACACCGTCAAAGTTATTTTAACCCGCTAATTAAGATAGAGTTGCATTTGTGGAAACCAGTTTGCAATGCAAACAGAAAAAGGTTAGGAAAAGCGCTAATTTCAAAATGTCATTACATGTGTGGGATAATAGATTGCAATATATTGGCAGCATGTTTTTTAAACAAACCTTAAACGATTTATGTTTTTTATTGTTGCTGAAAATATTCTTAAAAAAATCGGTTATTTATCCAGTACTTTTAAAACAAGTCGTGGATTTGACATTCCCTTACTAAAAAAAACGGCTACCATAAGTACAAGTCAAACTTGCGCAATTAGTGTTCCGTACAGTGATTGCTGAAGTAGTCTATGAAATTTAGTCACACATTCATCTTTTATATAAGAATTACCAAGAATATATAAAAAGAAAGACATCTTTGTAGTAAAACTTTAGAACAAATAATTACTACTTAAATATTTGTTTAATTATCAACAAATAAAATAAAATTATTTTGTCTCGGTAACTATCTGTTGGGTACCAGCCATCATGGAAAATTAGTTTATTTATGATTGGTCAAATGCTTAAAGCGGTAATGTATCGAAAAGTAGATGGGTATATTACTAAAACTGCAGCTGTTAGCTCCGGTTAAATTCACAACTGTCCACGAAAGACATATCCACCATATTGTATGTATATGTATATATATATATATATATATATATATATATATATATATATATATATATATATATATATATATATATATATATATATATATATATATATATATATATATATATATATATATATATATATATATATATATATATATATATATATATATATATATATATATATATATATATATATATATATATATATATATATATATATATATATATATATATATATATATACGAGGCTGGTTTGAAAAGTCCGTGCAAAGTCCGAGAGATGGCACCACCGGCGCGTATCGAGGTCATGTTTAGTTAGTAACATCTCTTGAATGAACGCACACCAAGTTTCAGCCATATTGGTCTATTTCTTTGTGTTTGGCATTCGTGTAAATCAAGGAAGTCGAGTGATTTTCAAGAAATGGACGAAAAAGAATTTCGTGTAGTGATTAAACATTACTTTATGAAAGGCAAAACGCCTCAGGAGACTAAAGAGAAGCTTGATAAACATTATGGTGACTCTGCACCTTCGATTAGAACAGTTTATAAGTGGTTTCAAAATTTTCGGACTGGCCATATGGGCACAAGTGACGCTGAACGTTCTGGACGGCCTATGGAGGTTACGACTCCTGAAATCATTGATCAAATCCATGGTATGGTGATGGATGACAGAAGAGTTAAGGTGCGTGAGATTGATAGTGATGTGGGCATCTCGACTGAATGGGTACATAATATTTTGCATAAACATTTGGACATGAGAAAGCTATCCGCAAGATGGGTGCCGCAATTGCTCACGCTTGACCAAAAACGGAATCGTGTGAAGTGTTGCAAGGATGGTTTGCAGCTGTTCCAGAAGAACCCGGAGGACTTTAAGCGTCGTTTCGTCACTGTGGATGAAACATGGATACATTACTATACTCCTGAGACCAAACAACAATCTAAACAATGGGTTAGCAAGGGGGAATCTGCACCAAAAAAGGCGAAGACCGTTCCTTCGGCCGGAAAGGTTATGGCGACTGTCTTTTGGGATTCACAAGGGATAATCCTCATCGACTATCTGGAAAAGGGTAAAACTATTACAGGTGAATATTATTCATTGTTATTGGACCGTTTGAAAACCGAGCTGCAAGAAAAACGCCCGCGATTGGCCCACAAGAAAGTCCTTTTCCATCACGACAACGCACCAGCACACACCTCAGCAGTTGTGGTCGCAAAATTAATGGAAATAGGATTCCAACTCGTTTCACATCCCCCCTATTCTCCAGACTTGGCTCCCTCGGACTACTATTTGTTCCCCAATTTGAAGAAATGGCTGGCGGGACAAAGATTTTATTCAAACGAGGAGGTGATTGCAGACACTAATGGATATTTTGCAGACTTGGACAAATCCTATTATTCGGAAGGGATCGACAAACTAGAACATCGTTGGACGAAGTGTATAAGCCTAAAAGGAGACTATGTCAAAAAATAAAAAAGGTTTACCCCAAACACATAAGTAGTTTTTATTTTTGCACGGACTTTTCAAACCAGCCTCGTATATACATATGTTACTATAGAAGTTTTCACGGATGATGGAATGTAATGCATTAAAATTCCGGGTTTCAATCCGTTCGTCTAACAATGAATTTGTACGACGTTTCGCCAAACTCTTATTTGGCATTTTCAAATGCTCTCGTTGCTGCTACTACTCGGTACTGTGATCTTGCTGCTGCTGCCGCTCGAGCTAAGATTTTGGCGAAACATCGTGCAATTTCATTGTTAGACGAACGGATTGAATCCATCCATGAATTTTAATGTATATATATGTACGAGTATATATATATATATATATATATATATATATATATATATATATATATATATATATATAATAATTGAACCTTTTGTTTACATAAACTTGATTGGTTTTTCTTGGGTCCTTAGGTTCTTTTGGAAAATAGAAATCAGGTTATTTGACGTTTCGCCTTATTTTTTTAGGCAATTTCAAAAATTCTTTATTTTTTAATATTCATTCTAAAATTAGAAAATACACGGTTAAAATCTTTTAAGTCAATTAACAGGTTTAAAAACATATAACATTTTGACGCACACTCGGACATTTAAAATATTTACACTATAACAACAATATAAAACAAATTACTCACTAGTATATACCTTGACAGTCAACTGTTTGTGTGTTTGTGAATTTCAAATTCTATATTTCTGATCAACATATCGTGTTTCGTATTTTTTACTGATTTTTTTAAATTTTATTATCTATAATGGGTGTTTTAACCAAAAAACTAGTATTGATGTTAAGTATATATACCATTTTGTATTATTAAGAGGATATGCATGCCAGCATGTTTATTTTTTAATTAAATTTGTGTAGATATGACTGATTCCTCTTATGTCAGTCCTATCATTCACAGTGTTTTCATCTTTTTTTATTTCAATCATCTCTTTGATCTGTAGTTTGGCATAATCCCGGTCTTTGCAGAGGACCTTAGTTCCATTAAATTTAAAGTCATGTTTTTCTTCTACTTCGTGTTTACTAAGGGCAGTGGAAGCATTCCTAGTATATTTGTATCCATTCAGTCTGTTTTTTAGTAACTGAGAAGTCATTCAAATATATTTCTCCGGACAATCCGCACACGGTATTGCCTACACAACATTAGATTCATTCATTGTGGGGATATGGCTTCTTAAGTTTGTAAATAATGAACTTAGTTTATTTTGAGTTTTATGGCAAACTATAATGTTATATTTTTTAAAGACCCATTTCAGCTTCTTAGAAGTTTCTTTGTATAAGGAAGTGGTAAAAATTTATCACAGTTTTGTTTACTACTTTTGATGTTGTTTTTTGAGTTATTATAAAACTTGTATATTCTCTTTTTTATTGTTCGATTGAGGTCATTCCCTTTAAAATTGTTTTGTATTAAGAACGTTTTTTACTTTTTTTAGAGCGTCTGGTCTTAGTTCAGGGGAAGTCAATTTTATTGTACCACAATAGTCAATTATGGTACACAAAACCTACTTCGTCAGGGAAATATTTGAATTTTCACTCTAATCATGCATGTCCCAGAAAATCAACGTTATAGTGGGCCTAACAGACCGAGCAATATACTTAACATCAATAATAGTTTTTTGGTTAAGACACCCATTATAGGTAATAAAATTTAAAAAAAATCACTAAAAAATACGAGACACGATATGTTGATAAGAAATATAGAATTTGAAATTCACAAACACACAAATAGTTGACTTTCAAGGTATATACTCGTGAGTAACTTGTTTTATATTGCTGTTATATGTAAATATTTTAAATGTCCGAGTGTGCGTAAAAATGTTATATGTTTTTAAACCTATAATTTGACTTACAAGATTTTAACCGTGTATTTTCTAATTTTAGAATGAATATTAAAAAATAAAGAATTTTTGAAAATGCTTAAAAAAAAATAAGGCGAAACGTCAAATAAACTAGTTTATATTTTCCAAAAGAACCTAAGTACCCAAGAAAAACCAATCAAATTTATATATATACATATATATATATATATATATATATATATATATATATATATATATATATATATATATATATATGTATATATATATATATATATATATATATATATATATATATATATATATATATATATATATATATATATATATATATATATATATATATATATATATATATATATATATATATATATATATATGTGTGTATATATATATATATATATATATATATATATATATATATATATATATATATATATATATATGCGCGAGTATTACATCATGTATATTTTTGAACTTGTGTTTTCACAAGGTTTCATTTGACACTCTACTTTGCAAAAAAATTTGTTTTCGCTTCCGATTTGACCCACCAAAACTAATATCTTAAGTCAAAATTTAACTTTCATAACTCTGCGGCTCTCATTGGGCCATCAATTCTTATATTTGTGACAAATTTCAACTTTCTACGTCAAATAGTTTCGGAGAGAATCGGGTGTGACAGATAGACAGACAGACAGACCCCGAAGTGATCCCATGAGTGTTCCATACGGAACACTAGAAATAACTTAAAACAAGCACTACAAGTTGATATTTAAATGATAGGTCCTTTACGCTAATTAACGGTTCTTTACGGTTTAATGCCATTTTGTTGTGACAGGTTGTAACTCTTAGCAGAGCTGCTGACATTAAACCACGGAATTAGAAGATTTAATAGGTTTAGACACTTCAAAAATTGCTCGCACAGCGCTAATCCAGTGTGTACATACAATACAGCGATATAAATATATGTTTTTGACTTTATTGCTCTAGCCGTAGCAGTCACGTCGCTGGGAGCAAGTGAATCACGCAGTACATAGAGTAGCCTTTTATAAAATAATTCGATTATAACCAACAATGCCAAAAGAAGTTTTACGTTATATTTTTAAAGTAAATTTTGGAAAATACCTTTAAAATAATTTATATTTTGATTTTTGTGATTACTAAAATTACTGATAGATTATATCGCGAGAGCTGCGACTTGTTGCTGTAGGCTAAATTTTCTATAAATATTTATATTTTTTAACAAAGTTTTCTCTTTGTTTAATTATAGATATTACCATTCTTCGTGGTAACATATATATGAAAAATACAATATACAGAGTGCCCCATATGTATGGAATAATGATTCCACAGCATTTATTAATCAGTGTATTAACCAAATAAGAGTTATAGGGTATTATACGCACACCCTGACTTTGACAATAAAATGTTTTGTAATGTCACACATAAATTAAAAAAAAAATTAAGCTAGCTTGTGTCAAACATTTACTGTCAGGTAACGACTTAACGCGTCAAAAAATGATTTATTGACGAAAACGTTTATTGCTGCATTTTGTGAAACTGCAATTTGAACGTAATATCCTAATGGTACATTTAACAGAAACTGAAAGAATCACTTTGTTAATGATGGTTAGTTACAGAGACCGTAGAAGAACACAACAGGAGGTGTGTGATCTTTTGAACGCAGAATATCCGAATCGAGAACCTATTACTCAATCCATACTTAACAAAACATTAAAAACGATTTAGACAATCAGGTCATGTTAAGGATCCTTTTAAATCTGGACTTTTAAAAGTTAAAACAACCGATGATAAAAAGTTAGAGGTTTATTGGAAATTACAGAAAATCCCCATACAGCCGCTCGTCAGCTTTGCCTAGACAACAAAATAAGTAAAGGTACCTTAGGTCGTATATTGAATGAAGTAAAATTGCATCCATACAAATCAATTCTATTGCAAGAATTATCTGTAGATGACTACTATAGACGTGCTGAATTTTGCGAGGTCAAAATGGAACGAATCAATAATGATCCTAACCTAATTCATAATATTGTTTTTTCTGATGAGGCCACATTTTGTCTTAACCGAGAAGTTAACAGGCATCACTGCCGGTACTGGTTTACTCAGATTCTCCACTGGATAATCGACAAAGACCCAAAAGATACGCGTGTGGACAGGGATTTGTGGATGTCATATTATTGGTCCCTTTTTTATCGATGGAAATCTTACAGGACAGCGGTATTTACAGTTACTTCAAGAGCAAGTTATCTTATGCAGGTCTTTTTCCCGATGAAAATAATTTAGATACCCCTAACAGGAATCTGTGGTAACAACAGGATGGAGTACCTCCTCACTATGAAATTAATGTTTGTAGATATTTAGATGCGATTTTTCCTAATTGATGACTAGGCAGAAGAGCTGCTGTAGAATGACCTGCAAGGAGTCCCAATCTTACGCCACTCGATTTTTTTTTATGGGCTTATTTGATTTACAACAAAGAATTCAATATAAAGTAGCACAGATCACCCCGTATTCTCTGCAAAACTGTATTCAGGCTGTTTATGACAGATTGGGTCATTGCCTCGCTAGACATTTTGAGCAATTGTTACCTTAAAAATAAACCTAGAGTATTTATTATATTCTTTTGTCTTTTTTTATTTGAAATTTCAAATGACAATAATTCCAAACATTCCAACAATTTAGACATATGGTATGTTAGACAAATAATATCTAGAATTTTTAATAGGACTCAAAAATAAAATAATATACAGAGTTTTCCATTTTAAAAAATCAATCAAGATTGCGTAATTTCTTCGAACTAACGGTTCAAAACATTTTATTGTCAATATCAGCATGTGCGCCGTATAACACCCTATAACTTTTATTTAAACATTTTTTTGATACACTGATTAATAAATGATGTGGAATCATTATTCCATACATATAAGGCACCCTGTATTAATATAACTTACGAAAAGTCCCAATTTCAAATAGGGTTCAAAAATTTATAACAAGTACAAAACAAAAAAACTATATTAATAAGTTTTCATAGCCTGGGAGACAAAAGAAGTAAGAACAAATAATAAAATAAAATGAAAAATTAGAACACATGGCAGTATTTTTATTTTCTTCTCGTTTAATGAATGAAAAATAATGATTATAGAAATACTTTTCAAGAATGTTGGTTTTATTTGTACGAGAGATTCGGTATAACTAAGATATTTACAATTAACCTACTGTTTAGAAAATCATAAGCATTAAAGTGTGGAGGGAAATACAGTGCTGGGCTAATTATTCTGGAGGCGTTCTTCATTTAAAAGAATTCTTGAATATGAAGACATAAGAAGTAATAAGCTGAACCTGATACTGACATGATGTATTAGCGCCCTATGTATTCCAAGTATGCATCGTTCTGGGAGCAAATAAGCGGGATACAGTATCGATCACTTTCCATGAAATATTCCAAGGAAACAAGGTTGCTGGTGAGTTCTGAGTCTCCAGTCAGGCGAGTATCTTTCTTTTGAATTGAACTCAACAAATGTAGTGTGTGTGAGAGCAGAGCCCCAAACAACATTGCAGTATTCCTTCATTAGTCGAATTTAAGCTTTGTATATAATTAAAAGTTGTGGAGTATAAAGCTTCCTAGTTCTAAATAATATTCTCATCTTTTGAGCTGTTATGCATGCAACATATTCATGTCAAAACATATTTGATCCAAAATTAACCCAAGTTAAGTGAAGATGCTGGAGGAATGAAGTGTCCCAACATAACTATATCGATTTTCGTAACGTAAACTTTTTTAGAAAAAACTATCGCCTGGGTTTTTGTAGCATTAAATTCTACTTGATAACTATTACTCCAAAATATCATTTCGTTCAATTCTCTGATAGGTTCAACGACTTCATGCTGTCTGCAAATATTTCTATAAGTAAATTACTCTTCCAGCGTAGTACTGTCAGCTGCAAAATGTACGTTGGATTTCTTGTCGGTTTAATCTAATGTAAAGAGGGTAGAAGAAAGTATGGAGCATCCCAGCGTTGATAGTGAAAGTACTAGGAAGAAACCTGTCAACTATCACTCATAAAGAACGCTCTCCGAAAAACACGAAAGCCATAAACAAAACTTTTCAAATACACCATAAAATCGTAGCTTAGCCAACAATCCGTCATATCAAACATAGTCGAATGTCTTGGATCTATTAAGTGCAACCTCTCGAGATTCTCTAAAATGTTCAGTTCATCATCATCATTAACCAGCCCATATTTGTCTACTGCTGAACCTAGACCTCCCCAAGGTGATTCCATCTTGCCCTATCCTGAACCTCCACCATCCAACTTGTGGTTCTCCTTTTTAGATCGTCGGTTTATCTAGCTGGTGGTTAGCCTCGTTCGTCCGCTCTTGATCGCCATTCCAAGATTTTTCTTTTTTAGCTACCATCGTTCATTCGCGCAATATGTCTTGCCTATTTTCATTTCATCTCTGCTGTTCGTTTCAGAATATCATCAACACCCGTTTTTTCTTTTGCGCTGTATTAGTTTACATTTACATGCCGATGTTTTGGTGAAGGTCAAAGTTTCTGCACCATAAGTGAGGTCGGGCAGGACCCACATATTAAAGGCTTTCATTTTCAGCCTAATTGAAACTTCGCTTTTGAATATATCATGAAGTTTACTGCTGCACATTCCAGTATTATTCGTCGGAGCATTTTAGCCATTTGTTTCTGTATTTCTGCCTATCTCTCATCTCATGACCCAGATATATATATATATATATATATATATATATATATATATATATATATATATATATATATTATATTTATATATGTATATAATAGATATATTATATATATATATATATATATATATATATATATATATATATATATATATATATATATATATATATATAAAGATAAGTCTAGGTAATGGGTGTTATGGTGAGATAAGAGTAATGGGAGAGTTATTGCGAGATGAGATAAGCCTAGATAATGGGGAGATAAGGTGATATAATGGGAGATAAGGAGAAATAATGGGAGATAAAGAAAAATATTGCGAGATAAGTGGAGATAAGCCTAGATAATGGGAGATAAGGTGAGATAATGGGAGATAAGTATAAATAATGGGAAATAAGGAGAAATAATGGGAGATAAGCAGAGATAAGTCTAGGTAATGGGAGTTATGGTGAGATAATGGAAGATAAGGAGAAATAAGGAGAGATAAGGAGAAATATTGCGAGGTAAGTCGAGATAAGCCTAGATAATGGGAGATAAGGTGAGATAATGAGAGACAAGGAGAAATAATGGGAGATGAGGGGAAATATTGGCAGACGTTAGGTAACATAAGGAATAAGCAGTGACGATAGTAGTGAATTAAGTCCACGCGAGCGGAGCCGCGGGCACGGCTAGTATGATATAAATAGTTATATATGGCGATAATGTATATGATATGTAAATAGAAATTACTCTCTACTCTTGAAGAAGATTTTATATCAATTCTTAACTTTCCTATTTTATCCACAGTAGTTCACTTAAAACATTCACATAAGAAGTAAATGTGCAAGTTTTTAGCATCGCGCAGTAGTTCTCGCCACAAACGTAATTTTGTCCCTGGCATTTTTATGAATTTATCATTTTTTATGACCTAGTTTACAGATAGATTTGTCTCTCTAGTTTCTATGTGTTTGATGTCGCATATTCTGAAATGAAAGAAGTTGAAGTAGCAAACAAGAATTATTTGTTTCTACAAGTTAGATGTATTGTTTGTGAATTCTCAAGACAAATATAGAAGTGCTGATTATGTTTGTAGATCATACCAATTTTTTTTAGTACCAAAATTTATCACAAATTGTTTTCGGTTAATTGTGTTTGGAAAGGGGCCAGGTACAATGCTTAGTTCCCAATTTATTTTTAAAATTTTTATCATTATTTCAATATTTATATTGGGAATAGACCACATGTATTGCTTGTGCTAATGAACACCAATATTCTGAATTTCGTATGAGCCAAGCAATGAATAATCATAAGGTTTCCAATAAATTACTATTTCATTTAACCTGCATTTTAAGTTGCAGTAAATAACATTATAAAACTATTTACGACGTATCAGTTAAACACAGCAATAATAAAATTAAATAAAGAAAGATCGGGAACGTAATTTTTGTTTTTATTTATTAATCCATTGTTTAAAAAAGTAAAATTGGCGCACTTCCGAATTTATATTGTATAGACATCCTCTATTTTCCATTTACGTCATATTCGAGAAACAGAATTATGCAATAGATGGTAAAAAGATTTTCTCTTCAACCTAAAGGTAAATACAGCCAATTTGTGTTTAGTTTGAGATGATAGTAATTTATTTTTAGTTAGCAGGAATAAGACATTTTTCCATCACTGAAATGAAGGAAGAAAAGAGATTTTTTTTTATATTTCCAACTCAGTTTTGAAGTTAGTTTATCGAATAAATATATCTTCTGGTCCTGGAATTACAAAACGAAAGATTATGACTGTTTTTGGTTAATTATTTAACGAAACCCTACAGTTAAATATTTTAATAAGAAAATCAAGCGGAGTAAAAGGTTCCCTTGTAACCCGATATGTTCATTTATTTGATTAGTCATTGGTAGACGCATGTTAGCCATGTTTTTGTCTATGCCAAGCTCGAAAATTTTTGACCTATTGCAGTTTTTGCGTAGATTCAGTTATGTATTAATAGGCAGGTTGCTAAAAAGTAAGAGTTTTTGATCAACCATGGGAGTACAAGGCTGAATACCACCACGAGTACGTTCTGCTTGTCGTAAAAAGCGAATAACAGAACAAACCTGAAGGTAAATACGAAGATCCCAAAAGGCATCGCCCGGTGAGATAACGTTGCATCGCTTAAGGTTTCGTAGCTGTGCCGAGGACGCCACATTGCGCTAGGGGAAAAAATAGCATGATGACGCTACAGGATCAGAAAATTCCGAAGTTAAAATAGACCCTCGCTGGGTCTCCAGATGGGGTCTGGTTCAGGGGTGTTAACATGTGTTGATCGTAATTTTATATTAGAGATTTGTAATAGACGAGGATTAAACTCGAACATAAATTTAGTGCACCAACACCGGTAATCAAATAAATCTCATGTACTTGTTCCTTGCGAAACTAAGGCCAGTTCACAGATTAGCACGGTCAACTTTCTCTATCCTGGACACGACTATTATTGCCGGTTTAGGCGTAAATTTGGAATTTATCTTTTTATCAAAAAGGATCAATTTTGCCAACGAGAGGAGACTCGAAACTTTAAATGCGGGAAAAAAATAATGACTGATCAAACCCAAGGTTTGTAACAACTTTGTTCGTACTCGAATAAACTTTTTGCCTCTCCCTAAAAGTACTTTTGGTCGGTCGCCAAGGCCTTAGTCAAAATCTCGCTAATTGTACCACCACTTCATGGCCAGATAATAATATTGCAACAACACCTGTTGAGGAAACCAAGTTGTTAGTTAAACTATTTGCTACAGTCAATTTTCATGGAAAACACTCCTCACTATTCCCAATGTACAGCGATGAATGTTTTATATTGTTTCAGACAGGTCACTATGGCACCCACGATTATCTAAAGTGTTTGAAAATTTTAATCGAAATGTCTGTTGAGTATAATAGACCACTTGTTTTGATATTCGTAGACTTTCGTAAGGCTTTCGATACTGTCGAGTTAACTGCTATCCTAAAAGCATTGAATGAACGCCGAGTTCACAATCCCTATTCAAAAATTATAAAAAATATATACAAAAACGCCACTACTGTCTATCGTCACTCCTCTGCAAAAAGATCAAAACGAAAAGAGAATTAAGGCAGGGGGACACCTTGTCACCTAGATTATTCATTACTGTTCTAAAAGATGCCTTTGAAAAACTAGAATGGGAGAACAAAGGCGTTAGTGTCGATGTCCGACAATTTGGAAGAAGCGAAAGTTATTCAAGACCTAAAAGATGATACACAGAAAATTGAATTAAAGATCAATTTCGCCAAGACACAAATGATGACTAATCTAGTGCCTAACCACCTAATAAATGTAGATAACGCCGAAATAAACCGTAAAAAGTTATATATATATATATATATATATATATATATATATATATATATATATATATATATATATATATATATATATATATATATATATATATATATATATATATATATATATATATAAATTTTTACGGTTTATATTTCTGCGTTATCTACATTTATTAGCTGGTTAGGCACTAGATTAGTCATCATTTGTGTCTTGGCGAAATTGATCTTTAATTCAATTTTCTGTGTATCATCTTTTAGGTCTTGAATAACTTTCGCTTCTTCCAAATTGTGGGACATCGACACTAACGCCTTTGTTCTCCCATTCTAGTTTTTCAAAGGCATATTTTAGAACAGTAATGAATAATCTAGGTGACAAGGTGTCTTCCTGCCTTACTTCTCTTTTCATTTTGATCTTTTTGCAGAGGAGTGACGATAGACAGTAGTGGCGTTTTTGTATATATTTTTTATAATTTTTGAATAGGGATTGTGAACTCGGCGTTCATTCAATGCTTTTAGGATAGCAGTTAACTCGACAGTCTCGAAAGCCTTACGAAAGTCTACAAATATCAAAACAAGTGGTCTATTATACTCAACAGACATTTCGATTAAAATTTTCAAACACTTTAGATAATCGTAGGTGCCATAGTGACCTGTCTGAAACAATATAAAACATTCATCGCTGTACATTGGGAATAGTGAGTAGTGTTTTCCATGAAAATTGACTGTAGCAAATAGTTTAACTAACAACTTGGTTTCCTCAATAGGTGTTGTTGCAATATTATTATCTGGCCATGAAGTGGTGGTACAATTAGCGAGATTTTGACTAAGGCCTTGGCGACCGACCAAAAGTACTTTTAGGGAGAGGCAAAAGTTTATTCGAGTACGAACAAAGTTGTTACAAATTATGATGTTAGGATTTTCACACCACGTAATTTCTTCCAAAAAGAGATATGTACATTTGTGCATCGTAGACCGTTTTAGAGCATAGCCAAAAATATTCTAAAGTTAATATTACTTGATAGTCCATAGAGGCAGCAAATAAACCTTGGGTTTGATCAGTCATTATTTTTTCCCGCATTTAAAGTTTCGAGTCTCCTCTCGTTGGCAAAATTGATCCTTTTTGATACAAAGATAAATTCCAAATTTACGCCTAAACCGGCGGATAGAGAAAGTTGACCGTGCTAATCTGTGAACTGGCCTTAGTTTCGCAAGGAACAAGTACATGAGATTTATTTGATTACCGGTGTTGGTGCACTAAATTTATTTTCGAGTTTAATCCTCGTCTATTACAAATCTCTAATATAAAATTACGATCAACACATGTTAACACCCCTGAACCAGACCCCATCTGGAGTTCCAAACGAGGGTCTATTTTATCTTCGGAATTTTCTGATCCTGTAGCGTCATCATGCTATTTTTTCCCCTAGCGCAATGTGGCGTCTTCGGCACAGCCGCGAAACATTAAGCGATGCAACGTTATCTCACCGGGCGATGCCTTTTGGGATCTTTGTATTTACCTTCAGGTTTGTTCTGTTATTCGCTTTTTACGACAAGCAGAACGTACTCGTGGTGGTATTCTGCCTTGTACATCCATGGTTGCCCAAAAACTCTTACTTTTTAGCAACCTGCCTATTAATACATAACTGAATCTACGCAAAAACTGCAATAGGTCGAAAATTTCCGAGCTTGGCATAGACAAAAACATGGCTAACATGCGTCTACCAATGACTAATGAAATAGATGAACATATCGGGTTACAAGAAAACCTTTTACTCCGCTTGATTTTCTTATTAAAATATTTAACTGTAGGGTTTCGTTAAATAATTAACCAAAAACAGTCATAATCTTTCGTTTTGTAATTCCAGGACCAGAAGATATGTTTATTCGATAAACTAACTTCGTAACTGAGTTGGAAATATAAAAAAAACTCTTTTCTTCCTTCATTTCAGTGATGGAAAAATGTCTTATTCCTGGTAACTAAAAATAAATTACTATCATCTCAAACTAAACACAAATTGGCTGTATTTACCTTTAGGTTGAAGAGAAAATCTTTTTACCATCTATTGCATAATTCTGGTTCTCGAATATGACGTAAATGGAAAATAGAGGATGTCTATACAATATAAAGTGCGCCAATTTTACTTTTTTAAACAATGGATTAATAAATAAAAACAAAAATTACGTTCCTGATCTTTCTTTATTTAATTTTATTATTGCTGTGTTTAACTGATACGTCGTAAATAGTTTTATAATGTTATTTACTGCAACTTAAAATGCAGGTTAAATGAAATAGTAATTTATTGGAAACCTTATGATTATTCATTGCTTGGCTCATACGAAATTCAGAATGTTGGTGTGATGATACAAAGTTATGTTGATGCCGATGATATTTTATATTTAAACTTTCCCTTTTTGTGTTATAGAAAATAATTAAACCTTCGCAGTATACTGCTAAAAGAAATTATAGTGAAGTCGTAAAAAGTAAAATATATACCACAGATATTCATTTTGTAGCAAGGTGTATTTTGAATGGAGAGCATGTCGAGAAAAAAAGGATTTTCTTTTTAATTTAATGCCATACAGTTACAAATATAGATTTATGAGATTTTTACTAAAGTTGCAGTGTTTTTCACTCACATACATAAAGAAAGATAAGTTGATTTATTTCTATAAATGACAGAAGAAAATGGGCGGGTAACAGCTGCTGTCATCCAGTTTAATTCACGGCAAGCTCAAAATTGAAAAAATTGAAAAATCATTATTGTAAACGAGTGGCAGAAATATTACGAATCATCATATGTCGATAGACACATTATGATATAAGATATGACTTTTAAGTTGCAGTTACTGATTAATTTTTAAAAAAAAAACCGGTCAAGTGCAAGTTGAACTTGCACAATTAGTGTTCCGTACGTTGATTGTTTTTAAAATAAAAAATTTTATTAGGGTGGCATAAAATGATCAGTGACTTCACAAAACACACCCCAAATGAATTTTCAACAAAGTTTGTTTCCAATCTTTACTAAAAACTGGTGACCTTGAAATCTTGTTTTTTTATATACCAAATAAATTATTACAAGTATTACATTATATATATTACATATATATATATATATATATATATATATATATATATATATATATATATATATATATATATATATATATATCTATATACATATATATATATATATATATATATATATATATATATATATATATATATATATATTATATATATATATATATATATTTACTCGTGTTTTCACAAGCTTTCATTTGACACCACACTCGATGACCTAGTAAAAAAAATTTTTTTTCACTTCCGATTTCACCCCTCAAAACGAACCTCTTAAGTCAAAATTTATGTTACGGTGGTATAAAATGATCAGTGACTTCATAAAACACACCCCCAAATGAGTTTTCAACAAAGTTTGTTTCCAATCTTTACTGAAATCTGATGACCTTGAAATTTTTGTTTTTTTTTGTATACCATATAAATTATTAAAGGTAATGCACTCGTGATAATTTTCATTCAATCTTCACCCCGTGGAGAATATTCCAGAATTTTTTCGAAATTTTTTGATAAGTACTTTTCGAGATAAGGCTCGGGACAGCGATTTTTCGCGAATTTTTAAAAATAATACAAAGAAAAGTGCGCGCAAGTATAATATTATATATATATTTTTTACTCGTGTTTTCACAAGCTTTCATTTGACACCACACTCGATGACCTAGTAAAAAAATTTTTTTTTCACTTCCGACTTCACCCCCCAAAACTAACCCCTTAAGTCAAAATTTAGTTCTCAAAACTACATGGCTCTGATGAGGCCATCAATTCCTATATTATTACCAAATTTCACCTTTCTATGTCAAATAGTT
Organism: Pachyrhynchus sulphureomaculatus; assembly: GCA_019049505.1. Lineage (NCBI taxonomy): Eukaryota > Metazoa > Arthropoda > Insecta > Coleoptera > Curculionidae > Pachyrhynchus > Pachyrhynchus sulphureomaculatus. The sequence continues at coordinate 136,543,883 of CM032449.1, forward strand.
TCCGAGAAAAAATCGGGTGTGACAGACAGACAGACAGACACCGAAGTGATCTTATAAGTGTTCCGTACGGAACACTAAAAACACAGTTATTATTATTCTATGATCATAAGGCATGATATAATCAAAATTTATAAAAATGCAACTACAAATATTAAATGTTATAACTAAATAAAATAAAAGAACTTCGAAATATATTTTAACTAATTTGATCAAATATATGACAAAGACATATTTGGGCTTCTGTTGGATACTCTCCGTAATGTTAAAAAAAGTATCAAAACTAAATCGATTACCATGATCGGAATAAATTATCGGAAATTATCCAAAATTTAATTGCCATTTTGCAATTCTGTGAAAACACCTATAAGTTTGCGGAGACTCCTTTAGAGTAAACCTAGTAAACCATGGACTTTCACATTGCGCAAATTCACCAGCGTAACAGCATCGCATGACGATCTTCGGATTTCCATTTCATTAGCACAAGCAATACATGTGGTCTATTCCCAATAAAAATATTGAAATAATGATAAAAATTTTAAAAATGAATTGGGAACTAAGCATTGTACCTATCCCCTTTCCAAACACAATTAACTGAAAACAATTTTGTGATAAATTTGGTACTAAAAAAAATTGGTATGATCTACAAACATAATCAGCACTTCTATATTTGTCTTGAGAATTCACAAGCAATACATCTAACTTGTAGAAACAAATAAATCTTGTTTGCTACTTCAACTTCTCTCATTTCAGAATATGCGAAATAAAACACATAGAAATTAGAGAGACAAATCTATCTGTAAACTAGGTCATAAAAAAGGATAAATTCATAAAAATGCCAGGGACAAAATTACGTTTGTGGCGAGAACTACTGTGCGATGCTAAAAACTTGCACATTTACTTCCTATGTGAATGTTTTAAGTGAACTACTGTGGATAAAATAGGAAAGTTAAGAATTGATATAAAATCTTCTTCAAGAGTAGAGAGTAATTTCTATTTACATATCATATACATTATCGCCATATATAACTATTTGTATCATACTAGCCATGCCTGCGGCTCCGCTCGCGTGGACTTGATTCACTACTATCGTCATTGCTTATTCCTTATGTTACCTAACGTAAAAAAATATCTGCCAATATTTCCCCTTATGTCCCATTATTTCTCCTTATCTCGCATTATCTCTACATAATTTCCATTATCTAAGCTTATCTCTGCTCATCTCCCATTATTTCTCCTTATCTCTCATTATCTCACCTTATCTCCCATTATCTAGGCTTATCTCGACTTACCTTGCAATATTTCTCCTTATCTCCCCTTATTTCTCCTTATCTTCCATTATCTCACCATAACTCCCATTACCTAGACTTATCTCTGCTTATCTCCCATTATTTCTCCCTATTTCCCATTATTTATACTTATCTCCCATTATCTCACCTTTTCTCCCATTATCTAGGTTTATCTCCACTTATCTCGCAATATTTTTTTTTATCTCCCATTATTTCTCCTTATCTCCCATTATATCACCTTATCTCCCATTATCTAGGCTTATCTCGACTTATCTCGCAATATTTCTCCTTATCTCCCATTATTTCTCCTTATCTCACCATAACTCCCATTACCTAGACTTATCTCTGCTTATCTCCCATTATTTATACTTATTTCCCATTATCTCACTTTATCTCCCATTATCTAGGCTTATCTCGACTTATCTCGCAATATTTTTCCTTATCTCCCATTATTTCTCCTTATCTCCCATTATCTCACCATAACTCCCATGACTTAGACTTATTTCTGCTTATCTCCCATTATTTCTCCTTATCTCCCATTATTTATACCTATCTCCCATTATCTCACCTTATTTCCAATTATCTAGGCTTATATCGAATTATATAGAACATATCATATGTATAAATTTGTAAAAACACGTAAATCGGATAAGCGTTTCTCAAGTGCACTAACAGACAGATAGAGAGACGTTGCATTTTATATATATTATATCCTTGGCAACATGATATTGTTCCATATTTAATGGTTTAGGTAGTATATTGCAAGAGAACGAGCTAACGGTAGCCTTTTTTTCGACTTGATTCACTATTATCGTCACTGCTTATTCTTTATGTTACCTAACGCAATAAAATATATCCTATAACCTGAACAGAGAACATATGTATGTTTAAAAAAAACAGTACGTAACGCACTAACGGACAGACAGACAGACAGACAGACAGAGCGACGCTGCATTTTATATATATTATAGATATAGATTATTAATATTGTATTGCCAAAGAATATATGTATGAATTTAAAAAAAGACACGTAAATTGGATAAGTGATTCTCGCGTGATAAACGCACTAATGGACAGACAGACAGACAGACAGGGAGACATTGCATTTTATATATATTATAGATTAGATTATAGATATTCTCTGCTACATAATATTGTTCCATATTTAATGGTTTAGGCTCTGTATAGCAAGGGAACGCGCTACCGGCAAACTTTTTTCCGACTTCATTTACTATTATCGTCACTGTTCATTCCTTATGCGACCTATCGTAATAAAATATAGCCTATAACCTGGCCAGAGAACATATCTATGTTTTAAAAAAAAAAGTACGTAAATTGGATAAGTGGTTCTCCAGTGATAAGTGCACTAACGGACAGACAGACAGAGAGACGTTGCATTTTATATATATTATAGATAACCTAGCCAGAGAACATATGTATGTTTAAAAAAAAAAGCATGTAAATCTGATAAGTGATTCTCGAGTGATAAGCGTACTAACGGACAGACAGACAGAGAGACGTTGCATTTTATATATATTATAGATTATATTAAATGAATGAAATTAATAATAAACAAAAATAGTTATACGATACCTTTTAAGTTTTTACAAAAACAAGGAAAGAAAAAAAATTTTTGGTACAATTCGCTTTATTATTTCTCAAAATATTCGCCTTTAAGATTTATGTACTTTTGCGTGCGTTCCAACCAATTCTCGAAACATTTTTTCCACTCTGAAAATGACTTCGGAAGAATTCAACAGCTTTTTGCTGTCCAAGCATTTTTTTTAACATTCGGGAACAAAAGAAGTCGTTAGGCAATAAATCAGGTAAATATAAAAGAGACATTAATTCTATTTTTTCTCCGTCAAATAATCAATTGTTTGACGTGCTGTGTGAGAGCTGGCATTGTCATGATGAAGAAATATGCGACGTTTGTTTTTAACGATGAAGATAACTTTTGGCAAGCAAACTGTTGTATAACATTCAGCATTAACTGTTCTTCGATCTTATAAAGCAATGCTTGCAACATAACTAAAGAAATAAGCGATCATTTTTTTGGAAGTGCTTCGGGAACGAACCACTTTTGTTGGATTCGGTTCATCTTGGAACATCCCAACAGTTGACTGTTGCTCAGTTTCCGGCTTGTATAAATATATCCATGTTTAAATTCCTGTTAAGACGTTGTATTTGGATTTGGCTTATAGCAATTGATACCAGCCTGTTTTTGGTTTCGGTCAAATTATGCGGAATCCAACGGAACAAATCTTTTTCACAGCTAAATGTTCACGCACAATCGAAAGTACTGCAGTCTTCGATATGCCTAAGGATGTCTCTCTCTCACGGTAAGTCAGATGACGTTTTTCTTGAATCGTGTTGAGCACAGTATCGATGTTTTTTGGAACAACAATCGATTTTGGTCGACCTTGACGATGTTGAACAAAGCGATTCGTGGCATTGTTGTTGAGTTAGGCCTTTACTAAAATCGTAAAAAAAATCATCCAACCAAAACTTTCACGTGAAATTTCCGTTTGTTCACAAAACTGTTTTTTTAAACGCTCACTGTAAACAAACTACTCGGCCAATTTCTGAACTGCTACTGTTTTGACAATAATAAATGTCTAATTTTACAACAATGTTACATCTCAATAGCGTCATCTAGTGGTCGTTTGTAAAAACTTAAAAGGCGGCCCTCGTATATGATGATATGTAAATAGAAATTACACTCTATCCTTGAAGAAGATTTCATATCAATTCTTAATTTCCCTATTTTAAACATAGTAGTTCACTTAAAACATTCACATAGGAAGTAAATGTGCAAGCTTTTAGCATCGCACAGTAGTTCCTGCCACAAACGAAATTTTGTCCCTGGCATGTTTATGACTATATCCTTTTTTATGACCCAGTTTACCAAGAAATAGATTTGTCTCCCTACTTTTTATATGTGTGATGTAGCATATTCTCAAATGAAAGAAATTGAAATGGCAAACAAGAATTATTTGTTTCTACAAGTTAGCTATATTGCTCGTGAATTCTCAAAGCAAATATAGAACTGCTGATTTTATTTGTAGATCATGCCAATTTCTTTTTAGAGGCAAATTTATCAAAAAATTATTTTCATTAAGTGTGCTTGAAAAGAAGATTTAATGTTTAGTTCCTAATTTATTATTACGATTTTTATCGCTATTTCAATGTTTGTGCCAATGAGCTAGAGAATCGAAGATGATCCCGTTATACGACGCTGTTACAAACTGGTGAGTTTACGCAATCTGAAAGTCAATAGTTTTCTGGCTTCGCTCCAAAGGAGTCTCCGCAAACTTTTAACTGGCAATTAATATTTGAAATTTTTGGTAATTTATTCTGATCATATTATGGTGACCAATTTAGTTTTGATATTTTAAGTAACATTACGGACACTTGATACTTTTAAGTCAGTTAACCAACATATGCAGTTTACTTTCGAAAATGAAAATAATAATGCACTTCCTTTCTTAGACACTAAGGTAATGAGATTAGAAAATAATAAAATTATATTAAACTTGTATCAGAAACCTACTAGTTCTGGTCGATATATAAATTATTTTTAACAGAAGTCAAAATAATAATTGTCATGTACTTGATCGAATTAATTAAAATTGTTTTTATTTTATTTACTTATAATATTTAATAGTTTTAGTTGCATTTTTATAAATTTTATTTATATCATGCCTTGTTTATCATTATTATCATAAAATAATATTTTTTTTGTGGGTCCAGCAAACGTGCTGCAGAGAAGTACCTAAAGCGCTACAGGAGCGACATGTGTGCGGAAAAAGCGATTCACGTTGTTCTTGAATCGCTGTGGTCAATAACTGTGTGTTTTCAAATAAACCAGTAACTGTATATCATAATATAACTATCGACATATGGATGAGTTGTGATGTTCCTGCCACTTATTTACAATAAAATCACCCAATTTTCAACTATCTCAATTTTGGGCATGCTGTGTATTAAACTGGACCTATCAATGACTAAAAAAAACCCGCTTCTTTTCTTCTGTTATGTGTCCGAATAAATAAATTTACCTGTCTGTTACTACTCAGTATATATCACCACTACACCAAGCACTTTATTTTTCCACTCGACGCGCGTTTCGCTAACCATGTTAGCTTCATCAGGAGCGAATATAGTTAACGAAACGCGCGTCGAGTGCAAAAATAAAGTGTTTGGTGTAGTGGTGATATATACTGAGTAGTGTCCTTGTGCCTAAAATTCCACATTCCGAACTTAGTTACCTCTCTGTATATAAATTATCAGTATGACGCATTAAAGTTAAAAATATGGAAACTTTATTAAAAATCTGTCAAATCTATGTTTATAATTGTGTGGCGTTGAATTAAAAAGAAAATCTTTTTTTCTCGGCATTCTGTCTATTCAAAATGCACCTTTCTACAGAATGAATATCTGTGGTTTCTATTTCACCTATTATAACTTCATTATAACCTCTCTAGGGAGTATGCTTGAAAGGTTTAATGATTTTCCATAACTTAAAAAGGGAAAGTTAAAACATAAAATATTATCGGCGTAAACATAATTTTGTATCCTAACACCAAGTCATATTCTGAAATTTGTATGAGCAAAGCAATGGATAAAATGAGGTTCTCAATAAATTACTATTTCATTGATCCTGGATTTTAAGTTGCAAATGAGTAAAACACAGCAATATAAAAAAAACAAATAAAGGAAGATAGGGAGATAGGGAACGTAATTTTTGTTTTTTACAATACCTTTTACCATTGCTTAAAAAAGTAAACTTGGCACACTTACGAATTTATGTTATATTATTATACTTAGAAATAATTTAAATCCGTTCTATCTAAGTGTAAAGTTGTCATACATGGGCAAACCTAAAAGTCCTGAGCTAAAATCCATGCCAGAGTCGAAATTGTAGTATGACAGTAGTACTACCCTGGTGTGTCCATTTTCCATATACGTCATATTCGAAAACTAGAAGTATGCAATAAGTAGTAAAAATATTTCCTCTTTAATTGCTGTGAAAACTTAAAGCTAAATATGGTCAATTTGAGTCTAGTTTTTGGTAAAGGAAATATTGGACTAATTATTCTTAAAAACAGTGATTAATTGAAGACAAAAAAGGTATTTTTTTATACATCTAGCTCACTTATGAAATTACGGAGCATAGTTTATCGAATAAAGATGTTTTCTGATTCTGGAATCCCAAAATGAAAGATTATAACTATTTTTTGGTGAATTATATAACAGTAAAATATTTTGATGAAAGAATCTAGCGGGGTAAAGGTTTCATTTTTAACCCGAACTTTTCGTCTATTTCATAAAGCATATATATATATATATATATATATATATATATATATATATATATATATATATATATATATATATATATATATATATATGATACATTCATCTCCTTCGTCTAAAAATAAATTTGTACTGCGTTTTTGCTGCTACTCGATACTGTGATCTTGCTGCTGCTGCCGCTCGTAGTTAACGCCTCCTCATATATATATATATATATATATATATATATATATATATATATATATATATATATATATATATATATATATATATATATACATACATATATATACATATATATATATATATATATATATATATATATATATATATATATATATATATATATATATATATATATATGTGTATATCCCCCTTTTTTCTGTCTTATTGCCTTTGGAAGGGCGTGGTGACTACTCATGAGCTGGTTCTTCATACTTGATTCTTCCAGATATCTCGGTCTAGGGCCGTTTGACCAACAAGGGGTTGCAGCTGATCTATAGATCTGATATAGATGTGCCTCTTCATCTTCGGCCTCTGGCTTTTCCTTCGACCAACAGGTTCTCTATGGTGTCTCTTCTTCTGGCGATGTGGCCAAAATATGCGAGGTAGGCTTGGTTTACACGTTTGAGTAACCGTTAGTCCGGTGCTCTGTCCAGAAGATTCGAAGAACTCGTCTGTATACCCACATCTTGACAGCATTTTAAATAATATAAATCAAACATGTAAAAAGGACAACATTAAAACTTAAAAAAATAAACAGTTGGACTTCCGTTCCACAGTTCCGAGCACATAGAAGGTTTCTGAAATCGAAACCCCTGTGTTTTGGGACTTTGGATTGTCAAACGGTGCTCTACAACCTATATGGTAGGAAGTTTAGTCGCTAAACGCTGTAAGGGGAGATTTCTGAACGTCTGTTATGTAATTCGAGATAGTGGTTGAACACATGCGATCCTGTTTTGCATGACGATTGGATGAATACATTGGTAGTCTAACATAAAACCGTTATATCTGATAATCAAGAGCAGTTTCCTGGTACCTGGTCCTAGTACCCAATGACACAATAATAAAAAATAGGTAAAATAACATATGTAGCGAAGAAATTATTGCAAATATACAATATAAAAATAAGAAACATAATGCATATGGAAGAGAATATATTTTAAAAACCAGTAGTGATTTAAATCTTCAGATTCACATCGTAGTAGACCTTGGTGAAAAATAGAAAAAATTGGAAGAAATGCATCCAAACTATAGGACGTGTAAGATAACCCTAATGTTAACTGAGGCATTATTTAAGCGCTAGACGGATGTAAGGAAAATGAAAATAGCAAAACCGATTCCCTATCCAAATTGTCATAGCAGCAGTGGTTATAAAATTTAATAAAAGAGCAAAATGGCAAAAAGATTAATTATTAAAAAGGTACGTGCGCTCATAGAATATTTAGGAAACAATGTGAATATTATGTCACCCTTATAGCCATTATATTGTGTTGTTGGATTTTTTCGAGTTACCAGTAAGTATCGAATTATTTAATTATTGGAATTTACTTACAAATTATACTGAAACAATCCATCGTAGTAAGTCTGTTTACTAGTTGGTTTTGTCTAGAGAATTTGTAGAATATAATGAAAGCTATTATTTTGTACTATAAAGCTCTATACTCCTCAACATCTTTTATTTATATACAAATCTTAAATTTGACCATCAATAGAAAACTGGTCTCTATCATTGAGACACTGCTCTCAAATCTACTCTGTGATTATTCGATTTCATACAAAAGAAAACTCTTCGCCTAATTCGAGTTCTAGAATACACCTTGACTCTTTAAAACGTCAACAAATTGATGAATTGAGTTAATTTTATAAATATTTTCATGGGAAAGTTGTAACATTCTTCTTTCCTTCAAAGGAAGCCTATGCTAGGAATTCCCGTCGTGCTTGCCAATTTGTGAATCACCCTATTGAAAACCTCATCGCCTTAGGATGACTACCGAGGACTATGTCTGGAACTGTCTCTTCTAGAGTAGAACACTAAATGAGCTCCATAAAACACAAGTAACGTATATTTACCTGAGCGGGATTCGCCGAACGCCTCGTGTGATGCAGACCGTAACTTAAGTAATGTTGGTGTTTGTAAATTTCCATTGATTCCCTAAATTTTTGTTTATAGAATTTAGAAACATAAGCAAAAACTTTAGTTTCTCTTACACTGATGACTTAAACTCTAAAGCAGGGGTGCTCAAACTTGAACTGCTGGCGATCTACCTCAATATTGTTAGTCTACGATCGATCGACTCTGAGAGGCTGCAAGTAAATGTGATGCAGGATTGTCGTCTAGGTAGGGTGTATCGTGGCATAGATATTAGTTTTCTGCACAATATACATTTTTTTAGTCAAGGTAAGTGTAGGTCTGCTCTAAAATGTCAATGAAAAAACTCATAGTTATTCAAAATTGCGAGTTTATTGGTTCTTACAAAACAAACGAGTTCTAGTGTCCAAACTTAACTGAAGCGTGGCACTGCATGTCCTCAGCATACTTTTCATAAGATGGTACGTAATTACCGAGTGCTAATCGCAAGCATGATGACATATGTTCGTCAGTTAGTCGATTGCGATATTTTGACTTAATTATCTTCATTTCAGAAAATGCAGACTCGTAGTAAGTTGACCCAAACATTGCCGTCAGTTGAAAGGCGATTTGCCTTAGATTCGGATATTTATCTTCAGATAAAAAACCCAGAATTTTGTATCAGATGCTGTGGCTTTGAGATGTATATCTGATATAATCTGCACTAACTCATTTTCAACAGAACATGAGTCCATGTTAAACTGACTTGCTATTTCAGTAGCTAATTCCTCAATGTTTTTATACGAAAAAGGGTAACTCATAAATGATGCGATATTTGCCAATTTACTGAAATCATAAAAACGTATTTCGAATTGGCCCAAAATATTTGATAATTCTGCATCATAAATGTTATAATTCAACTGAGGAATCCTTGCTTTCAAAGACGGAAAATTTTTCAGGTCCTTTCTTTTCAGTTGATCTATCATAAGTTGCAATTTACTTTTGAATGCGTTTATTGCGCTAATCATCTCAATAATAGTCTTTCCTTTACCTTGAAGCTCCAAATTAATGGTGTTTAAATGCATTGTGATGTCTGTCAAAAATGCCAAATCAGTCAGCCATTTTCCGTTTTTCAGCATCTGAGTGTCATCACCTCTTTCGTCCAGAAAAGCTGTTATTTCGGGCAATAATTCTTGAAACCTTTCTAGGAATTTTCCGCGACTCAACCACCTGACGTCCGTGTGAAGAACTAAATCAGTGTGTTCAGCTGACTCACTATCTTTCAACTGCAATTTAAAGAGCCGTCGTTGCAAGCTACGTGCACGGATAGAATTCACAATTTTTATTGCAATGCCCATAATCTCCTCCATGTTTAGAACTTTTGAACACAAAACTTGTTGATGTATAATGCAATGGAAGGAGAAAAATGAAGGGAAATCATTATTAGCTTGACACAATGCCACAAAACCGTTTTTGTTTCCAGTCATTGCTGGTGCTCCATCGGTTGTAATGCACACTAGTTTATAAACTGGTAGCTTGTAGTTTGTTACAAAATTGAAGAAAACGTCATATATATCTTCGCCACGGGTCTTTCCTTTCAGAGGAATCATTGTCAAAAACTCTTCCTTAGCCGACATGTCACTGAATACCATTCGAATAAAAATACACAGCTGGGCAGTATCGGTCATATATATGTTCTTTTTTCAAACAAGTTATCAAATCACGTACTTTTCGTTTTCTTAATTCACTCTGTGACGGAAAATCCTTTTCATAGGTTTTATGAACCGTTTTATGATGCCTCTCTAAGTTCCCACGCTTAGGTATTGCAACTGACGCACGGCAAATGAGACAAATGCACTTATCCTTTACCATACAAAAGAAAAATTCTTCCTCCCAATCGTTATTAAAATGATTTTTAAAAGTTTTACTTTTCTTCGCCGCACTCATTTTGGACTATTTATTAATAAACTTTGTATCGATGTATCGCCTTCAAGTTACAACTCAGACTGACTCCTATTCCTGCAGGCGCAACATTTATATCGGCGCGAACGAAGTCTCGAATGTTCCCGTCAAACACGCCGCCCGAAGTTTCTAGAAAAATCGGCGGAAATCAAAAACGCGGCTTTTCTTTGACAAGTACCGCGCGTTCCTTTGATAAAGCCGCCTTTTGCCGCTAGCAGGGGGTTATTACGATAAAAGAAAGTGATGAGGGGGTTATTCTGACCTAATTGTGGATCGAATAAATTTTAGTAGTTTATTCATTACATTTTGTTTTAGTTACCTAAAACAAAATCTGCGAATAGTCCTACATCGGAATTTTTTTCTCGAGATCGACTCAAAAAGCACTCGCGATCGACCGTTTGAGCACCCCTGCTCTAGAGTGTTGCCGTTCAGCCACAACTGATTGTTAACTTGTTTTTTTTTATACATCTTGCATGTTCCTTAAATCTACATAAGTCGTACCACGTGAATAGGGACTTTTATAGACATTTTCTGTTTGTAAACGAATCGTATCTTTTAGTGATCTTATTTAATATTCTAATTTCGTAGAATAAAAATCCCTGAATATGTCATTCCAATTTGATACGATCTAATCCGAAGAGACACGATTTTTCACCTAAGACCGTTAAAGCTTCCTTCCGTTCGCACTTTTTTTATTGATTGTTTCAAAACATTGGAATTTACTTACAATAATATACTGAAACAGCCCATTGTAGTATATTTGTCTACTAGTTGGTTTTTTCTAGAGAAATTGTGCAATCTAAAGAAAGTTATTATTTAATACTATGAAGTTCTATTCTCCGCCACATCTTTTATTTCATACGAACCTTAAATTTGATCATCATTGAGACGCTGCTCTCAAATCTACTTTGTGATGATTCAATTTCATCAAAAAGAAAGCTGTTCGCCTGATTCGAGTTCTAGAACTCACCTGGACTCTTCAAAACGTCAACGAACTTTACAAATACTTTCATGGGAAATGTTCGTTAGTTACAACCTTCTTCTTTCATTCAAAGAAAGTCTATGCTGGAAATTCCCGTCGCGTTGATACATCGCATATGTAGTTAAGCTTGCCAGTTTGCACATCACCCTACTGAAGACCTAATTGCTTTAGGATGAACTGCCCAGGACTATGTCTGGAACTGTCTCTTCTAGAGTAGAACACTAAATGAGCTCAATAAAACACACGTAACGTATATTTATCTGACCGGGGATCGTCGAACCGTGATCCAGTGTTATGAACGTTTTCCAAGTGTGATACAGACCGCAACCCAATTAATGTTATTAGAGTGTTTGTAAATGTCCATTGATTCCCCAAACGTTTGTTTATAGAAATTGGAAACATAAACAAAAACTTTAGTTTCTCTTATATTGTGTAACGTGTGAAATATTGCCCTCTTTTTGAGGCGTTATTTTGTACCGTTTGAAAAAATGTTGCCCCAAGCTTGGGCGTAATTTTGTAACCTGTGAACGGTTGTCCTCAGTTTGAGGCATCTTTTTTTGTACCCTGTGAGAAGTTGTTTGTCCCACGCTTGAGCGCAATTTTGTAACATTGGAACTTGCCCGCACGTTGTGGTGTCATTTTGTAGCTTATGAAAAGGTGTTTAATTGCGCCCCACGTACACTGCGTCATTTTTGTAACCTTTGAATATTGGACGCCCCAAGCTTGAGCACAATTTTCTTGCAGCCCCGCTTTAATTTCTGCTAATGAATTGAGTGGATCCTGATTTTTAAAAGAACTAAAGAAATTAAACAAACACTAGCTCAGTTTTCCTTGGTAGAGAAATATGGGTAAGAGATAATTGTCTTACGTCTTTTTTGGAATTCATTTCTATTTTTTAAAAGGCTTTAGCTGTACGAAATTTTGGGCACCATCCATTTTAAAATAGAAAGGATCTAACTTCAGCTAAAAAAATGGAAAAATGCTGAAGGGTTTTATGGGTATTACTAAAAAGAATTAGTCTAGTACAACTTATCCTGAAAAGAAAAATAAATATTCAGTGAGACACTAGCTTTAATCAAAAAAAGAAAATTTATTCTTGTTTTTAAAATGAAAAGTTCTAACCTTTACAGTTTTACCTAACAAATTCTAGCCTAACTAGTAGTTGTTACATTAAAATTTTAGACTATTATAACCCCCGAAGATGAGAAATCGTGCTTTACACTTCACTTTTTAGTCTGTTTTTCATTGCAGTTAAGGTGCTACTCTCGAATAAGTCTGTTGAAGGGAGTTTTGTTGACTTACTGTTTTTTTTTTATTCCTGCTGTGATCGACTACGCCCGATTTCACACTTTTTCTTAACAAACACTTAGAAAGCTCACTACGGCTTTTATTTAAGACACTGGTGCTTTTACTTAGCGGCTCTGATGAAAATTAGCCTACTTCGGCTAGATGGAAAATAGCCTCTCGGCTAGACGGTACTGCCTGGCTGCGGCTAGATGGAAAACAGCCACGATTTACGGTCTGCGGAGCCTTAAATAATCGTGCGACTTTTGCCAGTAGTATCACGACGCTCCAATCAAAACTGCCGATCAAACATTCCACCAATCGCGGCGTAGCGAGAGGTTCGGTCAGGGACCCGCACAACCTACTATATACCGAACGTCTTGGAATCCCTGTTTAATATACCGTTCGATACAAAAATGAAAATAAGTACAATTTGAAATGGAAAAATCAGTAACATTACATGGTCTTAAAATCTAGGAAAAAATGAATGTTACAATTGATCACTTGACCTCTAGAGTGTTGACGTTCAGCTACAGCTGATTGATGAATTTGTTTCTTTGTAATACAGAACACATTTTTTATGTTCCTTAAATGTATATAAATCGTACCATGTGAATAGGCACTTTTATAGACCCATTCTGTTTGTACATTAATCGTGTCTTTTATTGATTATTTAGTGTTTGAATCTCGAAGAGTTGACAGGATCTAATTTGAAGAACTACGATCTTTCACCTAACCAAAACCATTATAGCGTTCCACACTTTTTTTATTGATTATTTGAAAACACCTTTTTAGTGTTCCGTACGGAACACTTATAAGATCACTTCGGTGTCTGTCTGTCTGTCTGTCTGTCTGTCTGTCTGTCTGTCTGTCTGTCTGTCTGTCTGTCTGTCTGTCTGTCTGTCTGTCTGTCTGTCTGTCTGTCACACCCGATTTTCTCCGAAACTATTTGACATAGAAAGGTGAAATTTGGTAATAATATAGGAATTGATGGCCTCATCAGAGCCATGTAGTTTTGAGAATTAAATTTTGACTTAAGGGGTTAGTTTTGGGGGGTGAAGTCGGAAGCGAAAAAAAAAATTTTTTTACTAGGTCATCGAGTGTGGTGTCAAATGAAAGCTTGTGAAAACACGAGTAAAAAATATATATATAATATTATACTTGCGCGCACTTTTCGTTGTGTTATTTTTAAAAATTCGCGAAATATCGCTGTCCCGGGCCTTATCTCGAAAAGTACTTATCAAAAAATTTCGAAAAAATTCTGGAATATTCTCCACGGGGTGTAGATTGAACGAAAATTATCACGAGTGCATTACCTTTAATAATTTATATGGTATATAAAAAAAACAAAAATTTCAAGGTCATCAAATTTCAGTAAAGATTGGAAACAAACTTTGTTGAAAACTCATTTAGGGTGTGTTTTATGAAGTCACTGATCATTTTATACCACCGTAACATAAATTTTGACTTAAGGGGTTCGTTTTGAGGGGGGTGAAATCGGAAGTGAAAAAAATTTTTTTTTACTAGGTCATCGAGTGTGGTGTCAAATGAAAGCTTGTGAAAACACGAGTAAAAAATATATATATATATATATATATATATATATATATATATATATATATATATATATATATATATATAACTCGTATATAATGTAATACTTGCGCACACTTTTCTTCGTATTACTTTTAAAAAAATCGCTGTCCCCTACCTTATCTCGAAAAGTACTAATCAAAAAATTTTGAAAAAATTCTGGAATATTCTCCACGGGGTATAGATTGAACGAAAATTATCACGAGTGCATTACCTTTAATAATTTATTTGGTATATAAAAAAAAAAACAGAATTTCAAGGTCACCAGTTTTCAGTAAAGATTGGAAACAAGCTTTATTGAAAACTCATTTGGGGTGTGTTTTGTGAAGTCACTGATCATTTTATACTACCCTAACAAAAATTTTTATTTTGAAAACAATCAACGTACGGAACACTAATTGTGCAAGTTCAACTTGCACTTGACCGGTTTTTTATTTTCTAGAATCAACATAAACTTTTTTCCGTATAATACTTTTAATTAAAAAGTTTTATTTAAAATTGATGGTAAAATCGTTTAATCCTCGGAGAGAGTTTCTGCTAAAGATTTGATTAAAAAAACCCGTCGGAGATATTTTCACCGAGTAATTAATATATAGGGCTGCTGTCAAGGAAACGTCTGGTCGGAAAATGATTAAAATAAATTTTAAATTTTCAGATAATTGGCGCACACATAAAAAATATTCGATACTAACTACAGAGTATGCCTTAAAAATCTTCTGTTAAATGTTACTATAATGTTATTTTTCTCGGCTACCTACATCAACTCTTTATTTTAGACCTACCATTTGTACGAGATGATTCACATTCTTTCTGACAATTCTTGTTAATAAATAAAAAAATCCAAATTTGATATAGTAAAACAAGTTTTTGTTGCAATAAGTTGTACTCTTTTAGATGCATTGATATTTGAATATTTTGCTCTTTTCTATGTGCTCCTAAAATTCTTCTTTTTAGTGTACCGTACGGAACACTGATAAGTTCACTTTGGTGTCTGTGGATCCATCTGTCACACCCGATCTTCTCCGAAACTATTTGACATAGAAATTTGATATTTGGCACTGATATAGGAATTGATTGCTTCATCAGAACCATGTAGTTTTGAAAGTTAAATTTTGACTTAAAGGGTTCGTTTTGGGGGTAAAATTGGAAGTGAAAAATTTTTTTTTTACCAGGTGAGCGAGTGTAGTGTCAAATGAAAGCTTGTGAAAACACGAGTTAAAAATTTATATAATCTAATACTTGCGCACACTTTTCCTTGTATTATTTTTAAAAAATTGCCAAAAATTGCTCCTTCCCCTCTATTTCGAAAAGTACGGATCAAAAAATTTTGAAAGAATTCTTGAATGTTCTCCACAGGGTGTAGAATGAACAAAAAATGTTAAGGCATTACCTTTAGTAATTTATATGGCAACTAAAAAAACAAATATTTCAAGGTCATCAGTATTCAACAAAGATCGAACATAAACTTTGTTGAAAACTCACTTGGGATGTCTTTTGTGAAGTTATTAAATATTTTATACCTCCGTAGCAAAATGTTTTATTTTAAAAGCAATCAACGTACGGAAAAATAAATGCACAAGTCCCACTTGCACTTGACCGGTTAGTTTTGTATTATATAACAAATTTCAAATTTTCAAATTCAAAAAGTTTTTTATTAATTAAGAAGGACCCCTTACGTTTCTTGCGGAAATTGGCCCTTGGTAAAATTATCTGAAATCGGTATATGTTATTCCTCTTGAGCTCCTGATCAAAAGTTCCCATGGGCATAAGGTCGGAAAAGGGACAGTTTTTCAGA
Organism: Pachyrhynchus sulphureomaculatus; assembly: GCA_019049505.1. NCBI lineage: Eukaryota > Metazoa > Arthropoda > Insecta > Coleoptera > Curculionidae > Pachyrhynchus > Pachyrhynchus sulphureomaculatus. The sequence goes on from CM032449.1 coordinate 136,560,175, forward strand.
TATCTGGGGGGTGGAAACATGATTTTCGGAGATCTTGTCGACAACAGCCTAGAGCCGTGAGGTTGTTTATGCGCCATCCTCCAGGGTATACGGAGGATTTTTTGGTCGCTGATTCTAAATCTGCTATCTAAAATGACATTTGACAGTTGGCAGCTGTCAACAAACTGTAAACTCGCTCTATTTCTAATAAAATGCCCATCAGCATATATGTACATCGGGACGTTTTTACAGTCGCTGATTCCTATTCCGGTGTTAAAAATGACATTTGAAACTTGGCAGCTACCAACAAAATGTCAGCTTACCTCACTTGTAACAAAATGTTCGTCTGAATATATATCAGATGGTTTTTTTTTATCTAGTTTTAACATTACCCGGGAACAACGACGTGGACGTAGTAGACTTCACACGTGATGACTTAAATCTATGCCTTCAGTTTGAAAACTATTTCGGAATTGGAATCAACGACCGTAAAAACGCCCCGATGTATAGTCTGATGGACATTTAACAGTTTTTTGACAGTTGCCAACTGTCAAATGTCATTTTTGACACCAGATTTGGAATCAACGACCGAAAAAACTCCCATATACCCTAGAGAACGAAGGATAAATAACCTCACGGCACTAAGCTGTTATCAACAAGACCTCCGAGAATCGTCTTTCTACTCCCGATATCTGAAAAACTGTCCATTTTCCGACTTTGTGTCCATGGGAACTTTTGATCAGGAGCACGAGAGGAATAACATATTTCGATTTCAGACCATTTCACAGAGAGCCACTTCCCCTAAGAAATGCGCGGGGTCCTTTATACATATGTACTTAGGCTTTCAAGTTTGACTTATGTGGTATAAATACAATACATTGAGTAAAATACATTATACAAATAACCATTCGGTTGGCAGGTGTTTTGCCGAGTGGTAGGCCCTCGTACCGTTTTGGTCATCATTTTCAGATATTTTTACAGGATGGTGTTGTTTGTTATTAATTTAAAGTCTTTTGTTGCTTATTGTTTTTTATTTCTGTCTCTTTATAGTTGTTTATGTTTTCGTTGGGAAAAATTAAACAAAAAACCCAACTTGATTTTTGCAGGTACGTGTGAGTGCCAATGGCCATATAGTGTTACTGTTGCATTCGCTCTCTTTTTTCTCTCTCTCTCGTTCATGCGTCCGTTATTCATTCTTCCTTCTCGCTCATTCGCTGTTATGTTATTTACTAGCATTATTTACATTCTTCATTTATTTACAATATTACAAACGCTATACATGTAGATTACGTTTATATACGTTTTTATATCTAATTTAATTTTTTTTTATGTACTTTCAATTCACTTTCACTACTCTATTTTTTATGTCACACTGTACAATTAGACCTAAAATATTTTACATCTATATTTACTTGGGTGAATTATTCCATTTGTCACCTTCTTTGCTACTCTATGCACCTTACCAGTCCAGTTTTTTTTCCGCGTGTAGACTGGACTGGTTTTAATTTTCTTCAGCCAGGTCCTCTAAATAAATTAGCAATTTTGAATATAAAGGTTTGTCGATCGGATTACTCGTATCTACATCACGCGTTACTGTGAGGTCATGTTTCAGTGATGAAGTTTGTATTTTGTGTCTGTAGAATTTGTCTGATATGTCGGTTATGTATTGTTTTATTTCTGATGAGTTAATTAAGTCATGTAGGTCATCTATTCTAGTGTATCGTCCCGCAGAGACTTCACATCTGATTATCCCATTCTGTATTTATTATTTGCTTGTATATTTTCAATTTATTTTGAAAGGTGCGCTGAGAATTAGATGCTACTAAGGCGTATAAGTTTTGCATAGCAACGAAGGCTTTTCGCATTGTAGGGTTGACATGCAGATGAAATTTCAGTCTTGTACTTTAGGCGCTTTCTGATAGATATAGTTTGCATAATAAGAATGCGCGTAGATGAGCGCATTATCTGCAAAAAGGCCCAGTTTGGTTGACAGATGTGCTGGAAAATCTGTCATGAAAAGATTATAGAGTTTGTGTGCTAGAACAGAGCCCTTCGGAACTTCAGATTTAATTTATGTAGTGGATAGAGAATTGTCCACCCCTACCCTAAGTTTTCTTCTAGTTATATACGAATACAGTAATGTCACTACATAAGGCGGTAGATTATGCAACGTCAGGAGTTTGTAAAGTAGACCGATTAGCCAGTCGGTGTTGAGGACTTTGCGGATGTCAAGAGCTAGCGCAACAGTGCGCTGCTGCATGTTTATTTTATTAAATGCATCTTGTATAACTTGTACTACCAGCAGAATAGTGCTGTGCTTACCTCTGAATCCAAATTGTTTATTTTAGTATATATCATATATTTTGAATATTCTGTTTAATTTCTCCAACATTACCTTCTCCGCCACTTTTGCTAGAGAACTGAACAGTGATATTGGCCTGTAGGAGTCCACTCTCCATGGGGTTTTTTCCGAGTTTTAGTGAATCCGTGATATTATATCAAAACTCCTGGAAATTAAAAGGAGTCAGATACAGCTGTTTTTATCAGTTGGGTTGCTCTTACGTCTTTATTACGTATTCATCTTAATTTTTTCAACATTTGGTAATTAATGTGTTCTCTTTAGCGTATTAATGTCTATCATAATTTTACTTTTCTGCTCTTTTTTTTTTCTCGCAACCTGGTCTTTAATAGATTTTCAAATTCCAAAATCCAACAATTCCAGGTCCTTTTGGGCAGTCGCTAAGGCAGTTAGTCAAAATTTTACCAAATCCACTATACCACCACTCAAGCAGCCAGATAATTCTATTGCAACGACACCTGTTAAGAAAGCGAACTTGTTGGCTGAACTCTTTGCTTCATATTTTACTGTCGATTTCCAAGTAAAAACACCACCTACTATTCCCATATTGCAGTCAAGGATGCCCGATGTTGTCTTCAGACAGAATATCATAAAGCGTATTTTAATGAAGCAAGACACCAAAAAGGCTTCTGCCGCTGACGGCTTTATATTCTTAAGAACTTACTCTTCTAATTAGCATAATTTTCCTTTTGTTATTTTATGTTATAGATGTAATTTAATTTAAACACTAATTACTAGGTTCGAATAAAGACTACTTTTTTCTAATCAATTTGAGAGCAAAATTGCTTTTACGGAATCCACGATTCGACAACCCATACCAAAAGTTTTTAATTAAAAAGGTTTTATTGGAAAAGTTCTTAGGTATTTTGGAAAATGAAAAGGTGTTTGTAAACAATATGTAGGTCAAGAGTTACTAAATAACGTTTTTAAGATTAGCTTTGAATTAAGTTGCACAGTTTTGTATTGTATCTCAGAATATAATGACTATTTACAAAAAATAATAATAAAGAAGAAAACAGAAATTTATTTAGGTCGTTTTGATCAGTAAATTTTTGAGCGAAAATAATTTCGGTAAGTTTAAAATATTATTCGCTGAAAATGTTTTTAAAATAACAATTTTGAAAGGTCCCCAATATAACTACATTCCAAAAAAAAGGCTGAATTTTAGGGAGAAGTTTTAATTTTATAATCTTATAATAAATATTATTTCTTAAGATTTATATTTATTGTGTTGGCACCTTATTGCCTAAATTTTTAGATATTTTGTTACAAATTTGAATAAATAAATAGCAGTAAAGGTAGGTATGATCCTGTCTGATTAGACCATCGGCCATATAGGACTTTTCAAATATTTCGCATAAAATTCTTGTTTCTTCAGCGCCTCAATTTTGATGTGTTAGGAAGCTTTGAGTTGTATTTTTATTAATCCTTCCAATTTTTTCGTATTTTTTTACGGTTTATTATTTATTGGTCCTTCTCTATTTTTTATGTATTCTGACTTGAATTGATGGCTGAGTGTGATTGTTATTTAACTCTATGTGAGACCCTAGATTCTTCCCATATCAGAAATTGTATAAAAAGATGATCCACAGGGATTGCATTTTTAACTCTTGGAGCTTTGTACATGCTTTGCTGAGTAATATACCGATCCGTGACAAGACTAAGCTACATTAACTTGCTTCAGCTCCATGTGGCCTAATTAGTGCTGACGGTCTTGTGCTATTCGGAACACTCTAATGGTTTTGTTATTACATTTATATTATGTTTCTGTAGTTCTTAATCTTTGTTTTGATAAATACCGTTCCGGCGATGCTTCTGTGTAGGAACTATGGTAACGAGCTTGAGGCCAGAACAAGAGGATCTGACGAGGGTGCAACCCTGGTCAAACTTTTTTTACGATTCTTCCATTTACCTGGCTGCTAATATCATAGTTACACTATAGAATGCTCGTGACGGAAGCTCATTTGATTGTGGATGTACCTCCACTCTAATACATAGTGTACATACATAGCTACAATTCCCATTCATTTCTTTTTGATAGTGGTCGGCTCTTCATAATTACTCTGATGTTTCAGTTTTTGGATGAAAGGAGGAAACTAGATTCAACTAACTACGATAAAATCACTGCTTAAACAAGTTGCAGTAACGTTTGCGGATTTTGAGTTTAGAATGTTCTATCCGAAATAGTTATTTGTCATTTATTATTAAGCCGAAAATTCAAGCATGTAAATAGACGATGAAAACGAAAGATTGGAATGGGAAAGTCATCTTATTTTAATGTGTACGCTCTTCTAATAAATATCTTAATTTATATGTCGAATAATGTAGAAAGGAGTTTTATTTTATATATGGCCTATTCAAAAATATTATAAAGTTGTTATCAGTTGAAATGTAATCTAGCAATATCGAATTATTATCAGAAGTTCCTTTGATAGTTCTATTAGTGTTTCCAATAAGTCCACTATATATAAACTTAAAGAACACTAATCGACGTTGAACGATTAAATCACTTAAGCTTCGCAGATTATGTCACTCTGATCGCCAACACAAAAGATTAATACCAAGAAACGCAGATAGAATTAAATAACAACTCTCGAGAAATAGATCTAAAAATAAACTTCTCCAAAACCAAATATTTGATCAACGAAACTGAACATAACAGCCATGAACTATTAATAGAAGGTGAAAGAATTGGAAAGATAAAAACGTTCATATATTTAGGTCTAAAAATCGAAATATTAAAAAAGAATTTAAATGCTGACTTGGATAGAAGAGTCTTGTTGATTTGGTCTGCATTAGGAAGGTTACAATCCATATTTAAATTGGATATCCCAAATACAATAAAAGCCAGAATGTTCGATCAATATGTACTGCCGGTATTAACATATTGCACTGAAACGTGGCCTTTAAATAAAAGTATAATATATGAAGTCTAGGTAACTCAAAGAGTAATGGAGAGGAGAATGCTAAATATTCAACTCCAAAATCGTATTCCTATCATCGAGAGACGAAGAAGATCAAAAGTGCCAGACAGTGACCAAAAGTGACAAATGTAATACAACGAATGTGTATATTAAGGTAGAATTGGGCTAGGCATATCGCAAAGATGAATGATAACAAATGGACAGTCTGTATTGTTGAATGGAGGCCTAGAGAACATAAAAGATGTAGAAGTAGACGAGAGACAAGATGGACGCATAAAATAAAAAGATTAGTTGGACACGACTGGATGCAGAAGGCATACAACAGAGCTCAGTGGAGACAACTTTAGGAGGCTTACATCCGATTATGGATGGAATAAGCTAATGATGATAATAATACAAACCTTATTTCGAGTATTTTTTAAACTTCTTGGGTTCTATGTCAGGTTTAATACCTGCATACAGGCATCAATTTGGTATTAGTACTTAAAGATTAACTCTGAAAATTTTGATGATTCATAACTTATTAATTTGTCCTAAGGTAAAAGGATGAAGGATAAGAAAAGGAAGAAAAATACAGATAAGCGTACTGTATTTGCTTAAACATTTCTAAATAAAAATCATTCCATCTATATATCAGCCCTATTCCATCCAGATGTGGGCATAGGCCTTCTCTTGTTTCCATTCTTCTCCGTACTATGCTATTCTCATTCATTTAGATCTATATCTGGTCTCTTGTCTACTTCTACTTCTTTTATGTTCTCTAGGCCTCCATTCAACAATACGGACTGCCCATCTGTTATCGCGCTTTTCGATATCATCAGTTCATCTCTTCTAGGGTCTTCCTCTTCGTTTTTTATGTTTCTATGGTCGTCATTATATGAGGCTGGTTTGAAAAGTCCGTGTAAAAATAAAAACTACTTATGTGTTTGGGGTAAACCTTTTTTATTTTTCGACATAGTCTCCTTTTAGGCTTATACACTTCGTCCAACGATGTTCTAGTTTGTTGATCCCTTCCGAATAATAGGATTTGTCCAAGTCTGCAAAATATCCATTAGTGTCTGCAATCACCTCCTCGTTTGAATAAAATCTTTGTCCCGCCAGCCATTTCTTCAAATTGGGGAACAAATAGTAGTCCGAGGGAGCCAAGTCTGGAGAATAGGGGGGATGTGAAACGAGTTGGAATCCATGTTTCCATTAGTTTTGCGACCACAACTGCTGAGGTGTGTGCTGGCGCGTTGTCGTGATGGAAAAGGACTTTCTTGTGGGCCAATCGCGGGCGTTTTTCTTGCAGCTCGGTTTTCAAACGGTCTAATAACGATGAATAATATTCACCTGAAATAGTTTTACCCTTTTCCAGATAGTCGATGAGGATTATCCCTTGCGAATCCCAAAAGACAGTCGCCATAACCTTTCCGGCCGAAGGAACGGTCTTCGCCTTTTTTGGTGCAGATTCCCCCTTGGTAACCCATTGTTTAGATTGTTGTTTGGTCTCAGGAGTATAGTAATATATCCATGTTTCATCCACAGTGACGAAACGACGCTTAAAGTCCTCCGGATTCTTCTGGAACAGCTGCAAACCATCCTTGCAACACTTCACACGATTCCGTTTTTGGTCAAGCGTGAGCAATCGCGGCACCCATCTTGCAGATAGCTTTCTCATGTCCAAATGTTTATGCAAAATATTATGTACCCGTTCAGTCGAGATGCCCACAGCACTAGCAATCTCACACACCTTAACTCTTCTGTCATCCATCACCATATCATGGATTTGATCAATGATTTCTGGAGTCGTAACCTCCACAGGCCGTCCAAAACGTTCAGCGTCACTTGTGCCCATATGGCTAGTCCGAAAATTTTAAAACCACTTATAAACTGTTCTAATCGAAGGTGCAGAGTCACCATAATGTTTATCAAGCTTCTCTTTAGTCTCCTGAGGCGTTTTGCCTTTCATAAAGTAATGTTTAATCACCACACGAAATTCTTTTTCGTCCATTTCTTGAAAATCACTCGACTTCCTTGATTCACACGAATGCCAAGCACAAAGAAATAGACCAATATGGCTGAAACTTGGTGTGCGTTCATTCAAGAGATGCTACTAACCAAACATGACCTCGATACGCGCCGGTGGTACCATCTCTCGGACTTTGCACGGACTTTTCAAACCAGCCTCGTATTATCTGTTGATTCCATATGTCATCTTGTTGTCGAATGGTATGACTTGCAAACTTTCATTTTTGTTTTACCACCTGCTTTCTTACGACTTTTTCTCTTGTTGCACTTCTAATCCACCATTTTCATTTCATGTCTTCTAATTTTACATAAAGCAATTTTTCAACTAATTATTGCGATTTGGTAATCATATTCATATTTTTCATTGTAAGTGTCCAGACTTTTGATCTATAAGCGCAAATAGGTAGAAAATGCTGGTTAAATAGGTTTGTTTGAAGGTCTGTTGATATTTTCTATTTTTCAAAATTTACCTTAGTTTACCGAACGATGCCCTGGCCAGTCCAAACTCATCTTTATATTGCATCCGTGTGGCTTTTTTTAATAAATTTTATTATTTTTCCTAGATAGATGTGTTCACTGATTTGTTCTACATGCATTGTATTTTGTTTTATTGCGATATATTGTCTTCATTTATGTTTGTCATGATTTTGGTTTTGTTGCAGTTAACCTATTTTCCTGGCTTGTGTCTATAGCACCTCAAGTATTCTTTGGGTCTATTTTTCTTAACTGATTTAAGTATTTCCCCCAAATTTTTATATCTCGTTCCTCTAAGTTCAATTTTTTGAAGATGTCCTCCAGCGCACACAGGAGTATTTCAGCGTTTTACACGGACAAAATTATTTTTTCGTTTTTAGATATTTTAAATTGGGTTTTATTTCTAAATATAGTAGTATACGCTTTTTGGAGTGAATATTTAAAAAAAAAAATACATTTTAATGTATAAAAAAACAGTATATTGAGAAAAAAAAATTTACTTAAACAAAAATTACAAAAATAAGTATTCAAGGATGAAGAATTCCACGCCTCTTCGTGCGCGCCCGAGCTCCATTCCTCGATTTCCTCTGCAGATTCCTCCGCGGATTTCTCTTCTTCTTCGTAACTTTCATCGATATTATTGGGTTCAGCAGAAACAAGCATTTATATTGTTTCTTTACTAAACGACATAGATCTCTTTTTTTGGGTTATGGCCTTATACTAGATATTAAGAGATCTGAGCCGAGCAATAATCTATTGAGGAAATCTAAACTGCATTCTTCTCTTGAGAATTTTCTAACAAAATTTTGCCAATACAGGCAAAAGTGCTAGTTTTGCGCCTCTGCAAGTTTTTTTAAGTAGACTGTATGACCACTCAATATTACTTCCAAAAATCACTTTCAAGCGGTTTATGAGGTTGAAGCCGACACCGGTAACTTCAGTGTCCACCTCTGGAATGGCAAAAAAATTTCCTACTTATATTGGCATCACTGATGTTACCAAGTCCACCTTTTGGCACATCTATGATTAAGCCCTTTTGCTCTTTAAATTTTGCCTGTATTTCTGCCTGCTTTTTCTTGACAACTTCTTTGTCACTGTCCAATCTTAGCTGCCACTTTTGCACAGAAAGCTTGTATGACAAATGCAGAATACTTTCGAATAATCGGATCCTAACGTGCAATAAAGAGAGGCTAAACTGTAATGCATCCGTGTCGACGTTATTTTTTTACACTGAGGTCATTAAACTACTTTGAACTAGAACCACAAATGTAGGATCTCATTGTTGGAGTATTTAAAGTAGCTGCATTGCACACCATAGTTACCGTCATTATATGTTTCATGGAAAAAGAGATGTCTCCTTGTATGAATTCGCTATTTACCACAGCGTTTATTATATTTTTTATGTCAGAATTTGTAATATCCACTGTTTCTTTAACAAATCTAATCCTCATTGGCCGGCAGGAACGTGGCGAAGAGGGTGTTAGATTCTGCTAAATAACTTTCTTGTTTGTCCCAGTAACTTTGAAAAATGCAATTGGGTCTTCTTCTTGCATTGTTTGCTTAAATTGTGCTTGGTGGGATCCGTTACATTCCCATTTTGAAATGAGTGTCAATGATTGACGCTCTTCTAAATTTAATTATTTTAGTACCTCCACCAAGAATGTGACGAGACGTTTAGCCGTGTAATCCTATAAATGCTCTAAATTAATTTCAGGACATGTTTCAGTTACCAGCCTTTTTCTCAGGGTAATAAGTCCTTTTTGGACGGGTGTAACTTGGACAATACTTCTTGTTACTATTCTTTATTATTTCATACTGCATCCTTGAGAGATCGCCTTCCTATAAACATTGAAAGGGCGGCTATTGGATTTAGTGACTGTTTTCATGTTGCTTTGACATTTTGTATGCTTTCTGGTATGCTTGAGCTGTCTGGTTAGAGTTAGTTATGTCTTTTAGAATACTGAATGCAATTCTCTCTCCAGAACTTTGAAGGGATTTTTGAGCAACAAGCATTGCTACTGTTTTATTCACGGCACTACGTACTTCTTCTGTTTTGCTACGTTTGCTCCTATCACTTGATTCTTCAAATGACTTTGTCTGGTCGACTGGTCGACCAGAAGGATGGCGTATTACCCTAGGCATTTCAAATGTTCTTTGGAACCATTCGTCATTCTTTTTAAGAAACACTTCTGCTTTTTTATGCGCTTCTGTCCACTTTTCTTGCATTTTGACTTCAATGTATGCTGCACTTTGCTCATCACAATATTCATCTTGCGATAAGATATCTCTCAAGATCTTTTTTTTTTAAATTTAGCAGGTTCTATTCCTGCATTTTGTCAAAAAATGGTCTACACGTTACTACTTGACCACCCAAATTACTCTCGGATCCTAGAACAAAATAACAACTGTTTAAATTATGGGGATATTTTGCCCCCCTGTCTAAGACCTCGTATTAAGTGCACTTGCTCGGTGACTTCATATCTATTGAATCTAGTTGTGGCTTTTTCTTATATGTTCGTTAATAGAAGTGTGTATATATAATCTATTTGGCTATTTTCTTTAAAGTCCAATATTAAAGATAATCGAATGCTTTCTCAAAATCAAGAAAAGCTACAAAGAGACGTAGGTGGTGTTAATTTGTTCGTTATATCAGAATTTTCACAGTCAACATGGTCAATGGAGCTAAAGCCCTTTTTGAAGCCGGTAGTTCTTTTGTCTAGTATTCGTCAAATTTTACTATTAGCCTCTTCAGTTAGTATTTTAGTAACGAGTTTGTAGGTACGTTAAGAAGCGTTATAGGAGGAAAATGTTTCAAGTCTGTCTATCTCCTTTTGTATGTATTAATATTGTTATAGATATCTGGTATTAGAAGTCCCTTTATTCCTCAGGTATTTGGTTTATGAAAATGTACAGTGTGATCAATTTTAAAAGTCCGGCCCCGATTTACGGAAAGTTGTTGGGTATTTATTTATTTTTTTAAATGTAAAATGGTATAGTCCATGTTAAGAAGTATATTGACGTATTTTACATTTGGCAATGAAAACGATGCTGGGCGCCGCGGCGCCAAACAACTTTTTTTTCTATTGACATACCTTTTGCAAAACAGCATTAGAAAGTATTAATTTTTTTAATATTTTTTGCTTAAATTGTTTTGTCCTAATTGGTTTTGTAAAAAAGTTATGCAGTAGAAACCGTCTAAAATATTATTTTTTGGTCATCATGGTTGTCATGGATCGTACGCCATGTTTGACGGTTTTTAAACAATTTGTCTAGTAGGCTGATGTCATATTTTAATCTGATAGTAATAATGATAATAGTTACTATGCTGTTGATGTTTTTCCTTTAATAAAATAAAATAAGAATACATTATTTTCATTAAATACCATAAAAAAAACTATATAACTTTTAAAATTACATAACTTATTACATATTTATAAATTTAAATGTTTGAAACTTAAAAAATAAAAAAAAAACATTAAAAAAATTTTTCTATATGTCTTCCTTCTTTTATCATGCATTTTTCCATTCTTTTCATTAATGCTTGTTGAGTGGTTTTGTAAATAATTTCTCCAGATATACTATTGCAGGTATCTGATATTTTTACCTTTAACTGCTTAATATCATTTGTCGTAGTTTTGTATACAATATTTTTAAGCGTCCCCCCCACAAGAAAAAATCTAACGACATGAGGTTTGGTGACTTAGATCCCATGGAATAACTCGGCTGCGAACTCCTAAATATGCCTTCTTAAAGTAAGAGGAATATTTTCTTATAAAACTGGTAGAGTATTAACCAAGAAATTAAGGTATCTATTTCCAGTTAATATGAAGAAATGTTGAAAAAAATTAGGACTTTCCAGTATCGTTTTACAAATGGTATGTAGATGGAAAAAAGTTGTTTGGCGTCCCGGTGCCCAACGTCATTTTTCCTTCCAAATATCAATATACGTCAGTCTACTCCTTGACATGCACTATACCACTCTACGTTTAAATAAAAATATCCAACAATTGTCCTTAAATAGTGGCCGGATGTCTAAAAATGATAACCCTGTACAGGTTTATCACCAATAGTTTACAACAGTTTCGAGGTTTTGTTATTTTTCGTTTATCCTAATAACTTCCTAATTTTTTACCTTTTGTAATTTCTTTTAATAGCTTCAAATAGATTTTGCCTTCTTCCTAACAGTTATAAATGGTATTTGTGTGCAACTTCTGTGATTGGGTCCTAATTGTCTATTTTCATTTGATTTTCATCTTTGACCTCGTTTATTTCAAATCGATCGTGCTGTGACCTTAAATATTTCTCTTGAAGTCTTCTCTTATCTTTTTATTATAGATTTTTATTAATTTCAACAATTAAGCAGATTCTGAGCTTTCTGTAGCTAAATTTCTTTCGTTATTTTTTATAAACAGCTTTCTTGTGCTTTGTTCCTTTTTGTTACTTATTCAGATATGGTAATCATTGACTCCGTTAATGCATGGTTTATTCTATTTATATTTCTGCTGGTGGATGTTCTTTTAACATTTCTTTACATCTGTGTTTGTTTTGTTCTAATTTACTCATGTTTAGGCGTCGCGTTTTTAATACATATTTTGGCTCTTATCATCATAAGATACCTGCCAGTTTTAAATTTGTTGAAAACTGTTACACTAGTTATTATGGATATTTCTGAAGACCGAATGTAGTCGATTGTATTTTTGTTTTGGTTATTCCACTAGGACTTATCCATGTTTTATTATAGAACCAGTTCATAGCATAAAAACTTCTCTCGTAGTAGTAGTTCATGTAAATGCTCTCTTTATCATTTCTAACGGGATATACCTATAATTTTGTTTAAAAAGGATCACTGTTTTCCGACGAGATTGTGCGGCGCATGGTAAAATGGAATAACCTCTAGTTTCTGCTTTATTGCTCTGAAACAAGTGAGTTTTTTTTTTAAATTTATTATCAACATTCGTAGAGTGCGTGAACATAAAAAAAAAATGAAAAAAAGTTTAAAAAAATTTTAAATGATCGGAAAGCATGCTTTTAAAAAATATATTTGAATTTTTCATAAAATTTTGCCATAAAAAGGTTCTTGTTTAAATGATTTTTAAACACATTCATGTTAGATGTGTAAAAAACTTTAACAAAATCAATAAAATATTTTCTGAGTTACTAATTCCGTTACAATTTCGAAATCACAGTTTATTAATTTTTTTTTTTTGAAATTCACACTCAAAAATTTAAAGAATCCCATTTGTTTCAAATTTGTACAGTAGAAGCCAAAAGTTACGCTCTTTTACCACTCCCCGCATAACTTATCTTAAAACAGTGACATAACTGCCATTTTTGAAAATCTTATAAAAGTTCTGTGTTAATTTTAGTCATAAGTACCTAAATACCCAAATTTTTTATTTATTTTGATATCTCTGTAAATTATCCTATTTAGAGTAATCTGGGAACACCGAAACTCAATTTTGAGAGTTTTTTTGAATTTCGAATTCACTAGTGGTGTACCATGGGAGTGCGAAAAATAACAAAACCAGTCTTAAATTTTTTTTATAAATTAATTTGGATACCTAACTCGCTTTTTTGTTTATTAGTGAAAATAAGGAGTCAATTTGTCGGAGAGTTTTATTGATAATTTTGTTTGTGTTATTCTCAATTCAATTAATCCTTTATCAAAATGAAGTCCAAAATAGTTGATTTCCGATGACTCATATATTTCTAGGTTGTAATTGCGGTAATCAAATGCATGCAGCTTTGCTGATGAATATTGCCTTCGATTTATCATGAATTCGGTTAATCTCTTAATTCTTTATGCATAGCTCAAACTTATTTCTAAAATTTAAAAATTGTAGTATAATGCAAGAACTTAATATTTCACGTATATATGTGTTTATGTCATTATCTTATTATAAATAGACGACATAAAACATCTTTCATAAAACAATTAACGCCGTGTTGCCTTCCAAATTTAAGATCACCGCGTAATCGTTTACCACTGAGTTGCCTTCTGCTTTTTAAGGCACTAATTATTCTCTTTCAAAAATTTCGAAGCTTCTTTACTGCCCACATAATACCTCAAAGCCAAGGGTGTTGTAAATAAATTTAGACGACCATAAAATTAAATTTAATTTCTCCCCACTGAAAATTAGCTCCTCCTTTAAAATGACTCAATTAATTTGTTCTTTTTTACTTTCGTATGCGATCGCGAAGGAACGTTGAATTCTAAGAGGAAAGAGAACAATTAATCTATGTCATTTGTTCTTTGCAAGTTTCCTTTGCATTAAATCCACTCACTTTTAAGTGGAAATCCACAATTCTAAAATCAGGATTGTACGTAAAAGTTTTTCTTTCATGATTTGAAAAAAATATTTATTTAGAAATTCTTCTTGTGACAAAAGAATTAACACAGTATTATTTAAATTGAAAATTATTTCATTAATTTTTAAAACTATTTTTACTTCCAATTTGTCATTGATCTAAATAGCCATCTTTTTTTTTATAACACAGGCCGACAAAATTTGGCCAAACCTTTTACTCAGAAACCAGAATATACGTTTTCGAAGATTTTTGACGCGCTGAATTCGACTCCGGGGTCAAAATTTCTCTTATGGTTCCGGTTTTCGAGATATTCTCACCTAAATATGCGAAAATCACGGTTTTTAGACATATTTGAGGTTCTGTTAAATCGAAAGGTTAATTTTTGATCAAACCATTAATGGGGTCCGAAAGAACTACTCCTCCTCTTTAAAACGAATTTAGATTTGTCCGGATATCTTTTTTCATCTTTGAGAAATCGTATGTTGAAATTAAGTATTTCTCGAATAACTACAATCCTTCCACGCATTAACTTTTCTAAAGATTGTTAACTAATGGCGAAAGATGTTTCAAATTAGACGTATTTTGAAAAGATATCCAGACAAATCCAAATGCGTTTTAAAGAAGAAGAGTAGTTCTTTCGGATTCCATTACTGATTTCATAAAAAAAATTACGTTTCGATGTAATATAACCTCAAATATCTCGAAAACCGTGATTATCGAAATTTTAGGTTAGAATATTTTGAAAACGGGAACCATCAGAGAAATTCTGACCTCGGATTCGAATTTAGCGCATCAAAGATCTTCGGAAAAGTATATTCTGGTTTCTGGGAAAAAAATCTGTCGGCCAGTGAAATTCAATTAAAATTTAAAAAAACACTTACTAAATGAATACCCTAAAGGATCTGGGCTCAAGTAGCTATGTGTTCAACTACATTCGACGGGATGGGGTAGGCAAAAATCTCAATTAAAATTTACCAAAAGACGATACCTGTTATCAAATACCATCCAACAATAGTAGAAAACTATTGCCCTAGAAAAAGGAAATTGCTTAAAAAAATAATAACAAACTATGGTGGTATGTATGGAAAAAGCCAAGTTAAGTCCAATTCAAAATAAAATAAGCATAAATAAACAAAATATAAAGCGAGAGCTGGAAAATATAGGAAACCATAAATCGTCATACAATTTTTTTGAAGAGACAAAAATTTAGTTAACATAATCTTCATTGAGCTCAATATATTTGGTCTAGCGAGATTCCAACTTCTTTATTCCCCCAGAAAAAAATGGTTTCAATCCGTGCATAATACTCGTTTACAGCATAGAACCTCTTTATTTGACGAAAATTTCTTTCTCCAAGCTAATTCTTGAAGTTATGCAACAAAAAAAAGTCAGTTGGGGCCAAATTTGAGGAATAAGGTTGTTGGGGAATTATTTGGAAGCCCAGCTCGAGCACTTTTCCCTTTGCAGCGGTCAATGTATGAGCAGACGCGTAGTCTTGGTCAAGAAGCGCATTTTTTCGCGTTACTGTTGGTCACTTCTGCTTCAACTTACTATGCAGATGGTCCAGCAACATTGCATAATAATATCCTTTTCCAAATAGTCAATCATGATAATACGCTGTGAGTCCCTAAAAGTAGCCCGCCGACAAAACAGTTTTCGCTTTTTTTGGTGCACTTTCACCATCATCGACCCACTGTTTTGTCTACTGTTTTACCTCCAGGGTATAACGGTGGATCAACTTTTAGTCTACAGTCACAAAACGATGCCAGAGGTCCTTCGGATTACGCTACAGCTTTACCAAAGACGATTTTCTCTCCTTTCTAGTGCGTTTTCGATCTGGAGTCAATAAATGCGGAACCCATCGCGAAATCAGTTTTTTAATTTTTGGAACTTTATGCAGGATATTATGTACCCGTTTATATGAGATGCCCACTATCTGAGCAATCTCACGAAGCCTAATGTGACGATACCATGAATTTAATCCAGTAATAAATAGACTGGTGTGCTAGTGCAGAGTATCCATGAACTCTTTTCAGTCCACTTTTTTAAATAGAACTGTTTTATCGTTGCACGATACTCGGCTTTGTCCATTTTTATGAAACGATTGCTGCCAACAAACAATTGCTGCATCTATTTGAAACTTTGAATGCAATCGTTACAAAAATGATGCTTACCAACAGTCATGTCGTTTAACAAAATTTCCCGCCATTTCTGAGAAATTTACCAATTTATTAGAAATCATTACCCGTTACGCTACAGTCTGAATACTCCCCGGCAGGGTGCAAATATGCATTCAATATTAGCTCACATCAGTTAGATATATTAATTGTTTATCTTATTGTCATATTGGGCTAGTTTGGCCATAATTACTTTGCGTTCTGTTCTAATCTTTAACTAACGATCCTAGCTCGGCTGATGAGTCGTGATATGATGGAACCCATCTCGAGATAATCCGATAAATGTGAAAGCAGTAAAACAATTCCTTAGTTTGGGTAGTTGTTATTTTTTTATATATGCAGGTTGACCAACCCTTAGAATTTCGTAAAAATAGCTTTTTATGAAGGTCCTATAAGACAAAAAACGAATCTCTCACTAAACACTGCTTTATTAAAGTTTTCTCGGTTTTTTCATTTGTGTATAAATAAAAACATACGATATTCCAAACCACAAATCCTAAAGTTACTATAATGTTTACTGAACTACAAAAACGGAATCGATTTTGTAACATTGTATTTTTTAATCATTGTAAAATTTTACTGCTAAACTTCATTAAGTGTACAGTCAAGTCCTAAATAAACTAAATTAACTATTTTGTTACGAGGCAGAATTTGAACGAAGTGTATACATAGAAGATAATCTAATTTATCGGTTTGAATAAGATTAGCCAATAAGTTTTGAAAGCGACACCTTTGAAGCATCACTTGAACCAAATATTGAACACCATTTTGAAGCTTCATTTGTGATATGAACACATCCTAAGTTTCAAGCCGGTCTATCAAGTCATTCATTGTTTATCAGCTGGTTAAAGTAGACGTATTTGAGTATTTTTTAAAAATGGAAAAAATCTATTACCGTGCAGTGATAAAATTCTTTGTTTGGGAATGTTTATCGGCAGCCGAAATCCATGCAAAATTAGTGAAAGTCTTAAAATAGTCTGCTCTTTCATTTCCAACTGTTCATAGATGGACTCTAGAGTTTAAAAGTGGTCGTACAAGCAATGAAGATCCACATTCAGGACGTCCAAAAACTGCAACAACTGAAGAAACTGTTATGCAAGTCCAAGATATGGTAATAAAAGACCCTCGATTAATAATGGATGATTTAGCTGAAGCTATAGGTAGCTCATATAGATCAGTACATGAGATCTTAACTATTGTTTTGGATATGAGAAAGCTATTCACAAGATGAGTGCCGAATTTGCTAACATCGAAACAAAAATCCACTTGAGAGAAACTTTCTAAATAAAATTTGGCTCGTTTCACAAAGAATAAAAATGATTTTGTGCGTCGATTTGTAACTATGGATGAGACTTGAGCTTACCAGTATGATCCTGAACTTCGACAATAAACCGCAAAGTGGTCAGAGCCCAGTTGTTCAGCTCCAAAGCAGCCAAAGTGGTCAAAGTCGTCCAAAAAAATTATGGCATCAGCTTTCTGGGATGCAAAACGAATTTTGTTAAATGATTACCTTCACATTGGTAAAACAACCACAGGAAAGTATTATTGCAACCTTTTGGACCTGCTGGATAAGAAAATTGGTGAGAAAATGCCCGATTTGCAGAAGAAAAAATTAACACGACTATACATCTGCTCACAGAGGTGCTTTGGCAATGACAAAACTGGTCAGATCAAAGTACGAATTGTTGGAATATCCACTCTATTCGCCAGATCTGGCTCCGTCTGATTTCCATCTGTTCCCAAACTTCAAAAAATTTCTATGTGGGTAGCGTTTTTTTCAACAAATGATGAGGTCAGAAAGGAAAGCCACGTCAGAGATGGGGTAAATGAACTGGAAAATCGGTGCAAAAAATATATTGAGCTTAAGAGAGATTATACTGAAGAATAAATGTATTTCGACTCATTAATTCATCTTGTTTCATTTCCGCTTTCAAAACTTATTGACTGATCAGTATTAACTTATTTTTTAAAAGAAATCAGCAAGAAAATATAAAAACTCTACAACTACCGGCCATCAAGTAAAGAGTGGTAGCAATGACCAGTAAAAATATTTTCTATAAATTATCCCAAATTTAACGAAGATCGTTTTAA
>CM032449.1:136578597-136796096 GCA_019049505.1 Pachyrhynchus sulphureomaculatus
AAGCGGGAACGAAAGTAACAAATGGAACAGTATTTTCGTTTAACTTATTCAGATAATTTTCACACTTATCACTAGAGCCGAGAGGTAGCAGTACATCATCGATCTTCTTCCGTTGGTCAACTCTGCTTTTTGATTAATAGTTTTAACGGTTTTGTATCAGATGACGTTGAATTGGTTTGTTACTAATATCTTCAGAATTATAGTTCCTAAATCTTCGCTTCTTTCAGATAGTGTTGTGAAAGGCCGAATTTTTAATACAAATATAGAACTTACGGGTAGGTACGCAGTAAGTCACTTTATTTTTTCTGCAAAATTTTGACGGATGCTAAAAGTATCTTTCTCTTTTTTAGCTAACTGTAATATGCCCCTTAGCGAGGTGGTAGATACTGTTTAAATTTACAATATCGTGAACTACCGGACAAAGTACTAATGTCGATGTTTAATCGTGTTCGGCAGTGTGCTGATTTAGTTTTAATTTTTGAACTTACTGCTAAGTAGTTAATAGCGGCATTAGTTTTCAATTTACATATAACAATATCAGTACAGTATCGTTCTTTTTCCGATTATGAATCTGGTAATAGAATTACAAGTTTCGGTGGTTTAGTGGCTACTTATATTCTTTTATATACGGCTCTTAAATCTTTGCTGATGCACTGATTGTGTTGTGGGATGCAGAGCATTATAATCGTCACCTAAGAAGGCTGACGAGCTTTCAAACGTCCTAGTTTGGTAATTGAGAGAGTAGACTCCTGGGTTGGTATTCTTGAATCTTTGTATTTTTGACGCAAAAGCAAAATTTGCTTATGATCGTTCTAAAAATCACTATATTTTTTCTGATCAATTTCATTATTTGCTTAGGTTACAATACCGGAAATTGACGCTTTATGGCCTAAACCAGGACCAGCCATATTATGATCATGTTATAACCGCATGTGATATTTTGACAGTTCACATACATTCAGTTTTAAGTAGTAGTCCTTCAGTTTAAGTAAGTCCTCCCGGTTAAAAGTGCGCTACAGATCAGTCAATAAAAAAAGTATAGAAGACCTTGCTAAACAACTACTGACCAGACACATTTCTTTCAATAATATCGAAAGTCCTGGAAAAGACTATCAGCAGCATCTTCTAAAGTATCTTGAAGGACTGAATTAGCTACCATCAGTATAGGTTTCGTAAGAAAAGATCAACAGGAGATCTTCTAATTTATATAGCACATGTTTGGAACATCGTAAATAAATATTTTGCGGTTACACTTGATATATTCAAGGTATTCGACAGTGTTTGACATGATAGATTGTTGGCTAAGCTACGCTCTTATGGTATATTTGAAAAGTTCTGTTTATGACTCTCCTCAGAGAGCGTTCTTCAGGAGTGGCAGCAGACGGATTTCTTTCTATCCTCCAAGGCTTCATACTGTCTCCCACTATGTTTCTCATTTAAATGAATGATTTGCTGGAAAGGATAAGAAATACAATCTATAGCTTTGCAGATGGCAGTACGCTTATTTTTTCATTCACTTGAACCCTCTAGCATCGGCTATTAATGCTAATATCCGCAGACAGTTGAAGATCGTTCAACTTAACAGTGACCTGGAATTCAATCTTGGGATGACAGTTATTAAGTAGCGTTTAACGTTACAAAACCCAGGCGGCAGTTTTTCTAAAAAAGTTAACGTTGCTGAACTCGACATAGTTATGTCGGGACACTCCATTCCTCTAGCATCAGCACTCAATTTGCTGGGAGTCAATTTGAGAGCCAATATATCTTGGCATAACCATGTTCCAAACATAGCAAAGAGAGCTTTTCGAAAGCTGAGAAGATTATTTCGAACTAAAAATCTTTATACTTCACAACAACTGTTAATTCTATACAAAGGTCAAATTCGTCTAACCATAGAATACTGCTCCTATGTTTGCGGCTCTGCTCCATACATAAAATGCATTTGTTGGATTCTATTCAAAAAAGAGCTGTTCGCCTGGTTGGAGACCCAGAGCTGAGCAGCAACTTTTATTTCCTGGAACATCGAAGATCGGTTGGCGACCTGATTCTATTCTACAAGTATTTTCATGGAAAATGTTCGATGGATGTAACCTGCTTAATTCCTCCCGAAGCGATACTTACTAGGAATACACGCCGTGCTAATACTTCACATCCGTTTGAGGTTCAGCTTGTCACTTCTCGTACAATCCTTTGCAAGCAGTCTTTGATATGGACAACCTCATCTCTTTGGAATGATTTGCCCAGGACTATGTTTCCCACCGAGTACAATTTACAGCGATTCAAACCAACGTGAATTTCTTTTTCCGCACATGCATACTACCAACAAAAAAAGTATTTTAGCAGTACATTGAAACGAAATATCGCTTTGGAGTAAATACGTAGAAGACCTTTAGTCCCATAAATGATAGAAAGCACAAAAAATTATTTTAGAATGCCTTATTTTAAGTTTTATAATGGAAACAGAATCAGATCATGCTCTTTCCTTTTTAAATAAATGTGTTATAAAACTAAAGCATACGTCATTCAGAATTTTCTACGTCACATTAATATACTATTTTATATGTCACTGTATATATATATATATATATATATATATATATATATATATATATATATATATATATATTATATATATATATATATATATATACATATATATATATATATATATATATATATATATATATATATATATATATATATATATATATATATATAGGCTGAAAACTTTTTGTTTTGGTCTAGCTACTTAAAACACTTTTGTAAAATTCAATATCAACATAGTCTTCTTCAAGAGCTATACAATTAGTCCAACAGTTTTCTAATATTTCTATAACTTTCTTGTAGAAGGATTTGCCTTTGCCTTCAAAATAGGTCTCACTTTCGGCGATAGCTTTTTCATTGGAGTCAAATCCCTCCTGCGAGCATTTTTTTGAGCGCGCAGCTAATAAATAATAGTAGCAGGGGGCCGCATGCAACTTTGCAATCATAACCATTGACTTGTGACACAGTGCATTGTCTTGATGAAAGGGAACGTTTTTCTTGTTTATTTGGGGCCGTTTCTTTGCGATTTCTGCCTTCAAACGTACCAATAACTTTATATAATATTTTGCCATTGATGATTTTTCCCTTCTCAGCATAGTCGATGAAAATTATTCCATGCACATCCCAAAATACAGAGCCTAAAACCTTCGCAGCCGACTTTTGTGTCTTTGGTCGCTTCGGGCGGCTTTCACCAACTGCTGTCCACTCGAACAGAGCTTTCTCATGCCCAAATGTTCATGCAAAATATGAACAACGCGTTTTTTTTATATATTTAGGGTGTCAGCTATCTCACGCAATTTCACTTTACGGTCATCCAAAACAATTTTGTGAATTTTTTTTGTTTTCCGCCTCATTTGGGCGTTCAGAGCGTTCAGTATCATTTTTGTTTGTACTACCGCATTTAAATTCAGCATACCAGTAAATGATGAGTGATTTTCTACGGGCAGAGTCCCCGTAACACTTATCAAGCCATTGCTTTACTTGAACGGTATTTTTTCCCATCACAAACAGTGTTTAATCAACACACGAAATTCGATTTTTTCCATTATTTTGAAAATATCAAAAGTAGCGTCACTAAAATCACTGTAACTTGTAAACTAATCGTCGAAATGCCATGAAGTTTTAATAAGTATCATTTGAAGGTTGGTACTTCCTAAAATATGGATTTTTTTGAAAAGGGCGACATCTATGTGTGTCAGACCAAAAATTTTCAGCCCACCAAAAATTTTCCAGCCCATATTTATATATATATATATATATATATATATATATATATATATATATATATATATATATATATATATATATATATATATTTATATATGAGTTGTTTAGCAGATGAATGAGCAATATATTGATAACCAAAATATAGACTTTGTTCAATTTTTAGAGTTATTAATTCTTCGAATTCTATCGAACAAATTAGGGATTTTGGAAATAACGAATTAATATTATTTTGTTCACTTTAGTAAAAAATATGTTGGCATAAAGAAATCCAGTATCCTAGTACAGGTATACGCTAAGATTAGTGCTTAGGGGTACGTTTAAAATCCCAGGACTATTATGTTATTGTTAATAGTTGATCTTACTTTCACTATATTTTTTAATTTGATGCTACATGCAATTTAAACATTCTTCAAGATAGAATAATTCGTCAAGAAGAAGACAAAAATATTCTTTTCTTTTATTGACGTAAGCTGCTTAAGATAGACTTCAAAATTGCTTCATTAACAATCTCATCCCATATTTGCGTTACTAAATAACTTTAGCTTAAATCTGAGCCTGACCTAACCTGATCATATAGAAAATATGAAATCAACTCTTTGAATTTATTAATTACCTTAAGTAATTTTTAAAATTTATTATATAATTTTGTAATTTTCCATCCACATACCTAAATGGCTAAATTGTTTCAGTGCACAGCGTAATTATACAGAAAATTGCGGCTTTAAAAGGCAATCTGCAATAGAAAAACCGTTGTAAACGGAAGTTTGTGGTTGCTAGTTAAGCTTATAGAGGATTGGAAGATGTAAACTAGTTTTTTTGCTTTACTTTAAAAATGTTTTATATATGCAGATATTATACCTGTACGTTCTTACTTTTCTTTTAATAATGGCGATGGTAAAAAAAAACAAATTAACAAACAAACCTATTTTTTCATTTTTTAATTTTCAGAATGCTTAAATCATAATCACAGTTTCCAATTTGTATTAGTCCCGTTGTAGCTGTAACTTTTGCATAAGATGAGATGTTAGTTTCAAATTTATATACGTATATTACTTCAATTAGAGAGAAACCTGTTGTTTGGAGAGATACTGCTCTAGAATTTGAGAAGCAATATGACATACTTCGATTTTTTTTTGCATAGAGAATGACTAAAATTTCTAATCAAATATAAAGGATATGTAAAAGATGGGAGAGAGTTAGAGAAGGTTTTATGCCCTTTTCATTTATCTTACAGTCGAGAAATTTAAAAATCAGTTGTCTCTAAGATATTATATGTAAAAATTTTAAAACCTTATCAGGATGTGGCTTCTAAACAGAAGATATTAAATAACACAATGTTTAATTTTCGTACTTAATTTTTCACAAATTATCAAAAAAATTAAAATAATTTTCGATTTCATCAAAAGTAAAAGTTTTGAATATCTGCACTTTACATTTTTTTAAAAGTAAGTATCTCAAAGACAATTGAATTTGGACAGAGAGGTATACTACACACACAGGCCATCTTTTTAAATCGCTTATTGAGAAAGGGAGGCAAAAATGTGAAAAACAGCATTTGTAACATTTTTTTAAAAAAACATGGAGTTAAAACAAAAGCAATAGCTTATAGTGTTTTTAATACTTTATATTTTTTCTTTTTTAGATTTTAATATGCAAGAAAAAGAAACTTAAATTGAATGATATTGTGTATGGTGCGAACTTAGATAGTAGTAAGTTAAAACTAGTTCAAGAATACGAAAAGGTCAGGAGAGTAAACACTGGGATATATAATAAAGATTTATTAAAAATAAATATGACACAACTGAAATATACGAATCAAAAGGTTTGTCTTCAACTTGATTGTAATCTACCATAATCAAATAACAATATTCAGAATAGAAAATCAATTCTGAAGATGAAAATGCATTTTACTTCAAAAACAAAATATTCTATTTGCTAAAGCAAAATATTCTATTTGTGAAAAAATCATATTCAAAGATTTTTCTTTACGTTTTATGTTTCTAGGTCACAAAAACATAGCCACTAATTTCCGTCCGTTCATACGATAACTCTTGAACGAAATGACATATCAATTTCAAACTTGGTGCGTAGATATTATCTAATAAGGAGAAGAAGTCTATAGTTTTTGAACGATACCGTTTCAGGCTAAGGGGGTGAACGGGGTAGGAGTCAATAAATTTTATATGCTTTAATAGTACTATAAACAAAAATGAAGACTTGGAAATTCTTTTACATTTTCAAGGTGCATGACTATTATAAGAACTAAACAAAAATCAATTTTACTGTATTTTTTTGATTATATATAAGGCAGAAGGTTCTACAACAGATGATGTTGAACACATTACATCCTGGCTTTTGTCTGGAGATAAGTAAAGTAAGGAACAAGATTCGCAAATGTTTATTAAAATTGTTTAGATAGATGAATCAGCTTTCTCAATGGTCAAGGCTTTTAATAAAAGGAAGATTCACTTTCAGGCTAACAAAGATTCTCAGGCGACACAATAAATGAAACACTCTTGCGGTCAATCAATTCGGGTTTCGCGTTGGCATTAAACAATATGGTTATAGAACCAATATTTTTATATAGAAATTTAGATAGAGCAACATACAGTAACGAAAATTGTTAAATGGTTTTTCTCACATATTCATAAAGAAATAATCTGGCAGAGCTCCACCGTACAATATCTCAGGAACCAATTTTTTGTTAGAAAAAATAAAATCGCCACCAAGTAGCCCAGATGTACCTGTGTTGGATATCTTTTACCAGTAATTATTGTATTCGTGAAAAAATCATCCTTCAAGATTTTTGCTTTGCTCATGTTTTAGAGTTCCTAGATCACGAAACACATAGTCAATTATTTCCATCGGTCTGTCTGTCTGTCGGTCTCTCGCTCTGTTGGCATGATAACTCTTGAACAAAATAAGATATTTTCGAACTTTGTAAATAGATAGATGGAGTTTTTGAACGAAATCGCTTCAACCCAAAAAGGTGAAAAGGCTGGGGGCAGATAAATTTTATATGATTTTACTAGTAATATGCTAACTTTCCTGCTTTTTTTTTGGTAAAATAATAAATATACTTTATGCCTAAACATTTATAATAAAATATATAATTTATGAAAGGGGTGGTGATGGAGATTAGAGGGGTTGATTTTTATATATATCGTGTTTTATGTCCTTTTCAGGGTTTTTGAAGTCGAAAAATGCAATAATTAGTTTGTATAATTTAAACAAATTTACAATTTTAAGTAACATATATATAACAAATAGATGCTTATACTGCACTCTGTCGGCGACTTACTAAGTCTATTCAAGCAGAGTGGCACAGCACGGCTGGCACTTATTGCAGAAACGCATCTTTCTTGAGCTTACTGCTCGAAGGCATAGGTGGCAGTATTGATATTACAACTAAAAAAGGAAAGAATCGTATTTTCACAAGTTACTAAATTTTAAGTATATTATTTATAGTTAAATATGTAAGTGGTGCAAGTGGTTGGGTAGGGGGTGCAAGAGATTGCATCTTATATATGTTTTTATAGGTCCTTGTCAAGGTTTTTGGAGTCGAGAAATATGAAAATTAATTTATTTTTACACTACTTTCAATTTTAATGGAAGAAAGGCATGGCGTAGTTTTAATAATGTTAGATGTTTTTTTCCTGGTTTTTGGTTGGTAATAATTGAATAATATATATATATATATATATATATATATATATATATATATATATATATATATATATATATATATGTATATATACATACATAATAAAAAAATTATATAAAAACAACACTATGTTTTAATTTCCAATATATTTAAAGTCACTTGACAATTGTTTCACCATACAATGGCTTCTTCAGAAGTAAATAAGAAAGAAAAATATTTGGTGGTAATCTTGGTTGTAAAAGTGCTAAAAACTATCCTTAATTACCTAAGATTATGCTAATCATTTTATTATATTATTTACAGATAGAGTTATTTTAAGAATGCAAATCTGTGGTACTATTTCCGAGAACTAATAAAGATGAAGTAAGGGTGAATGGTTTAAGTCTACCTGTTCGTTTAATAATTGATAGGAGTTTTTCGTTTGTTAATTTCAAGACATTCAAGCAAATTTAATTTTTTAGATTTATTTGCTACATGTAGGATGTTTAACGTATCATCAAAATTATGGAATTCGTTTATTATATGGGTTGCGTAATGTGAATTGTTCTTATTTTTTAAATAACTATGTTTATGTTCTTTAATGCGAGTTTCAAAAGATCTACCAGTTTGTCCTACGTAGGTTTTAGTACAAGCTCCACAGTGTAATAAATAAACTCCTGACTTTAAGACAAGCTAGAGAACAGAAAACAGCAGTATCGATCAAAACCAAAGCCAAAGAAAACAACATAATTTTCACTAAGGTTGATAAGGGTAAGTCTGTGGTAGCTATATCTAGAGAACAATATATATTTAAAACTCTTTCTTTTCTTAACACAGACAAATTTCAAGTATTAAATAATGACCTAACAACAGTCCACCAAAAACTAATAAAATCTACTTTAAAAGATCTCACAATTTTCAATGATTTTGAAAAAAGTACTTTAACAATAATGAACCCACAAGCTCCAAAATTATATCCCTTAATTAAATTACATAAAAAGGATTTCCCTATTAGACCAGTTGTATCGTTTGTTACGGCACCATCAATCAAATTATCACAAAAATTCATCCCTTTACTACGACAACATTGCAAATTTAAACCCAAATATAGTGTATCCAACACCTATGAACTAATTGATAAAATTAGTTCATATTAACTTACCGGAAAATTCTAGAATTATCTCATTTGATGTACAAAACTTATTTCCTAGTAACCCACCATATGAAGTCATAGAATTAGTAGATAAGCTCTTAATCAGGAATAAAGTAAATCAAATTATTAAACGGGATATTTTAGATTTACTTACGAGGTGCTTGGATTAAAACAATTTTGAATTCAACGATAACTTTTATACATCTAAAGAAGGTCTAATAATGGGTAATCCTTTAAGCCCTTTACTAGCAGAAATTTTTATGGATCATTTAGAACTGAAAATTCATCAAAACGCGGTAAGCAAAAATATTGTTTACTGGTATAGATATGTTGACGATATCATTTCCTGTTTCACGGGAACAGATAGACAACTAACAATCCTCGTTAACTTCCTAAATAATTTGCATCCTTATATTAAATTTACCATAGAATTAGAAACCAATAACTCTATAAATTTCTTGGACATATCTATATCAAAAGTGATCAATAAACACGATTTTTCGATTTTTCACAAACCTTCACATACTGATACAGTCATACACAATAGTTTATCCCACCCTTATCCTCACAAAATGGCAGCTTTTAACTCTTTCATATATAGATTGTTACATATCCCTATGACTAAAACTAATTTTAACAAAGAATTCAACATAATCAAACAAATAGCAATTAATAATGGATATGACCCCAATATTATAGATAATATCTTGAATAAAAAATCCTTTAAACAAGCAATCTCTCTAATTTATCCCACAAGTAATGACAAAAGAGGAAAATTTAGTACACTCACATACACAGGGAAAATAACTAGAACAATTTCCAAACATTTAATAATAAAGAACAATAAAATAGCATTCAAAACCAGTATTTCCTTAGGGAGAATAATGTTGAATAATAAAACCAAATCTAAGAAATCCTTAAAATCAGGAGTTTATTTATTCAACTGTAGATCTTGTACTAAAACCTACGTAGGACAAACTGGTAGATCTTTTGAAACTCGCATTAAAGAACATAAACATAGTTATTTAAAAAATAAGAACAATTCTGTAATGTGAATAATAAACGAATTCCATAATTTTGATGATACGTTAAACATCCTACATGTAGAAAATAAATCTAAAAAATTAAATGTGCTTGAATGTCTTGAAATTAACAAACGGAAAAACTCCAATCAATTATTGAACGAACAGGTAGACTTAAACCATTCACCCTTAATTAATCTTTATTAGATAGCATTCTTAAAATAATTCTGTCTGTAAATAATATAATAAAATGATTAGCATAATCTTAGGTAATTAAGGATAGTTTTAAGCACTTTGTAACCAAGATTACCACCAAATATTTTTCTTTCTTATTTACTTCTGAAGAAGCCATTGTATGGTGAAACAATTGTCAAGTGACTTTAAATATATTGGAAATTAAAACATAGTTTTGTTTTTATATAATTTTATTATGAATTTATAACAAGTATCGGCTAACACAATCAAAGATACATAATAAAAGCCTGAATACAACTCTGAAAGATCGAAATGGACGCCAAAATAAGAGATATAGTACAACAGCTCGAGGTATGGAGGGATTATATCACAGAACTGTTCGATGATGAGAGATCTGAATGTAACATGACTGATGCTACGTCAGGCCCACCAATTACTAAAGACGAAGTGACACTAGCAATAAAGTTAGCAAAAAATGGAAAAGCAGCTGAACCAGACCAAGTGAGCACTGAAATTTTAAAACTATTGGGTAACATAGAAATAGCAGCCCTGAGAGGACTTTTTAATACCATTTATGAGACCGGAATACTACCGACTGATTGGCTGAAATCAACATTTGTTTTGATTCCAAGAAAGAACAGAGCAATCAATTGTAGTGACCATCGAACAGTTAGTTTCATGAGCCTTGGGGCAGGATATATAATAAACTTCTAAAGATTTTAAACACGACCTGTATAGACGAAAAAGAAAATCGTCAATTTGTACTAGCATCAAACAGATGAAGTACGGTTGGAGCATCAACTATTCGATGAAATTAAAACCAAGCGGGGAGTGCATCAGGGTTGTATTCTATCGCCCTTGTTATTCATCCTCTATTGGGAGGTGATATTCAAAGAAGCACTCAATGTAACCACTGAAGAGATCAACTTTAACGCGTTAACATATTTAATACGGCGATGATCACTAATAACGGAAAAGATCTACAAAAACTATGGATAAAATAACTGACAAGTGTCTATCCAAACTATGGATAAAATAACTGACACTTGTCAGTTATTTTATCCATAGTTTGGTATAAACCTCAATGCGAATAAAACAAGATATATGATTATAAGCAAAGAATCCAATATTGAAGATGGTGGTATTACAGTCAGGGGCATAAAGATAGAGAGAGGTGATAAATTAATATATCTTGGTAGCAGTATCAACGACTACTGGAACCCGACTGTGAAAGTCAAAAACGAATAGAGAAGGCCCAAGCCGCATTTATGAAGAACAAAAAAAATCTTAAGTAGTCACGACCTATCATTGAAACTACGAATGAAAATTGTAGGCTGCTATATCTTTTCGGTTCTCTTGTATGGCATGGAAGCATGGGCGCTAACTGAAGCAATGCTTAAAGGTCAGGAGGCATTCGAGATGTGGGTGTATCGACGACTGCTCAAAATCATTGGATGGTCAGAATTAGTAACAACAGCGTTCTTACTCGCATGGACAAGGACTTGGAGGTGATCACGACCATCAAGGGACGCCAATTAGAATATTTTGCTCACATTATCATCCAGAAAAATACAAAGTCTTGCATCTAATTATAGAGGCAACGATTCCAGGCAGACGTGGTCCAGGGAGAAGGAGAACATCGTGGTTGAAAAATTTGAGTCAGTGGTACGTAAAGTCTACGGTTCAACTCTTCCGAGCGGCTGTCAATAAAACGTACATCATCAACATGGTAGCCAACATGATAACCAACGATCATTGAATGGTCATTGTACCTCGCAACCCAAAAATGGTAGAGAGGGGTGTTAAAAAAGCGATTTCGTATTTATTGTATTGTAGGTCTTTTTCAGGGTTCTTTGAATCAAGAGGTGGAAATATTACATTATTTTTTCGTTATTTTTATTTTTATGTTAACAGGGGAAGAGAATAAGAAGTATGAGGGTGATTAAATATTATATTTAGGAGAATTTTTTCTAGTTTCTTGTTGGGATATTTTATAAAATTTTAAACTCTTTTCTATAGTAACAAGAACAAAAGCAAGATACGCAAACAAGAGGAAGCAACTTGGAGATAGAATTAGATATTAAAAAATTAAGACGCAATAAAGCTCCAGGACCAGACAGAATCACAAACCGTCTCTAGCGGAGAAGAAGGTAAGAGTTACTTCTCTATTTAATCAACAAAATATTGTCCGCTGGAGAACAGCCAAAGGACTGGACAAAGAATAAAATAATAACAATCCACAAAAAGGGAAATACATAAACATACAACTACAGAATAATCATGCTAATATCATATGCTAGTAAAATATTGTTACAAATCATCAACTAAAGATTAAGAAATTACATTCAATGAGAAATAGCGACAGAACAGGCTGGATTTTTTAAAGGAAGAGAGGCAAGCGAGCACTTACTTAATCTACGACAACTCATTGAAAAGTCTAGAGAATTTAGTATCCCAATGTATACATGTTTCATAGACTACGAGAAGATTTTCGATCGAGTCAAATGAAATAAATTGTGGTTGGTTTTTAAAAAAAAAATGGAGTACTTCAACACCTGATTACCCTCATAATTAACTTATATGTAAATAACACCGGGGAGGTAAGACTACAAGTTACATTATCAAAAAAGTTCCAACCCAAACGAAGTGTAAGACATTGCTGCATATTATCTCCAAAATTTTTTAATACCTATGGAGAATGCATCATGAGGAAAGTGCTGGAAGATGCTGACTATGGAATTTCCATCAATGGACGGAAATTCAATAATCTTAGATTCGCTGAAGATACTGTCCTCCTAGGTAGTAGGGATGACGAAATTCTGGACCTCATTCGGAAAGTTGAAGAAGGAAGTAAGAATTTCGGCCTGGGGAAACTGAACACATCGAAAAAAAAATAATGAATCTCGACCGAGAGAATAACAACAGACTAAATGTACGACAAAGATCGTTTTGAAGTGGTGGATGCGTCATATATTTGGGATCCACGACTATGAACAACGGCACCGAAGCGGAAATAAGAAGATGGTCTGATATGATAACGGTAGCAGTTCGAACGCTGAACTTACTCTGGAAGGACAGCAAAATCTCTAAACAAGTTAAAGTAAGCTTGATGAATTGTCTGAATTACCTAATAGGGGGTGCGAATCTTGGATGCTAAGGCAAAAGGAGAGGAAAAAGATCGAAGCATCGGAAATATTTTACTAAAGAAAAATGCTTAATATCACATGGGATCAACACAGAACAAATATGTCTATTTTAAGAGAATTAAACATCAAACGTCTATCCAGTATCGTCCAAGTTAGAACCCTTAATAATTTTGGACATGTTATGAGAAGAGGCCCAGAAAATCTAAAAAAGCAGGCCATCCAAGGCAAAGTGGAGGGTAAGAGACACCGCGGTCGAGCTCCGACAAGGTGGATAGAACAGCTAAAATCATTAACAGGAAGATCAATGCATGACCTTACAGATGAAGCTCAGAATAGAGCGAACTGGTAGCCACTCACGTGGGACGTATCAGAGGACACTGCATTCCATATGGGATAAAAGATTGCAGAGAGAGATATATAGTAAAAGATATATGAGGTGAAAAGAAAATGATTATAAAGGTTAGAAGGGTGCTTGCGTTATATATCATAATATACTTCTATTTCACTTTACTTTTTCTTTATACCCAACTTTAACAGAAATAGTATGCAGAAGGAATTCAGATCTGCTTACTGAATAACCTAAAAAAAAAAACCGGTCAAGTGCAAGTTCAACTTGCGCAATTAGTGTTCCGTACGTTGATTGCTTTTAAAATAAAAAATGTTGTAACGGAAGTATCAATTGATCAGTGACTTCACAAAACACACCCCAAATGAGTTTTCAACAAAGTTTGTTTCCAATCTTTACTGAAAATTGATGACCTTGAAATTTTTTTTTTATATACCAGATAAATTATTAAAGGTAATGCACTCGTGATAATTTTCGTTCAATCTACACCCCCGTGGAGAATATTCCAGAATTTTTTGAAAATTTTTTGATAAGTACTTTTCGAGATAAGGCGGGTGGACAGCGATTTTTCGCGATTTTTTAAAAATAATACAAAGAAAAATGCGCGCAAGTATTACATTATATATATATTTTTTACTCGTGTTTTCACAAGCTTTCATTTGACACCACACTCGAATACCTAGTAAAAAAAAATTTTTTTTCACTTCCGATTTCACCCCCAGTCAAAATTTAACTTTCAAAACTACATGGCTCTGATGAGGCCATCAATTCCTATATTATTACCAAATTTCAACTTTCTATGACAAATAATTTCATAGAAAATCAGGTGTGACAGACAGACAGACGGACAGACACCGAAGTGATCTTATAAGTGTTCCGTACGGAACACTAAAAATGTTAAGTTGAATATATACTAACGTTTA
Source organism: Pachyrhynchus sulphureomaculatus (assembly GCA_019049505.1). NCBI lineage: Eukaryota > Metazoa > Arthropoda > Insecta > Coleoptera > Curculionidae > Pachyrhynchus > Pachyrhynchus sulphureomaculatus. The sequence continues at coordinate 136,592,797 of CM032449.1, forward strand.
GATATACAAACAGTTAATTTGGCCGAAACTTACTTACCTCTGGAGTAGTAGGTATATTATTGTTCCACTTTTCGCGATTTTTGATTTTCTTTACGTTTTAGTTCTTAAATCATGAAAAATATGTTTTTCCATTTTCCGTCGGTGTATCTATCTGACTACTGGTATATCAATCTGTTGGCACCATAATTCGCAAACAGAATAATATTATAAAACTTGAAATAGAAATGAAACCTAGAGGCTTTTAAGCAATATCGATTTAGAGAAAGGGTGTGAAAGTGCTTGTTGCAGGAAAATCTCTAAAACTCTACAGGATCGTCACGTGTGAGGAGAAAGCGATTCAAATTGGTCTTAACTCGCTGCAAATTGTAATATCGGGGACACATGGTCCTGTGAAAATCATTCCAAAGAGAAGAGGTTTTCCATATAAAAAATTACTTAAAAAGGTGGTATCAGGAATTATAGGTTAAACTTCATACTGATGTGATATAAAAGCACAAGGTGTATTTCTAGCATGCACCGCTCTGGAAGGAATTAGACAGGTTATATCCATCGACCACTTTCCATGACATAGAATAGGCTCACGTCGACAACCGTTCTAAGGAATTAAACTTGCTGGTGAGTTCTGGCCCTCGAAGTAGGCAAACAGCTCTCTTCTGAATAAAATCCGACAAATACAGCGTATATTTGGAACCAGGGCTCTAAACATGGGTGCAGTATTCCATCGCTAGTGAAATTTCAGCATTGTAGAAGATTAAAGGTTGTTGTGGATTTTAAAAATTTCTATTCAGAAATGATATTGCCAGCTCTTGAGAAGCTCTCTTTGTTATACATGCAACAAGTTCAAAAATAAATACCTCACAGTAGAAAGTAAAATAAGAAAATACAAGACAACAGTGAGACGGATCCTCACATATGCTGTAGAAACGAGAGCTGACACATGTAGAACAGCATAAATGATGAGGACAACAGAAATGAAGGTTATTAGGGATATACATGGAAAAACTATCAACGACAGAATCCGCAACAAAGATCTATAAGAACTAAGATCCAAGAAATATCCAAATGGACCAGAACTGGAAGAAAACAATGGAATAAATACATAGATCGGATGGACGACAATAGACTGGTAAAAAGGTCTAAATTCAATAAACTGTGCGGTAGAAGAACTAGGGGCAGACCTCTGAAAAGGTGTAAGGAATGCTGGACGTTCACATCGGGAGAGGCCTACTGTGGATAAAGCAGGCAGTATGCCTACTTATATGATACACCATATAAGAAAAAAGAAGAAGATGAAGAAGTTCATGCTAAGCTACATTTTTCTTAAGTTAACGCCCAACAAATCAAGTGACAATGCTAGAGGATTAGAGTGTCCTGACATGACTATGTCTGTACGTAACGTTAACTATTTTTGAAAAAACTGCCACCTGGTTTTTTGTAGTGTTAAATTCTACTTAGTTACTGATACCCCAAGATAAAAATTCTTCCAGATCTACATTAGGTTGAACAACTTCCTGCTGTCTGAAGATATTTGCATGAGTAGCTGTTCGATTGTTCAAAGTAATGAAGAAATAAGTGTGCTATCATCTGGAATTCTGTAGATTGAATTTCTGGTTCATTCCAGCAGATCGTTAATGTAAAAGAGAAACTTTGAATTGTTGTTGCTGTTACGTGATGGAAATTCATAACGATTGTAATGAAAGACTGATTTTATCAATTTCCACTTTATTTTGTTTTACAAAAACTGTATGACGCGTTTCACTGTAACTTCATCTGATCCAAAATGATATCTAAATAGAATGTCGTTACATTTTAATAAATACCCTAAGGTAATAGAAATTATTACTACGTACTAATGAATATTGATGAGAAATCCATTCTGAACTCTAATTGTTGTGTAAATTAAGCAAAGGTGAGTTACCATGGGTTAGATAGGTAAGTATTCCCTTATCGGAGATGATTTTAATAGAGATTTTAATAAAGAATAAAATCTATTAAAACACATTGCTGTTAACAACGGATATTCTCCAGATAGCACAGATTCAATACTAAGCAAAAAATTAAAAAATAAAACTAATTTTTAGCGTACCCAAAGGAAGAAGATACGGATAAAAAATATGAAGTCTTAACATATTTTGCCAACACCTCAGAAAAAATTAAGAACCACTTAAATAAATATAATATCAACATAGCTTTTAGAACAAACACTCGTTGGGAAAACTTATTAAAAATGCAACAGGAATACAAAATAGAACAAAAAAATCTGGAATGGGTTAAAATGTGGTTCTGTTTAAAAGTTACATAGGTCAGACAGGTCTATCGAAGTTCGGATTTCAGAGCATAAAAGAAGTTATTTAAAAAACAAAACCGATTCAGCTTACAGTAATCATTTTACAGAAATCAATCATTTTTTGGCGACAAATTTAAAATTTTACACATACAAAACAAAAGAGTCAAATTAAACCGGTTGGAAAATTTAGAAATAAATAGAATTAAAAATTTAGATATTTTCTTAAATGAACAGAAAGATACCTACTTAACCCATGGTAACTCACCTTTGGTTAATTTATACAACAATTAAAGTTCCGAATAGATTTTCCATCAATATTCGTTAGTACGTAGTAATAATTTTTACTATCTACTTACCTTAGGGCATGTATTAAAATGTAACAACATTCAATTTAAATATCATTTTGTATCAGACGAAACTACAGTGATAGCGAAACGCCTTATACAGTTTTTATAAAACAAAGTCAAATAAAAATTGTCAAATTAGTCTTTCATTACATTGGTAAAACAGAAAGAAAATAGGAGACAGTACGGAGAATTGGTGTACAACGGCGTTGGCCGCTGAGGAATCACGAGAGCCATAATTAAAACCTTTCAGACATATCATATCTATCAATCTATCTATCTAATAAGCCTTCTTCCATCCAGTGTTGGACATAGGCCTCCCCTTCCTTTTTCCATCCTTCTCGATTCTGCGTCTTTCTGATCCATTCTAAACAAGCCGTTCTTTTCAAGTCCTCTTTCCATCTTGTTTGGAGCCTTCCTCTGGATCTTTGTCGCAACTATGGCCTACATTCTTGAATTCTTTTATTCCCTCTCTCATCTTGTTGTCTCATTGTGTGACCGGCTCATCTCCATTTCAATCCTGCTATCTATTCTCTTACGTCTATCACTTTGGTCTTTTGTCTTATACTTTCGTTTCTTATTCTGTCTTGTAAGCTTATATTCAGTATCTGGAGTTTCATTGCTCTCTGTATTTTACTCAGTTGGTCCACCATCTCCCTAGTCAATGTCCATGTCTGGGCCACGTAGGTGAGAACCGGTAGATGCATTGATCGAATACCACCTTTCTTAGTTTCGGAGGAAATCTTTTGTTGGTTAGTATTATCCTTTGTTTGCCAAATGCTGCCCATGTCAGTCTGATTCTTCCCTTACCTGTTTGATTTGCTTTTTCACACTTTATTACTTGCCCTAGGCAGATGTATTCATCTACGTATTCAAGTGTTCTGCCCTTTATTCTCAAGCCTCGTAGACTGTCTTCGTTTGTCATAGCTTTTGCCTTATCTTTATTCAGCAGTAGTCCTACCCTCTCTGGTTTGTTTTGTAGTTCAATAATTATCTGATATTAGCACTACACCATCAGTATAATGCAGATGATTTAACTTTTGTCTATTTATACTGATCCTCTTTTTTTCCCATTCGAGTCCTTGAAAACTTCGTCTAATGCTACTATAAGTAGTTTTGGGCTTATAGAATCTCCCTGTCTTACTCAGCGTTTGATGCGTTTGATAGGTATTTGATTTGTTTTACTATTCGTTTCCACACATCATTTGAGCCTTGTTGTAAACAGTTCTTATGAGCTGAGTATATCTATAGTCTATTCTGCTGTTATACAAGGCTTTTTCGATGGCCCAACTCTCGATACTATTAAAAGTCTTTTGATAATCTTTAAATACCAGATACAACTTTAAGTTATATTCTGTTGCTTTCTCTATTAAAGTTCAGATAGTTAGGAGATGATCACAAGTACTAAAACTCTTCCTGAAGCCAGTCTGTTCTACCGATTGGTTTAATTCCAGCTTGTTTTCGAATCTATAAATTATTATTTTGGTAATCAATTTGTATATTTGTGAAAGTAATGATATTGGACGGTAATTGTCTAACTCAGACATGTCATAACATCCAACAATTCGTCTTGCCAAACACCGCTTGCAACCACTGAAGATCTGACAACTGATGGTGCCTAATAATAGTGGCCATTAGAAATTCTTATTAATAGTGTTTTCCATATATTTCGATATTATTCACAGCAGCGCGATGGTCGATCTACACTGTAGCACATTTTTAGCAGAAAGAAAATATTCCTTCTCTGTAGGATAGATTAAAAAGTCTAAAAAGACTGATGTTAGTTGTGTTGCGTTGATGTTAGTGGGTACCTTTGCAGGTATTTTAACAGCGCCAGCTTCATTACATTAATGACACGTTGTCTCAAGACAATATCGGCAATCTTGGACTGCACTTTGGGAATAGGGAGTTGTGTTTTTCCCTGGAAATCGACAGTAGAGTGTGAAGCAAAAAGTTCAGCTAACAAGTTGTCTCTAAGTTACTAAGTTTAAAAAAAGTTATAAAAATAAATCGAAATATTATATTATACATATTAACTCGTTCTTAGATAAACCTAAAAGATAATATCTATACTCACATTAAACAAAACAACTAAAGCTAGCAAGCACGCAAAAACCATTTTCCGACACAAAACCAAGACAATATTCAAAATACAGTGTCTTATCTACGGTTTCAAACACTTTTAGTAGCTTCTTTCCGTATTTGAGACAATATGCGAGCCAAAATTGAATAGGGCGTTGTTCGGGGTCCTTTATATGCAAAACTCGACTTTGGACGGCTTAATTGGGGCTTTGGAAAATTAGAGAAAAGAAATGGCTGGATCAGTTGGTCGCGTATTGCATTCTTACTGGTTCAATTTCACGCGGGTCTAAGCATTTGCCTCTTTAATTTATTGCTTACTTAAGCACGTCATACGAGAATAAAGCACTAGAGACGCAGTTCTTAGTTTAAGGAGACCCATTTAAATTAGAATTTTATTATAATTTTTGGGGTTAAGGTTATGTTTTTCGGAAGGACTAATTTAAACTGTCTTATTATCATATTGAGAGGACTCGTTAGTTTAAGCTGCGAAATGAATTTTCATTATATGTGCCTATAACGTCGGTTCATCTTTACTTGAATTACCAATATAAAAGAGAGAGAAAAATAAATAGAAATAATATTTTATCCTTAGAACAGCGTTTCTCAACCTATACGGCGCGCTCCACTAAGGGGGCATGATTACACTGTTGGGAGAGCGCGAGCGTATCGAAAAGAAATTATTATTAAAAACATTTATTAAAAACAGTTAATATAATTTATTGAAAGGAAAGCAAAACAAAATCCAATCTGACATAATTAAAACTAAAATACACATTTACACTGATATAATACAACTACATATACATAGGATTGTATTAGTACTGCACAATGTATTTACCTAATAATTAACATATCAATACCAAATTAAAAACAAGTTTAATAATTATTAGTGACTCCCTTGGGCCTGTTTTGCGGGGCTAGGATTTTCAAAGGATGGTTTAATATTAGAAATAGATACTCTGTTTTTTTTTCTATATTTAGTTGAGATCTATATTTTATTTTCAAAGCAGCCACCACAGAAAATTCGGTTTCGCAAAGGTAGGATGTTGAAAATGGTAATGGTATACGAAACGCTCTTGTTTTCAGTGCAGAAATCTCATCATTCACCCCTGCTCAAAATTCAAAGAGTGATTTATTATTAAATTGTCTTTTAATTTTGCCACTTGCCCTGAAGTCTATGAAGATTTCTTCTTCGGAAGTTGAGAGCCCTTCGGGAGTATTTTGAAATGGATCTCTAACCCATTCGTAACTTGCTACCAAATTGTCTTTAGTAAGAAAATACTTTTTAAAATTCTTTGTCAACATGGCTAGATGATTTTCAATGGTTCCTAAAACAACTTTTGCATGTTGTTCTTCAGCCTTGTATATTTTAACACATTTACCCACATTGGCAAACATTTTTAGGTTTTTTTTTTTGCTTTACATTTCTGCTCCACAATATCAATTTTCTACAAAAAGCATTAATTTTATCACTTGTACCGAATATATGTGTATTTGTTCCTTGGAGTTGAAGATTAAAGGTATTTAGTTTCTCAAATATATCGACCAAGTATCTCAATTTCATCACAAGTAAACTATCTCGAAATTTCTCGGCTTCCGGTCGGTTTTCCTCGTCTAGAAAAATGGTGATTTCATTTCTTAATTTATAAACACGTTGCAAACATTTCTCACGTAATAACCATCTTGCTCGGAATAAAATAGTAACGTTAAATGTTCGGCACCCATGTCTTCACAAAGTGCAGAAAAAATTCTAGATATCAGGGGTCTTATTTTAATATAATTTACTACGGTAACAACTGTAATGAGCACAATATTCAGAGCAGGACTCACTTCTTTGGAGGACAGAGCTTCTCTGTGGATCATACAATGTGTCCACACACACAGTGGAGATTTTTGTTTCACAAGTGCTTGTACCCTTTGAAATTTTCCAGACATTAAATGACCATCGGTACATATCCCGACCCAATTTTTCCACTCCATATTTGCCTCGTTTATAAAATCATTTAAGATAGCAAATAATGCGAGTGATGTTGCTTTGAGTTCTATTGGTTTGTAGAAAAATAATTCTTCTACTGCTGACATACCATCACAAAATCGAACATGTGAAATTTAAATAAGGAATTTCTACTCCAGTTTGTAAGTTCACTTTTTAATAAACTTTTTATGATACCTTTAATTAATTTTTATAATCAATTTTTAAATACTTTGACAAAGAAATCAAAGAATTTCGAAAGCTTGGTAATAAGCAAACGAGTTTTAATTTGGTCCAAAACCTGACTCCAACCCTACTAGTTTAGAATGTTGTTCCTCACTAGCGAGTCGCTATTTCTCTCACTTATATATATATATATATATATATATATATATATATATATATATATATATATAGATATATATATATATATATATATATATATATATATATATATATATATATAGATATATATATATATATATATATATATATATATATATATATATATATATATAGATATATATATATATATATAGATATATATATATATATATATATATATATATATATATATATATATATATATATATATATATATATACATATATATATATATATATATATATATATATATATATATATATATATATATATATATACATATATATATATATATATATATATATATATATATATATATATATATATATATATATATACATATATATATATACATATATATATATATATATATATATATATATATATATATATATATATATATATATATATATATATATATATATGAGCATTTTTATTGCTATCTCTTGCCTCATCAAGATGAATTGAAAACAATTTGTCTCGTAACTTTTCGAAAAGCTGATGCTGTACATCTGCAGCTATATCACTAATTCGATGGGCAGCAGTATCATTTGATATAGGTATAAACCTCAATTGTTTGGCAAAATTATCTCCAAACATAGTTCCAACAATCTCAATTGCTGCTGGCAAATCAAGTGCTTCACCAATAGTGTGAGGCTTTTTACATCTGGCTATTTTATACGAAACTTTGTAAGAGGCAAGTAAAGCTTTTTCATTCACAGACAAAGTTTTTTTTAAAAAAATGATTTCTGCTTTACATATGATTTTAATTCTAATTCGAAGAATTCTCAGGGTTTGTTAAGGTACTCACTATGAAGCGTTTCCAAATGTTTATTTGGTTTCATGCTGTCTGCTGCCAAGATTTTTGAGCAAATAACACACAGGGGCCTTTCTTTTTCATTTACTTCAGTACTGGTAAACTCTAAATTTAAGTATTCTTGAGAATATTTTCTTGATTTTATTTTCGGAACCACGCTCGTCTGTGCGCTTGTTGATGCTTCACTATCGTCTAATGCTCGCTTATGCCCACTTCAAAATTTATCCATGATTCTCTGTAACTTTACTTCCGTAAATACTTAATACCTTGAATTTCAATTAACACGTAAATTACAAAGTACACATTCACGATAAATCCGATAGCAGTAGAAGGATCAAGTCGACTGAGACGGGCTGTAATTGAACGAGGTGCAGCATTTATACAGTTTTAGGCAGACTTTCCGAATGTTCGAGACAACTCGAAACTTCTCACGAAGCCGCTACCGATATAGGGGACGTGTCAGAGAGCAATAGAGGGGCATCGATTCTAGTTTTGTCAACACAGCAGATATGTGTTGCCAATATTTAATAAATTTAATTATTCTTCTTAGCTTGTAAGGTTTGTAATTAAGGTCATAGTGTAGCTTTAGCATCAAAATACTGAAAATACATTATTATTGCATTCATTGTTATTGTATGACAGGGGGGGGGAGGCGCGATGAAAATTATGTTTGAAAATTGGGTCGCAAATACTGAAAGGTTGAGAAACGCTGCCTTAGAAACTCTTATTAGGAACATAAAAAAGCTAGTAGCTTGATATAATGGTGATTTATTTCATGAAAAAACTACTAACACTTAAACTTAAATATACCTTGATTTCTAAACTGCTTAAAAAATGTGCTTGTGAAAAATATAAGCACTTTTATAAGCCCTAATCCATAATTTTTTAATGAGTAAAAATATTTAGTAGGGAGTTTCGGAACTCGGTAAGAACGTAATTTTATTTACCACATAACGTAAAATTAAATTTTACAATCATCACACCATAAATGTATAACCTTTTTTTGTTTCGTTAATTTTTAACATAAAGCGTACCTAAAAATGAATCAATCCTTTTACCAAAGTCAAATATTTCTTTACTAGTCATAAATCACTACAATAATTTACTTACTAAATTAGTGTATTACAAATAAAATATACAATTACATGGATATTGATTTGTTGCTTTTAGCCTTTCAGCAGGCTTGATGTTCGGCCATTTTTGATAAGTTTACCGGGTGTTTATTTCTCTAATTATTTGTTTGTCAATCTGTCAATTTTTTTTTATTCGTTTTTAGTGTTCCGTACAGAACACTTATAAGATGACTTCGGTGTGTGTCTGTCCGTCTGTCTGTCTGTCTGTCCGTCTGTCACACCCGATTTTCTCCGAAACTATTTGTCATAGAAAGTTGAAATTTGTTAATAATATAGGAATTGATGGCCTCATCAGAGTCATGTAGTTTTGAAAGTTAAATTTTAAGTTAAGGGGTTAGTTTTGGGGGGTGAAATCGGACGTGAAAAAAAAATTTTTTTTATTAGGCAATCGAGTGTGGTGTCAAATGAAGCTTGTCAAAACACGAGTAAAAAATATATATATATAATGTAATACTTGCGCGCACTTTTCTTTGTATTATTTTTAAAAAATCGCGAAAAATCGCTGTCCACCCGCCTTATCTCGAAAAGTACTTATCAAAAAATTTTGAAAAAATTCTGAAATATTCTCCACGGGGTGTAGATTGAACGAAAATTATCACGAGTGCATTACCTTTAATAATTTATCTGGTATATAAAAAACAAAAATTTCAAGGTCATGAATTTTCAGTAAAGATTGGAAACAAACTTTGTTGAAAACTCATTTGGGGTGTGTTTTGTGAAGTCACTGATCATTTTATACCTCCGTTACAAAATTTTTTATTTTAAAAGCAATCAACGTACGGAAAATTAATTACGCAAGTTCAACTTGCACTTGACCGGTGATTTGATGATATTTTTTGATCTTACTGGGAAAAATTATCAAAAAAAAAAATCAGTTTGATTATGTCAGGTACAAGGTCTAGTCAGTTGATTTGACTTTATTATCAGCTAATCTAGTGGTGCTATTGCTTAGATTAACGTATGCAGCAGTGATTTGGTGGCCCAGAGTGGGCACAGCAGAGTCAAAGAACCTACTGCGCAGCCTACAGGGGAACTACCATAGGGCGGTAGTGGGGGTTATGAGAACGACACCAACAGAGGCATTAGAAGTAGCACTCTGTGTCTCACCACTGAACCAATTCATCATCTACACAGCGAGATTAACAGCGTACAGACTGAAATGTCAAGGCGAATGGAGGAATGGGGACCCAGGACACTCAGGTCTGAAATTCCTCCACGAACGCCCATTCGTCTTAAAACAAGATAAATCACGAAAACAAGACAAGTGATTAAGTCTTTTTGTGTCCATATCTCTGAGAGGAAGGACATGCAAAGGCTCCTGAACAGGCCGAATACCGAGATTTAGTTTAATGACGGATCGGGAGCTAACGGCCACTTTCGGGCGGGAATCTCTTGCCATAAATTAAACCACAGGGAAAAACCCATGGACAATGTGGCTACGGTTTTTTAAGCTGAGGTGTTAGCGATCCTCAGATGTGTAAAAATACAAATCTTGAAAGGGACAAATAATATGAACATTTTAATCTGCTGCGACAGTAAAGCAGCTATACAAGCTCTTACCATATCTACCACGGACAGCTTGCTGATCAAGGAAAGTGTACGATAGCTAAACATATTAGGAGGTAACAACGAAGTTACCCTAATGTGGGTATCAGGCTATCAAGGCATTTCTGGAAATGAAATAGCGGACGAACTCGCCAAAAGAAGCACCCTGGAGAACCCACCTGAACAGATTGTAGGAGTTCTATTCGCTTTCAGTAAAAACAAAATCAGGGAATGGTTGGATAAAGAACACCAACTCTTTTGGAGTACAGGGGCGGGGTGTCGTCAAGCCAAACTCCTTATGAGACAAACTACGACAGGCAGAACAAAGGAACTCTTGTCGATATCAAAACAAAGGGTACGTCTGAGCATAAAACTCCTTACGGGACATGTGGCACTACAGGCCCATCTATATAACCTCAAACTGGCTGAGCGGAAAACATGTCGGTTTGTGCGAGGGAGAAAGCGACGACAGTATACACATTCTGTGCGAATGTTCTGCACTAATGGTCAAGAAATATAAATACTGGGGTCAACTATTCTGTGAACCCAAAGATCTAGAGGAGGTCAGGGTGAATAGCCTATGTCTCTTGGCTTAGTGGGGAGTCACAGAAGGACTTTCAGATCTAGGTGACACCACGGACCCAATGTACTACCCACTCATTTTACTACTACTACTACTACCACTACCACTACTACTACTACTACATTAGCTAATCTACATTATAATCTTTTTCATTCTATCGATCCTCTTACCACTGGTAGATTAGAATTTTTCTATAGATTAATCCATTTTACCGGACAACTAAAAATCCTAAAAATATAATGTCTGTTTTTAAATTTAATTTCGAATTTCTATATGATTTTTTTTTTTTAATTTGGAGATAAACTACTGCACTGTTATTGAAGCCCAAGCATAGTCCAAATGCCTGACAAATAGTGAAAATATTTCAAACCTAAATCGTAATTTTCTTTGTCAAAATTTGTTCACATTTTTTTTTGCTGTTTTAACCTCTTCAAGACCGAATTTATTTGGGAAAGTAGGACCAAAATGCCCGATTTTTTTTTATGGTATGTGTTAAATCTGCAAATAGGACTTACCAAATATGTTTTTTTTCAAAGTTTCAAAAAAACAAGTGTTTTTCACAAAAAATAAAACATTTTAATTCTGTTCTTGACGTCACCCGAATAACTCGGGCGTTCAAAGAAATGCTAATTTGAAACAAAATTTGAGCCAAATAACAAAAAAGTGGCTTATCTTATCAACTAAATAGTACTAACTGTATGATATACTCTAAAGCAGGGTGTAACACAGAGCAGTACGTCACAAATAGGGCAGTAGTAGCGTGTTTCCTTTCGAACTTTTTTGCCGCGGGCATCACGCACTCTACAGCATACACCACATTGCCGAGTTGGAAATTGTTTTTTTTCGGTTGCCGGGATACACTCAGGGAAATGACGACCTGTCAGTCTAAGTGGTGTAGGTTGGCTTGAAGGTCGTCCTTTTCTAGAAGAAAATTCCGTGCGGTGATATTTTTCCATGATCTGTTTGATTAGATCCAACCTATAAACTAGTGCTGACTTTGTTCCTCCAGTTTTTCGATATAACACAAAAGAGTTCCACAGTGCCAAATCTAATAAATGAAAAAATATTTTTTGTAATACTTTCTTCCACGCTTTCTTGGAAGGTTGTAGTCTGCTAAGTGTTGATCCACCCGATTAACTCCGCCCATGGTGTCGTTATAATCGATGACAACTTTCGGCTTTATTATAATCTCTCTTGGTTTTTTCTACCTCTATACAGGTGTTCGTATGAATGATTGAAATCAAAGAAACATCTTTCTTGTCTTTCCGCTTTAGGACACAAACTTTACCTCTTTGAAAGGCTACAACTTCTCCTTTTTTCAGCTTCTTTTTTTTTAGCTCTGAAGGAACTTCTTTCCGTGTTAATTTTAGTGTTCCATAAACGTCGGTTTCTTTGTAATAAGTAAATCCGCAAGCTGGGGGGAGTTATAAAAATTATCCATCGTTATGCAATAGCCCTTCTCTAACAATGGCTTAGACAGCGTCATGACAACTTGCGACGAAATTGGTAGATTTTCATAGTCTTTGTCAAGGTTGGTTTGTTTTCCAGTGTAGATGATAAAATTCCATACATAACCACTTTTAGATTCACACAGTAAATAGGTTTTTATACCAAATCGAGCTCTTTTTAGTGGAATGTATTGGATCCAACCAAGTCTACCCTTATATAAAAGGAGACTTTCGTCAATAGACAGTTTTTTTCAGGTACGACCAGTTCTTGAAACTTGCTAACCAATTTTTTCGTATACTGGCCATATTTTATTAAGTTTTGGGTTTGGATGAGTTACTTCATCAAATTCATCATTATTAGAAAAATGGATGTTTTGATGGATAGCCTCAAATCTATTTCTGCTCATACAACTGGCAAAAAAGGGCGTCACCAAAAGAGATCGGTTGACCAGTATTGACGCAATTCTGGTTTTTTTTTATAACGCTTTGTAAAATTGTCAATCCTAAAAAGACTCTAATTTCTTCGCTAGTCACAGGGTACCACATTTTTCCTCTTTTTTTTTGCTCAGCATACCTGTTGGTTTCTGTTACTATATGGCCAACCAGATCGTCGTCAACGAACTGTTCAAAAAAATCCAACATGTTCCAATCATTGCAGGATACACAATTTATAGACGGTACAGCCGTAAAAGGGAATGTTGGTGGGGCTGGGGAATCAGGTTGCAATTCAAACCAATCACGTGCTTCAAGTAAATCCGCCGAATTATCTGAATTCGAGCTACTACTTGAAATATTGCCGTAAGATGTATCAGAGCCACTTTCGTCTATTGGTTCGTCAACTTCTGACTCATCTGACAGATTATAATCGTGCCTGTCCATGATATACTAAGTACTTGGGTTTCAGCTACTAAAATGTAAATAACAGGTATAATAAATATATTTACTTATTGTAGACAAAAACTCACGTAAAATTTAATTCACAGAAGCAGCGCAACAAAACTTATCAAGTCGCAACACAAACTAAATTTACCCGCTGGCAGCTTATTTTGCCTCAAGATCAAATAAACAGTCGCAAAAAATCCGACAAGACCCGAGGGGTTTGAGTTAAATGTGTAAAAATGCGTATTCCCGCTTTTCACGAGACAGTTCGGGTGATGGCGCATAACATCCATAAAAATTAGAGATGCCCGAGTTAGGCCCGGGCATAGGAAAATCGAAACGTTGACCGTGCCCGAGTTATCTCGGGTACAGTCGTTAAGCGGTTAACCTTTAAATCAAAAACGAGAGAAAGAAAATCTAAAATGTGCAATAACTGTTCCTATAAAGTCATAATTTCATGCAAAAAGGCAATTTTTTAACGTATATTCTACAAATTTGAAAGAAGACCAGCTGAAGTAAAAGAAAAACCTTGAAGTGAAGCACTTGGTATTTTTCCTTAATAGAAATCGGAGTCGGTTTCTACCAACAATGGTCAAGCATTTCGGTTACAATATTTTTTAACAAATATTATTATTTCTTTTACCAATATAAGTGACATAAAATAAATAGAGTTTGATGAGTGTAGGTTTAACAATTCAAAGCCAACAAAGATGAAGGAATTTAAGTTTAGTTCAGGTTATGCAACTGCAATTATGCACTTTGATTAAGAACATCATACTATCTGTTATCGATAATATTAAACTACAATTTAGTCTGGAACGATGAGAGTAAGTGTGGGTTCTAGGTATAAATATTTTATTATAAATTTGTTATTATCTCTTTCTATATCAACTAAATTGCTATAATTACCAATGTACTGCGGGCTATAGACATTCATTTTCTACAATGTTCTAAATCTACATTTCTTTTCACAAAAATATAGCTCTATGAAGAGCGTAACTTGCGGATTTCCATCTGTAACCAGGGATGTCATTGATTATTAATGAATAAATTACTTTATAACTGACTGTTACATAATAAACGATATATTATACTATGTTTACTCGACTGTACACAGATTTATGTTCATCATACAGTTATCCCTACAACACCAAACAATTTTTTTTGATCTCGACGCGTGTTTTGTAAACCATGTTTATATCATCAGTAGCAATGACTAACTTAGAAAATTCTCGCTCCTGATGATAATAACATGATTAACGAAACACGATTGAATGCAAGAATGAAGTATATTATCTAGTGGTAATAATTCTTGTACGGCATTATTGTGCTACAAATTCCAACATCCCATAGGAGTACAATAACTTTGGCGACTCTATATTCCCACTTTTTTATTATTGTGGGTAAAAATGATATTTTAAATTTCAGTACATACTGCAGGATAATATTTAAATCGCAACAAAAGCGGCCCGTGAATAGAGATAGTGATACATATTGGTCTTGAATCTGCGGGTTGTATTCGTTGAACAAAATCCTGGGCAGTTCATTATATATGATTCTCTAGATAAAAAGGGTTCATGAAACGAATGATACAAGGAGTGCAAGCTGAATTTCATATGGATAGGACGCTTTGGTACATATCGTCCCAAGAAGTATTAAATGGGCCACATACTTTAAAAATTTCTGTGTTTCAGATCTTCAATGGTTCAGGAAAGAATCAAAGGTAGGTTTTGGGACACCAATGAAGAGAATATCTCTTTTCTGTATAGAATTTGTTAAAATGTAAGAGAAGTTTGGAAGTAAAGCTTTCATGGTTAATAAAAAAAGTAAAGCTAAGTAAAGAATAATAAAATTAAAGTATAACCTTAATAAGAGTTTATCATAATGTCGTCAAAAATAAAATTATAAAGTAAATTTTCTGACAAATTTGTAGTCACTAATCCATCTTTTTTAAACACTGTTTAAATTAACTGAAGAAGAGAAATCATCAATATAGTAGAACATTTTTACAAAAATTTATATTCCTCAGCAACAACCAGATAATTTATAGGTGTCCGATAACCTTACAAACATTGCTCTGAGGAAATTCCAAATATTGCAGAGGAAGAAATCAAAGTAGCCTTATCTCAAATGATAAAAGATTAAGCTTCTGGAGGAGATGGAATCACCTAGGAAATTACACAACTAGAAGGAGCTGCCGCAATAAAATCTATGAAAGCCCTTTTAAAGAAATGCTTACAGAAGTACGATTTCCGACAATTAGTTAAATGCCCAGGTTATTCTTGTATACAAAAAAGGGGACAAAAACAATATAAAAACTATCGCCTAATAAGTCTTCTCCCACACCCACATAAATTACTCACAAAAATAGTAATCAACAGATTCACAAATAAATTCGATGAATATCAACCACTGGAAAAAGCGGGATTTCGAAAAGGCTCCAGCACCATCGAACAAATACAAAACATAATAAGTACAATGCTCCAGTTCATTTAGCTTTTATCGACTACAACAAAGCCTTCGACTCGATAGAGCTATGAGTCGTATTTCGAGATATGAATAATGCTAGAATAGATTCAAGATACCGAGAACTTCTTAGGTACGTATATTAAAAACAAGTTAATATTAATGATGATCTGATAACCGATGAAATATCTTTTAAACGAGGAATAAGACATTATCTCGCCTACGCTTTTCACATTGGCTTTAGAGGACATCTTTATTAAACATTAAACAATTGGATTCGAAGAGTAGAGGAATAAATGTAGATTCAAGATATATGAGCCACCTCCGCTTTTCAGACGATGTGGTTTTGATCGGTAACAGCTTACAGGAAATAGTCCAAGAGCTAAAGGCAGCTTCAGAAAAAATTAGACTAAATATGAATTTAACAAATACTTAAATCCTGACTCCCGATGAATCTACGTTGGAAGCAACAAAATAGAGAAAGTGCAAGAATATGTCTACCAGATCATGGAATAAGAGTGGATAAGGAGAACCAGAATTCCAAATTTAACTGGAGAATTAAAATGACATGGGCAGTCACTGGAAAACTAAGTCACGTCCTGAAAAGTTCTGATGGCCCGATCAATTTGGAAACTAAAGTTTTTAATATGTGGATCCTCCCTGTAATGAAGTATGGGCGGGAAAACAGCAACATTAACGGTGAAAACCTCCAATAAACTTCGATCTACCCAACTAGCAGGAGAACGAATCATGTTGGGAGTAACGCTTAGAGACCATTTGCAAAACGAATAGGTACGACTAAGAATAAAGGTAGAGGATGTGATAAAACCCTAAAATGGAGGTGGGCAGGACACGTTGCTAGAGAAGACGTGGACAAGAAATGGACGAAACACGTAATACAGTGGAGACACAGGAGAAGCGTGGGACTACCACCAAAAAGATGGATCGATGACAGAAAACCACAGATCGGTAAAGACTGGCACCAGATAGCCAAAGATAGAATTGAGTAGAAAAGACGAGAGTGGGCTTACGTCCAGGAGTGGTTGGCAAGAGGCTACTAAAAGAAGAAAGAAAGAAGAAGATCTAAACTAAAACATAAAGTATTGAAAGAGCTTGCTCTAAAATGGATGATGCAACTATCTTCATTCCTCATTTCCCTGGTAATGAGAAATTGATAGCTTAAAACCATAAAAAAAACTCAAAACCATGATAAGTTGATTCACAGGACTATGCGAGAAATGGGAACTAACTGTAAATATGCATAAAACGATATCTATATGTATAATTGGAGAAGAAACAGTCTGTTGCTTAGGAATAAAAATCACAGAGACAAACACAAGACACAATATAGAAGGGCAGGAAGACAATCTGTGCTCTGAATTTAGTACACCGATTAAAAACTATTTTGTGTTTTACTCTAAAGATATGCAAATTGGCAACTAAGTATATGCATGAAAAAAAGTAAATACACTGGAGACTGGCACCAATTTCTAGACTACGGGACGTTACCCACGGACAAAGTAGAGATACAACGAATGTGGAATCAACCATAATAGAGAACATTGAGCAAAAATAACTATGCTGATTTGATGAGGTGCAAAGAATGAATGAAGAATAAATACCCAAGTAAGTAATTTACTGAACCTCGACGGACAAAAGGAAGATAAGGAGACAAAGAGTCATACGGTCCATGAACCTCAGACCGACCTATTGGCAAGACAGGCATGGATTAAGATTGGGAATTGCAAGGCGCAGAATGCTACGGGCCAGAAAAAAAGTTGCGCCAAAAGCCAAGCTATAGACTATTAAACTGCAGTGCTTTTTCAACTATTTATGAACAAAATTTTTATAAGTATAATATAAAATACCCAAAACATTTACAGTGGATTTCCATATCTGCACGCCACAATTTTTAATTCCTTGAAACGAATATATTGCCTTTAGATCAGAAACTAAATTTTGGAAAAATGAAACAACCATTTCTTAATTCTCTAGATAAAATACACAGCAATTGATTTTGATTTTCGTCAGCATTATGTATATAAATATTTTTAAATTGCTACAGCAAAATATATTTCACCTGTGTAAAAGTTATGCTAAAATGTATTTACCTTAATAGGAACAAAGATTTAAACAGTAATTAAGATCAGATGTTTATTGTAACACGTAGGCTGAAAAGTTTTTGGTCTAGCTAATTAAAACACATTTTCTTTTGCAAAATTCGACTTTATTCATCAATAAGGTCTCCTTCAAGAGCGATGCAATCTGTACAACGCTTTTCTAACATTTTTATACCTTTTCTGTAGAAGGATTTGTCTTTGCCTTCAAAATAGGCTTCAGTTTCGGCGATAACTTCTCCATTGGAGCCAAATCTCTTTCCCGCGAGCCTTTTTTTGAGGTCTGTGAATAGATAATAGTCTCTAGGGGCCAAATCTGGAGAGTACGGTGGATGAGAAAGCAATTCGAACTTCAATTCAAAAGTCAGTCATCATTTAGACATCTAGCTCTTGTGGATTCCCACAAAGTATTGGATACTATGGAACATTGCCCTATGAGGAATCATACCAGAATCGATTATAGACAGATATACAGATACTTAAGTATATATACGACAATACAACTTCCACTGTTCAATCTAAAAAATCTACGAGGCCTATTCTCATAAAAAGAGGCAGACAGCAGGGTGATACTCTCTCGCCAAAACTCTGTACATTGACTTTAGAAGTCGTACCCAAAAACTTGTACTGCAACAATCGAGGCATTTTAATTAATAGGAAAAGACTAAATCATCTTCGGTACGCGGATGATATTGTCTTAATTATAGAGCATCCCGCTAAATTGTAAGCTATATTGACGCACTTGGAGAGAGAATTATCGAGTATCAGATTTTGCAATAAACCAAACACTACTCTGGAGAACGTTGATGAATATGTATACCTTGGCAATATAATAAAACTGGGCTACAAAAATCAATCAACCGAGATTTATAAAAGAAAAAGATTGGCTTGGGTAGCATTTGGTAAAATGAGTAGAACGCTGATAAACAAAAATATCCCTATGTACGTGCGGAATCGGCTCTTCGACCAGTGCATCTTGCCAGTCCTAACTTACAGGGTCCAAACATGGACACTTACCAAATACTCTATGGATCAACTGAAGACAACACAACGTGCTATGGAACGACAAATGCTGGATATATCTTTGAGAGATCGTAAAAGCACACTTACATTAGGTCAATCACTAAAGCTAGAGATGTAGCAGATACGGTGGCTGAATTTCAATGGAGCTATGCTGATCATGTTTCTAGAGATGTAGTTAATAGATGGTCCAATCTACAGTGAAATGGAGACCATACATGGGGATACGATCGAGCGGACACCCTCTCAAGCGTTGAACTGATGACATCAAACGTACGGCCGGGTTTGTGTGGATGACACAGGTGCAGGACCGTCAAGGGTGGAAAGATATGAGAGAGGTCTATATCTAGCAATGGATCGATGAAGGCTGAAGAAGAAGAAGGAGTTATTATGGATCTCCATCAAGTAACAGTGCGATAAGCGATATGACCGGGAGGTGGAATCTCTTTATGATATTGTTAACCACGTTCTGAGTAAGTTGAAGTCCATCGATATAAACTTAATTATCGGAGATTTTAATGCCAAGATTCGGAAGGGTAGGCGATCTGACCTCGTGGGAGAGTATGGCCTGGGAGTCAGCAACCATCGAGGAGTTACACTCTATGAATTCTGTCAGAACAATGATATGATTGTCTCAAATACTTGGTTTAAGCTCCCCAAGCGACGCCTTTACACTTGGATATCTCCTGCTGAGGATAACAGCAGTGAACCTGTTAGGAATCAAATTGATTATATATTGATCAATAGACGATTTAGAAATATTATCAAGCGAATAACCACATACCCCGGAGCAGATGTTGGCTCTGATCATGTCCCATTGATAGCCGATTTGAGGGTACGTCTTAAATCAATGAAACAGAAAATGCAAAAGCGAAAATGGGATATATCTAAATTGGGAAACGCCTCCATCAAAGATCAGATGCGACAAGAAATCACCAGAGAACTTAATCGAGCAGGAAATACCAGCGGCGATGTCCCATCCTTGTGGAATGGTCTCAGGGGCAAACTAACAAACGTTTGTAATAGACACTTGAAATCCGATACCAGAACATGGAAAAAGAGATGGATGACCACAGACATTTTAAGCTTAATGGAGAAGAGGAGACTGGTTAAAAGCAAATAGGGAAGAATATAAAAGATTTAGTAAAGTGATTCGAAAGGAAGTAAAAATGGCAAAAGAACGATGGATGAGAGAGATGTGTGAAGAGATGGAAGAAATGGAAAAGAACATGATATTTTCCAAATGCACCGAAAGGTGAGAGATATAACTGGTATGTATCGAAAACAACCAGCCCATGTATTATTCGATTCATCCAATCAACCTATCATACGGGATGAAGAAATCAAAGAAGCTTGGGAAACATTTATCAACGAACTTTTTGATGACAACAGAGCTTCCAAAGGAAACAATGACAACTGTTTAAATGGACCCGAAATCTTAAAGGAAGAAATCCTTCACGCAATCTCTATTACACAGAATAAGACAGCCACAGGACCTGACGAAATTCCCATTGAAGTAATCAAACTTATAGCAAAGGAAAATATAGGACAAATTACAAAACTGTTTAATCTAATATACAGCACAGGCACTATACCAGAAGAATGGTTAAAATCAACATTCATCACAATCCCCAAAAAATCACATCCCAAAAAGTGTAGTGATTACCGCTTAATCAGCTTTATGAGTCATCTCTTAAAGGTTTTTTTACGGATCATCCATTCCAGAATTCGTACAAAGTGTGAGTTCGATCTGGATAATAGTCAGATGGGGTTCAGAAATGCATTCGGGACGCGCGAAGCCTTGTTCGGTGTCAATGTGCTCTTGCAGAAATGTCGGGATCAGCGTAAGGATGTGTTCGTTTGCTTTGTCGACTATGAGAAGGCTTTCGATAAGGTTAGACACGACAAACTAATATCAATACTACAACAACTACAGCTGGATGACAGGGACATTCGAATAATTGAAAACCTATACTGGGGACAAACAGCCGAAGTCCACATAGGAGAGTTGAAAACAAATAACATAAAAATTAAGCGCGGGGTCCGACAGGGCACAATAAGATATGCTGATGACACCCTCATTATGTGCGATAGACTGGACGGTCTGCAAACTATGGTAAACAGAATTGATGAGGCTGGACGGGGTCTGGGCCTGAATGTCAACGTTGGCAAAACCAAGTTTATGGTGTTTAGTCGAAGCCAATATGATGATGCGAGGCTGACACTCAACAACTCACCGATAGAGCGGGTTCATAAATTTAAATATCTTGGAAGTATAATAACAGATGACTTGGATCCCGACGTAGAGATAAGATGCAGAATTGAAACAGCTCGTACAACTTTCAGAAAAATGAGCACTCTTCTATGCAATGACAATTTGAACGTCAAACTGAGGCAACGGATGGCCAAATGCTATATCTGGTCAGGGTTGTTGTATGGAGTGGAGTGCTGGACCATAAAAAATAAGCACATTGAACCGACTTTAAGCTTTTGAAATGTGGATCCACCGTAGAATGCTTCGAATACCGTGGACTGGCTTGCTGACAAATGAGGAAGTCTTGCGTAGAGTAAACTCTGAAAGACGGTTGATCAATACTATAAAGTATCGCAAAATTGCTTATCTCGGACATATACTACGTGGAGAAAAGTACGGTCTTCTCCAGCTCATCATGAAAGGAAAAATTGAGGGAAGGCGCGGAGTTGGTAGAAAACAAATGTCCTGGCTAAAGAACATCAGAGAGTGGACAGGAATCCAAAGCGCTGGAGATCTTTTTAGATTGGCCGAAGACAGACAGGCACTCTCCATAGTGATCGCCAACGTCCGGGCGACCGGATATGGCACATGAAGAAGAAGAATGTATTAACCTTAATTCAAAATAATATATTTCAAAAACAATTCACATTTTAATTATATCATTTAATACAAATTTTAAAAGAAAAGCTAGAAGCATTACGGGAACAAAACAAAACGGATGTTTAATATAAAGTTTAAAAGCTCTATTCGTTGCAATAGAGGCCTTAAAATCCAAGGACTTTTAAAAAGCAATAGTCCAGCTAAATGGACCATTTTGTTTTTATTTTTTTTTTCTGTCTCGTAGTGCTAAGATATTTTTCCTTTTATGTTTAATTAAGTTTCTGGACAATTTATATTAAATATTTTTGTCGTCGGTCTGTGCTTTTACGAGTTTCTTCGAGGGATATTACATGAAACTTTGGTGTATAGTTCAAGTAATAATGTAATAAATTCTTAAACATGGATAAAATGTTGCAGTAATTGTTTTGATGGTAAGTTTTTATTGGTCTAATGAAAGACCTGTTTTATTATAGTACTTGGTAAAAGTGTGTTCAAAAAAATGGGTTTTAATGGATATATATATATATATATATATATATATATATATATATATATATATATATATATATATTATTATATATTGAAACTAGCCGTGCCTGCGGCACCACTCGCGTGGTCTTGATTCACTATTATCGTTACTGAATATTTCTTATGTTACCTTACGTAATAAAATACATCCTATAACTTGGCCAGAGAAAATATGTATTTTATAAAAAAAAACGTAAATCGGATAAGTGGTTCATGAGTACTACACGCACTAACGGACAGACAGACAGACGTTATAGATTTTTTTTTGATAAATATTAAGTTAAGAATTGAAAAAAACCCGTAAATCGGATAAATGGTTCTCGAATGATAAGCACACTAACGGACAGACAGAGATACCTTGCGTTTTATATATATTATTATATAGATTGTTATTAATATTATATAACCTGGCCAGAAAACATATGTATGAATTAAAAAAAAAAACACGTAAATCGGATAAGTGGTTTTCGAGTGATAAACGCACTAACGTCCAGACAGATAGACAGAGAGACGTTTCATTTTATATATATTTAATTCTTTATTACATGATATTGTTCCATATTTAATGGTTTAGGCAGCGTATTGCAAGAGAGTGCGCTAACTTTTTTCCAAATTGATTCGCTATTATCGTCACTGTTTATTTCTTATATCACCTAACGTAATAAAATATATCGTATAACCTGGCCAGCGAACATATGTGTGGATCTAAAAAAAAAAAAAAAAAAACGTAAATCGGATAAGTTGTTCCCGAGTGATAAGCGCACTAACGGACAGACAGACGGAGAGACGTTGCATGCTGTATATATTATAGATTATTATTATCACGTAACCTGGAAAGAGAACATATGTATGAATTTAAAAAAAAAAAAACACGTAAATTTGATAAGTAGTTCTCGAGTGATAAGCGCACTAACGGACAGACAGACAGATAGACAGAGAGCCGTTGCATTTTATATATATTATAGAAGATTATAGATAACCTGGCCAGAGAACAAATGTATGAATTAAAAAAAAATCTTGTAAATCGGATAAGTGGTTCTCAAGTCATAAGCGCACTAACGGACAGCCAGAGAGATATTGCATTTTATATATATTATATTTTCTGCTACATGATATTATTCCATATTTAATGGTTTAGGCAGTGTATTGCATGAGAATGTGCTAGCGGTAAACTGTTTTCCGACTTGATTCACCATTATCGTCACTGCTTATTCCATATGTTATCCTGTAACCTGGCCAGAGAACATATGTATGTTTTTTTTAAAAAAAGCACGTCAATCGGATAAGTGGTACTCGAGGGATAAGCGCACTAACGGACAGACAGAGAGACGTTGCATTTTATATATATTATAGATATAGATTATTATGATTGTTTTTGTTTTTCTTTCTCACATTTGGTCAATGTGGTTCCATGTTTGGCTGACGGGCGCAAACCAAGTCAGCACAAACGCATCACCATTGTGTATTAAGGAATGACCTGACAGTGTTACATGTTTTCAAAATCACTGACTTCTGAATGTTTTTGTTGTGTATGTTTGTGTTGAGTCCTAATTGTACTAAGTGTGGTGTGAATGTTGTTAGTTGGTGTAAGGCCTGTGGCTGATATAATGAGGGGGACAATGATGTCTTTTTCTTGTTTCCATAGCCTTTTTATTTCAGTTGCAAGGTCTGTGTATTTGGAAATTTTTTCTGTGTATTTCTGTGTATTTCGTTGGGGACAGGATGTTTGATAGGTCGTTTTTTTTTTTGGTAATATCGGACAGCTATGTCAATTAGATAGGTAATGGATTTTTTTTTTTGCACTGAAAAGTAATATCGGGTCTATATATACTTCATATATTATTATTATTATTATTATTGTATAACCTTGCCAAAGAACATATGTAATGAATTTAAAAAATGACACGTAAATCGGATAAGTGATTCTCGCGTGATAAACGTACTAATGGACAGACAAACAGATAAAATTGCATTTTATATATTATAGAATATAGATATTCTCTGCTACATAATATATGCCATATTTAATGGTTTAGGCTGTGTATCGCAAGAGAACGCGCTAGCGGCAAACTTTTTTCCGACTTCATTCACTATTATCGTCACAGCTCATTCCTTATGCTACCTATCGTAATAAAATATAGCCTATAACCTGGCCAGAGAACATATGTATATTTAAAGAAAAAAAGTACGTAAATCGGATAAGTGGTTCTCCAGTGATAAGCGCACTAATGGACAGACAGACAAACAGAGATACGTTGCATTTTATATATATTATAGATATAGATTATTGTTATTACTATATAACCTGGCCAAAGAAAAAAAACACGTAAATCGGATAAGTGGTTCTCGCGTGATAAACGCACTAATAGGCAGACAGACAGGCAGAGAGACATTACATTTTATGTATATTATAGATTATAGATTATAGATTATAGATTATAGATTATAGATATTCCCTGTTATGTAATATTGTTCCAAATTTAATGATTTAGGCTGTGTATTGCAAGGGAACGCGCTAGCGGCAATTTTTTTTCCGACTTCATTCACTATTATCGTCACTGCGCACTAACGGACAGACATACAGAGAGAAAGACAGAGGGACGTTGCATTTTATATATATTATAGATGATTATATCTTAATGTTCGTCATTTTGGAAATTAGCGATTTGGTACGTTTATTTTATCGTTCGGAAAGTAACAAAAATCTCTCTCTCTCTCTCTCTCTTAATCCTTTCACCCCATAAGAGTAACGGTGATCTTGTGCAGCTTAACTTGACTCGTGCATACCCATATCAAGAAGAGAACTTACTTGGTCGGACCATCTTGTTGCAGACCACCCCCTTGGTCTTTTACCTTCCCGTTTACTGCAAGCTTTTCCATGGTATCCTCTTTCCTCATAATTTTACCAAAATATTTCAGGTAGAGTCTATTAATTCTATTTGAAAGCCGGTCATTTACACTTAATTTACTTCAAGAATAGATACATTAGTACGGTGTTCAGTATACGATACTCTGAGGATTCTTCGATATGCCCACATCTCAAACGTATCGATTCATCTTTTGTGACTTGACTATAAGGCTGGATAACAACCTTAACTTTGTGTTTTTTGTGACAGCTGGATCATTTCAGATCTCTTGAGTTTGATCGTCGAATTTATAGCCACAGCCAAACGTCTTCTTACTTTCGCTTCACAGCCACCATTGTTAGTTACGAGGGATCCCAAATAGTTGAAATGATCTACAACAGTGAAACAAGCAATTTCATTTATGTGTAACCGTCATTAGTCAAACACCATTAAACAATCATTACTTTGGTTCTCACTCTATGAATTGTCAATCCACAGTTTTTGCTCGTGATTTCAAGGCGCTCCATAATTGATTCCAGGTCTTATACTGACGTTGCAGTATAACAGTATCATCCACATATCTAGAGTTACCTAGCTTTTATCCAACAATTGTCACAACAACACACAACAAGAATACATCTAGTCAATTTAAAGGGACTTAGAAGGAAAAAGAGTTAAGCCCTACGAATATCCACTATTGCTTTTTTATGACCTTATCTTCTCTAATGTAAAAACTGAAAATCGTAGTCCTAAATTCAGCAATATACGCCACAGACGCGCAAAAAGGTTAGCCAATATCCGCCCCTCCTAACCGCATCTTCATGAACTTTTTTACATTAAGGGGTGAAAACTATAGTAGCTGCTTGTCGCTGCAGGACTTATAAATCGGTGCAGAAAAGTGTAAAAGCAGCTGAGGAGAAAGCGCAGAAAGGAAGCAAGAGGGGAGAAATACACTGCTAATGCTTTTTAGTCAATCAATATTAAAAATGCTTTGAGTAAGGTAATCTTATCAAGATTGCTTTATTATTTTTAAAAACCTTTATGATTATAAAGGCAAAAACACTTTTAATAATTTAAATTTGATAGTGCGAAGGAATTTTTTTTTTTTCTGATTTTAAAGTCTCATTTTATAGATGGTTTTTTCTGGCTTAAAATCACAGTATCTATATTATGCATTTAACCATTTCCAAAGCATCACGTACAGGGTGAGTCAACGACAGTTTAAAATTATTTTTGAGCATACAGGGTACTTTAAAAAAGTGTGGCCGATATACATATGTTTTTTTAAATGGAATATCCTATTTTCTAATTTATTTTTAAATTCTGCATAAAATTTTATAACCTTTTTTAATAATAATGTTATATACCTAAACCTAGTACTTTTTCTAATATTTCAATTTTTTTACAAAAATACTAGTTTTCAGTTTTGTAAAAAAAAATTGCCAGTAGCGCCACTGTTTCTGAAGGTGGAATACTCATAATTGGTACGAGCGTTCTATAGAGATGAAAAAAATATATGTAAAGAAATGGATGTTCAAAGTAAATTTATGCATTTCGATTATTTGAAATTGAAACATCTCAAATTTTTTAAGTAGCACATAGCACTGTATATTACAACTTTTATTATGTATATCATATACCTATTTATAATAGTTTTCGATTTATTTTGAATTTTTTTAGTTTTTACTCTGGTTTAGTTTAATTTGTTATAGTAAGTGACGTATGAAGGTAATAGTTATGGATTTTCCTAAAAATGAATTATGGTTTATATACTGGGCGAGGCGGGAAAAAATTGTCTTTTGGCAGTAAGGCTTTACAGAGCGAAGTACCCTAGTATACCATCTAGAAAATCTTTTCAGTGATTAATGGAACGGTTTGATGGTAGAGGTAGCGTTGAGTATAGGAAACGTAAAGTAGTAAACCAGAATGCTACTAATGAGGAAAAAGAAATGGAGATTTTACTTCATGTTGAAAATAATCCCCAGGTCAGCAGCCGTCAACTAGCTGACCTATCGGACACATCCCAA
Source organism: Pachyrhynchus sulphureomaculatus (assembly GCA_019049505.1). NCBI lineage: Eukaryota > Metazoa > Arthropoda > Insecta > Coleoptera > Curculionidae > Pachyrhynchus > Pachyrhynchus sulphureomaculatus. Next base: position 136,620,129 of record CM032449.1, read on the forward strand.
TCTACGGCTAATCGCACCACGAGAAAATACAAGTATCATCCCTTTCATATGGAACAACACCAAGAACTTCAAGACCGTGATTTTGAACGACGAGTGGAGCAATAGAGGCTATCCAAATTTTTTATCCAAACTAATGTTTTTTGATGAAGCTACTTTTCGCAGAAATGGAGCAGTTAACAGCCATAGCATGCATTGCTACTCAACAGTTAATTTATTTTGGATCCGGGAAATTCAAAACCAAAACCATTGGTCGCTTAATGTATGGTGTGGAATATTAAATTTTCGAATTATTGGTCCATATTTTTTCCGCGAACCTTTTAACGGGCCTAGATATCTAAATTGTTTGCAAAACGAATTACCCCAGCTTCTTGAAGAAGTTGATAACTTTGAAAGGGAACAAATGTGAATTCAACAAGACGAAGCTCCTGCTCATTACCACCGGGAAGTTCAGGAATTTTTAAATGATCGTTGCCTACAAAAATGTATCGGTAGGGATGGATTCATTCGGTGGCCCCCTCGATCATGTGACTTAACACCTTTAGACTTTTTTTTGTGGGGCTATATTAAAAATTGTGTTTATGTGAATCCCCCTACAACACCAGTAGATATAGAAAGTAGGATACGGGATGCGTGCAGGACAATAACGCCCTTTTTGCTAAAGATAATGGAGGAAAATATAGTAAAACGACTAAACATGTGTATTCAAGTAGACTGGCATATTTTTGAACATTTATTTAGTCATAATAATTAATCATTAGATAACTTAAACTATATTACAATTATTATTACCTATTTGTATATGTTTTCACAATAGCGTAAGTGTGTTAAAAACAAGGGTAAAAATTGAAAAACTCAAAATAAATCGAAAACTATTAGAATTAAGTATATGATATACTTAATAAAAGTTTTTGGGTTTTGTAAAATCTATCAGAAAAAATAATAATATAGAGGGTGTGCCGTTTAAAAAATTTTAGATTTTTCAATTTAAAATAGTCGAAATGCATAAATTTATTTTGAACACCCTGTAGCATCTAACTCAAATTTCTTTACATATATATTTTTTTTATCTCTATAGAATGTTCGTACCAATTATGAGTATTCCACCTTTAGAAACAATGGCGTTACTGGCAATTTTTTACAAAACTGAAAACGAGTACTTTTTTAAAAAAAATGAAATATTAGAAAAACTACTATACAGAATTCAAAAATAAATTAGAAAATAGGATGTTCCATTTAAAAACACATACGTTATAACGGCCACACTTTTTTGAAGTACCCTGTATACTCAAAAATAATTTTAAACTGTGCACTTTAATATTCTCTAAAACTATTGTATTTAACATTTTTTCGCCATTCCCGGAACAAATGAGATAATGAATTTTACTCTATCGTTGACTCACCCTGTACAGGGACATTTTTAAGTGTCTCACCTAATTCACTAATGAAAATACCTGTTGAATAGACTCAAGTCGCCAACCATTGTCGTTCGAACGAATTAAGGCCGCCGGCCAGTTCCGGGTCTCCAATCAGGCGAACAGTTCTTCTCTGGATAGAATCCAACAAATGCAGTGTATGTTTTAGAGCAGAGCCCCAAATATAAATTTGTTACTTTTGAAATTTTATAGATAACGAAGTAATCTAGGATTTTTTTATGGCACCCTCTACGTATGAGCACACCCAATAAATACTATTTTTCAGTCTATTTACAAAAATATATCTCTTGTTCTTCAGGCGTTACCGATACATAGGACATTCAATTTATTAAACCAAATTTTAACTTCTGTGTGGCTCACTTGATTTACTCCTTTTCAATTTGGCATAATAAAAAAATATATTTTACAAATAAATATAGTTTAAATGGCACCCCCTACATTAGGGTGACCGCAAAAATCGATGTCGGAATTTTGTTCGTCTGGACCCCACAAAACGATTCCTCTTTCCAAATATTGAGATAGCCGAAATTTGAGCTCGATTAAATGACGTTAACCCGTGCCGCTCGTCGCTCAAAGTTTGAAAAAAATCCAAATTTTTGACCAAAAAGCTGACATATGGAGCCATAATTCCAGAACGGTAAATAATAGAAACACGCTTAATATCTCAAAAGTAAGCTAATGTTGTTCTTCAAAATTTATATTCTATACATAATTGTTGTTATTTTAAGTCAAACCGAGTTACAACAGCCTTTAGCCCCAAAAACGTGACCTGGTACCAGTAGGAGTCAGTTTGGGAGTATTCTAAGAATTTTACGGGTTTTTACATAATGTGTCTCGGAATTAACATTTTTTTGTTAAAAAGTATTTTGGAACTCAATTTTCAAACATAAAGAACCTTTTGTTCAAATTTAATCTTTTATTATATGGGGATTACCTGACTAGTTTACCAAAGAAAGATCCGTTTGACAGGTAAAAGGAGGGTGAATCTAATTTCTATTTTACTGATGGTGATTTTACTTCAGCGTACAACCGACCTTTTATTTATTCAGTTTAGTTTCTAAAGTGCCTTTGAGCTGGTTAGATCGAACAATTATCTAGTGAAGATATTTTAACGTTTTTTTTTTTTTAATTTTCCAAGTGTGTGTGTTATTGTCTTTATAACTATTATAGTATTATTTTAATAGACATTTGAAAACATTTTATTGAAATTAAAGTTTGCAATATATTTTGTTTCATTTTCCAAGTTAACTGTTATTTACCTATTGGCCTCTGAAATGGCATCCACATCAGGTGTACAAAGCCGGACCAAGGATAAAATATTTCTTGTGGGCTATCCCATTCACCAGATCACCGGTTGTAAACTACCCTCAAATCGTCAAGTTTTGTGTGCTTTATTTTATAATTTACGTACTGTGAAATTAACTGTAAGAGAATCAGCAAAACTTACAATACGAGAAGTGTTCATTTTTTAGGAGAAAGCTCGAATCCCGACTAAACATGAGCAAGATGCAATTACTAAGCTGGAAAAACTTCACGCCGAGTGGAGAACTCTTCAAAAAGACCGGAAGAAAACATCGAAAACGGCCAGAACAAATTTAAACAGTTTGTTGAAAAAGTTGGATGATCTCTTTGCTCAACAAGATGCCTTGGCTCTGATGAAATCGGAAGAAGATAAGGCGTTTCTCGTGAAACAGAGGCAGAAGGGCCGCCCAGGTTCCATGACTGGAGTGGATCTCAAGTTGTCTCGAGCTGAAGAAATGAAGGTGCAAAAGGAACTTGCAAACATGAACCGACAAATCCAAGAAGCAACTTTTGATATTGGTGAGTTTTTTTTTTATTATTAGTATTCTAAAAAATAGATAAACAAATAAGTAAATAGTTTCATTATAATTGAAAGAAAATTGTACATGAGAGCATGATTTGGCATCTTTATGATTGAGTTTATATTTTTTAAATAATACCTTTTGACAATTAGAAGTAGGTAATTTAGTACCTATGTATTATTACTATTCTGCTAAAACGACAAGTTTTTATAGTATTTTTTTTTCTCTTTCTTTTGTTGCTTCTTAGAGACGGATGATGAAGACAAGTTCGAAGAAGGAGAAGAAGACACTGAAGAGGACAGCATATACCAGGAACTTGAGAGCTTGGAGGAAATGGACATCCCTGAAGAAGCTGCAGAAGATCCAGGACCATCTGAGAGCAAGAGGATGAAAGTTTCATTTGCAAGGGGCGTTAAAGAGATTTTAAACATGAAATTGTCCATTTTATTAGATCTATGTAAGGTATCCGACAGAAATGCCACGAGAATTTTAATAGCTACTCTAGAAGCACTAAACCTTGACCCTCTTGAGTACAAAGTCTCGAAAACTTTATTACATGATAGAAGGCAAATGTTCAGAGAACAATATAATAAAAAATTTTTTTGATAAAGTAAAGATTCCTGAAAAAGAGCCCGTGGTTGTCCATTGGGACGGTAAACTTTTACCGGGTGTTTTAAAAAATGAACAATGTGAGCAAATAGCTATAGCTATTTCATATGGCGAAAAGAACAGCTGCTGGGAGTTCCTGTAACAGCAAACAGCTCTGGAGAGGAGCAAGCCGTAGCCGTATATGAATGCCTACATGAATGGGGTCTTCTCAACACCGTCAAGGCGATGTGCTTCGACACTACAGCATCCAACACGGGAAGACTCAAAGGAGCATGCGTCATATTGGAGCAAATGTTAGGAAGAGAATTGTTATACCTAGCTTGCCGTCACCTTATCTTGGAAATTTTGTTAAGAGGCGTATTCGACACAAAAATGGGATCAACCACTGGACCTCATCCAGACATTTTCAAGAGATTCCTCACTGCGTGGCCCAAGATAGACAAAGGAAAATACGACACAGGTATCAGTGACAATCTAATACAAAAGTAGCTAACTCCAGAAGTAATTGCAAATGTTACTGCTGAATTCGAGACCAAGTTAACTGAGAGCCACCCCAAAGATGACTACAAGGAGCTATTGCAGTTGGTTCTCGTATTTGTTGGATCACTAGACGGCAATGTTGTGGGTTTTAGAACTCCAGGAGCCATTCATCACGCTAGGTGGATGGCAAAGGCTATTTACTGCTTAAAAATGTTCATTTTTCGTCGTCAATTTAAGATGTCTAAAGAAGAAGAAAGTTCTGTGCGTGCGATTTCTGTTTTCCTAGTTAAAATTTATTGTAAAGCTTGGTTCAATGCTCCAAAAGCTCATCTTGCACCAAAGCAAGATTTAGGTATTTTGCATAGTCTGTTAGACTATAAAGAATGTGACAACGACATTGCAGAAATAGCCCTGACCAAATTTTCGAACCATTTGTGGTATTTGACTGCAAAGTTGGTGGGATTATCGTTTTTTGATCCCACCATTACAGACGATGAAAAGTTGTTAATGGCTAATAAATTGCTCAGTAGCGCAGATGAACCATCACAGCACGCTAGGGTTGTAAATCCAAAAGTTAGGAAAGAAAACTTAAAAGAGGTAGTTGATGGAGGATTGGTAAATTTACTTACCAAAGAAACGTTTACATTCTTTGACCAATTTAATATAAAAACAGATTTTCTAAGACAACATCCAAACACCTGGCCTCAAAATAATGACTTCCAAGAAGGATTGAAAATTGTCAAAACATTAAAAGTAGTTAATGATATGGCTGAGCGTGGTGTTAAATTAATAACCGACTTTAACGACCTTCTGACAAAAGATGAAGACCAAAAGCAATATGTCCTGCAAGTTGTAAGTAAATGCCGAGCATTATATCCTGACGTTTCAAAAACTACTTTAACAAAAGCTCTAGAATAGATTAGATAACTATGTAAAATTATCAACTCATGTAGGTACTACGTCTGTGTCTTTTCTGTGTCTGTTTTGTATGTATTATATACCTAATTTTTATATTTTAAAATAAGAAATGTCATTAGACTTATCAGTATTACTTGTTTTTTTATTATATTTCTACTTTAAACTCAAAAATATACCAAAAAAAAAGCAAAATTTATCACTTAATAACAAAATATACGAAGTATGCTCCTAGTGGTACCAGGTCACGTTTTTGGGGCTAAAGGCTGTTGTAACTCGGTTTGACTTAAAATAACAACAATTATGTATAGAATATAAATTTTGAAGAACAACTTTCTTTTGAGATATAAAGCGTGTTTCTATTATTTACCGTTCTGGAGTTATGGCTCCATATGTCAGCTTTTTGGCCAAAAATTTGGATTTTTTCAAACTTTGAGCGACGAGCGGCACGGGTTAACGTCGTTTAATCGAGCTCAAATTTCGGAAAGGGGAATCGTTTTGTGGGGTCCAGACGAACGAGATTCCGACATTTTTTTCCCCCTCTATGAGATCCGGTCACTTTACCCTACATATAAGCACACCATTCATTATGTTTTTTCTTTTCGTTTACAAAAATGTATAACTTGATATTTGATACAACAAATAAGTTAAATGCCCTGTATATCGGTAATGACAGAAAATACATATAGGGATTACTAAATTTTTGTAATCGGATTGAGAAATATTATCTAGTGATGTGCTGTGATGAGTTTTTGGTCTAGTTACTTACGAGTAAAATACATTTTTTTTTTGCAAAATTCGACTTGATTCATCAACACAGGCACCTTCAAGAGCGATATAATCAGTCCAACGCTTTTCTAATATTTCTATACCTTTCTTGTGAAAGGATTTGCCTTTGCCTTCAAAATAGGCCTCAGTTTCCGTTATAACTTCTTCATTGGAGCCAAATACTTTTTCCCGCGAGCATTTTTTTGAGGTCTACTAATACATAATAGTCGCTGGGGCCAAACCTGGAGAATACGGTAGATGACGAAGCAATTCGAACTTCAATTCATGCAATTTTGCCATCGTAACTATTGACTTGTAACACGGTGCATTGTCTTGATGAAAGAGCACTTTTTTCTTGTTCATTTGGGGCCGTTTCTTTACGATTTCTGCCTTCAAACGCACCAATCACTGTATATAATATTCGCTATTGATGGTTTTTCCCTTTCAGCGTGGTCGATGAAAATTATTTCATGCGCATCCCAAAATACAGATGCTAAAACCTTCCCGGCCGACTGTTGTGTTTTTTGTAGCTTCAGGCGGATTTTATCGGCTGCTGTCTACTCAGCTGACTGCCGATTTTATTCCGGTGTGTAGTGGTAGATCCTTGTTTCATGCATTGTCACATATCGCACGAAAAAATTCTTTTTATTGTGCTTAAACAGGTCCAAACAGCTCTCAGAATCATCAACACGTTGTTGTTTTTGGTCCACTGTGAGCAAACGCGGTAACCTTTTCGAACAGAGCTTTTTCATGACCAAATGTTCATGCAAAATATGACCAACACGTTCTTGTGATTTCTTTGAGGTATCAGCTATTTCATGCAATTTCATTTTTCGGTCATCCAAAACAATTTTGTGGATTTTTTTATGTTTTCCGGTGTAATCACCTCATTTGGGCGTCCAGAGCATTAGGCATCATTCAACATAAAGTCTTAGAATACGGAAATTTGTAGCTGTAGTACTCAACGAACTGACTGTTGTAGATTTTCACGAAATTCATAAAAGTGTTAAGACCTCGAAATCTAACGACTTTTCACTAAGATCATATTTACATATTCTGGTGAGTTATGAACTGGGCTACTAGCCCTCGAAGGTAATACGTTGGTTTTTCGGAGACACTGTATATATATATATATATATATATATATATATATATATATATATATATATATATACATAATATATTATATATATATATATATATATATAACAATATATATATATATAATATATATATATATATATATATATATATATATATATATATACATACACCATATATATATATGGGTCTAGCATACGTGCTGCAGGGAAGTCCCTAAAGCGCTACAGGAGCGTCGCGTGTGCGGAAAAAAAAGCAATTCACGTTGTTCTTAAATCGCTGTAAATTGTACTTGGTGGGAAACACAATTCTGGGCCAATTATTCCAAAGGGATGATGTTCTCCATATAAGAGACTGCTTGAAAAGCGTTGTACAAAGAGTAACAAGCTGAACCTCATACGGATATGAAGTATTAGCGCGACGTGTATTTCTAACAAACACCGCTCTGGGAGGAATTAAGTGGGCCACATCCTTCGAACACTTGCCATGAAAATACTTGTAGAATAGGCTCAAGTCGCCAACCGTTCTTCGATGTTCCAACGAATCAAGGCCGCCGGTCAGTTACGGGTCTTCAATCAGAGGAACAGCTCTTCTCTGAATAGAATCCAACAAATGCAATGTATGTTTAGGAGTGGAGCCCCAAACGTGGGAGCAGTATTCCAGTAGTAGTAAAGAAAGAATTACCAGTTGTTGTGGAGTATGGAAGCTTTCTGGTTCGAAATAATATTCCCAACTTTTGAGATGCTATGCCTGCGACATGTTCATGCCAGGACATATTTGCTCCAAAATTAATGCCCAACAAATTGAGTGACGATGTTAGTGGAATGAAGCACCCCTCCATAACTATGTCGGGTTCAGTAACGTTGATTTTTTTAAAGAAAACTGCCGCCTGGGTTTTTGTAGCGTTAAATTCCACTTGGTTACTGTCACGCCAAGATAGAATTTCTTCCAGGTCTTTGTTAAGTCGAACGACTTCCCACTGTCTGTGGATATTCGTCTCAGTAGCCGATGTCCAAGCGTTCAAAGTGAATGAAAAGATAAGCGTACTGTCATCTGCAAAGCTGTAGATTGGATTTCCGGTCTTTTCCAGCAGATCGTTAATGTAAATGAGAAAGAGAGTAGGAGATAGTATGGAGCCTTGGGGCACACCGGCGTTGATAGTGAGGGTGTTACAAAGAAATCCGTCGACAGACACTCGTAAAGAACGCTCTCTGTAATGTAAATATAAATATGCATATATATATATATATATATATATATATATATATATATATATATATATATATATATATATATATATATATATATATATATACATATATATACTTTTCCTCATTTTTAATACCCTCTAGACCAATATTTATAAAATTGCTCAGCAAGTAGAAATATTTAAAAAGAGGAAACTCCTATATTTCCATTAATTACGACCCAAATAAATTTTAAATCAAAAATCAACAAAAACTCATACATCGAAATGAGTTTATGCATACTAAATAATAAATTAAGTTTGTATAAATAATGAATTTGGAAAAACAAAATCGATTAAGTCTGGGATAAAAAACATATTAGTTTTAATATTTGTTGATGAAAATGGAAAAGCACTGTTGTTCGTTGGAATGTATTGAATTGATAATGTAAAATTTTAATGTAACATTATATATTTTGGCTATCGATAGACAAGGGTTTTCAATATTAATAAAATAAGTTATGTAGATGTAATGGTTTAGGTAAAAGTTTTGACTATTAGTTCGTATTTTGATTTAAAAAATTCGGCAATTTAAGTCATAAATTACTAAAAAATGGTTCATCAAATAAAGGTTTTAAATCTTTATTTTATAACTTAGTTTCCTAGTATTAAGTGCGATACGTGTTCAATAAGTTACCTACTTCAATACATTATATCAAGGTTAAGATCAGTATTATGGTGGGATTAACTAGGAATTTAAACTAGCATAATTTGCATTATCAGTCTTATTAATAATTATTAGTCTTAATAATGTTAAGTCAAGTTCTGGTTGGCTGCAAGGAAGTTTGGTATCTTTTCCCAAAAATTTATCCGAGTTTGAAAAACAATACTGAAGAATTATTATGGTAGATGCAACATGGTTCCAACATCATGATCTTGAAAACCGACATGAATTCACGCAATTTAATACACCATTGTCTTCTTAGAATTTAGTATCATTAACACATTATGGGGTAACTCAACCTCTGAAATAATCAAGTTGCTATATATACTCGTATATATATATATATATATATATATATATATATATATATATATATATATATATATATATATATATATATATCATATCATCACTACATTTCGACTTCAAAAAATAGTGACGTGTGGTTTATAGCGTATTCACTATAGATTACTGCACAGTTTAGACGTATTACAAAATTATTGACTGGGCAACTTTAACGGCAGAAATAACAGTTACTGCTTCTGCTTTATCTATCCAGATTTGGTCATGTTACACTCCAACAAGTCTTTTATATGGAAAACATCCCTATGGAATGTTTTGTGCGTTTTTTCACCTTCACCGAGTATAATTTACAACGATTCAAAACCAACGTGAATCGCTTTTTTCGAGCACGCATCGCTCCTGTAGCGATTTGGGGATTTTCCTGCAATACATGTGCTGCATTCATATAAAAAAGCAAAAACTTTGTTTTACTACTAAACTTAGTTTTTCGTGAGGAAGCTAAATATGATAACACAAAATTTGTCACTTGTCTAATTTGACAGTTTACAAAACCATTTTTCAGTTAGTTTACAAAAATACATAATTTTTGATATTTATTATAATACAGAATATACAGAATATTTGAATTATTGAACCGAATTTTAACTTTAAAGAGGCTTGCTTGATTTACTGGTCTCCTATTTGGCATATCTGAAAATAAATATCAAGAGTCTTTTCGTAAACGCACTGAAAACTCCTATTTATTGGTGTGATCATATTATAATGGCATCATTTAAAAAAACCGGTCAAGTTGAACTTGCACAATTAGTGTTCCGTACGTTGATTGCTTTTAAAATAAAAAATGTTGTAACGGAAGTATAAAATGATCAGTGACTTCACAAAAACACCCCCAAATGAGTTTTCAACAAAGTTTGTTTCCAATCTTTACTGAAAACTGATGACTTTGAAATTTCTTTTTTTTTTATATACCAGATAAATTATTAAAGGTAATGCATTCGTGATAATTTTCGTTCAATCTACACCCCGTGGAGACTATTCCAGAATTTTTTGAAAATTTTTTGGTAAGTACTTTTCGAGATAAGGCGGGTGGACAGCGATTTTTCGCGATTTTTTAAAAATAATACAAAGTAAAGTGTGCGCAAGTATTACATTATATATATATATTTTACTCGTGTTTTCACAAGCTTTCATTTGACACCACACTCGATTACCTAGTAAAAAATTTTTTTTTTCACTTCCGATTTCATCTCTCTTATGTCAAAATGTAACTTCCAAAACTACATGGCTCTGATGAGGCCATCAATTCCTATATTATTACCAAATTTCAACTCTCTATGACAAATAGTTTCGGAGAAAATCAGGTGTGACAGATGGACAGACGGACAGACAGACGAACAGACACCGAAGTGATCTTATAAGTGTTCGTACGGAACACTAAAAATCCTAGTTGGCTTTGTAAATTGTCTTATTTTACAAATGACAAGTTTTCTCTTATCATATTTATCTTCCTCATAAAAAACTAAATTTATTGGTAAAAAAATTTTTTTGATACTCCAAATAGGAAAATAGTAAATCGAATGAGCCACATAAAAATTAAAATTCTGTTCAGTAATTTGAATTCCGTGTATATGGGTAACGACTTAAAACAAATATCAAGAGTTACATATTTTTGTAAACGGACTGAAAAATGGTATTTAACGATGTGCTCATCTATAGAGGGTGCCATTTAAAAAAAACCTAGTTGGCTTTGTAAACTATCAAATTTTAAGAAGTCACAAATTTTGTGTCATCATATTTAGCTTCTTTATGGAAAACTAAAACTAATACTAAAAGATATTTTTTTATAGGTTAAATAGAAAAACAGTAAAATTGGTTGAGAAATATAAAAATTTCCCTGTACAATAATGTCTGCTACAGTGTACCTTGTTGCTGACGTAACCGCTAAAATCGCCGTACAACGTTGCATTTTTTTCACTATTTCTTGTTCCTTGCCGATTGCATTGTCATCTTAAATGAGTGACTCATTTGGTAATTTTGTGATTATTATAGGTAATCTCTCTTTGAGTATAAACCGTCCACTTCCAGTAACAAAGTTATGGGATTTTTATTGAGCATTTACTGTGTACGAGGCTGGTTTGAAAAGTCCGTGCAAAAATAAAAACTACTTATGTGTTTGCGGTAAACCTTTTTTATTTTTCGACATAGTCTCCTTTTAGGCTTATACACTTCGTCCAACGATGTTCTAGTTTGTTGATCCCTTCCGAATAATAGGATTTGTCCAAGTCTGCAAAATATCCATTAGTGTCTGCAATCACCTCCTCGTTTGAATAAAATCTTTGTCCCGCCAGCCATTTCTTCAAATTGGGGAACAAATAGTAGTCCGAGGGAGCCAAGTCTGGAGAATAGGGGGGATGTGAAACGAGTTGGAATCCTATTTCCATTAATTTTGCGACCACAACTGCTGAGGTGTGTGCTGGTGCATTGTCGTGATGGAAAAGGACTTTCTTGTGGGCCAATCGCGGGCGTTTTTCTTGCAGCTCGGTTTTCAAACGGTCCAATAAGGATGAATAATATTCACCTGTAATAGTTTTACCCTTTTCCAGATAGTCGATGGGGATTATCCCTTAGATTGTTGTTTGGTCTCAGGAGTATAGTAATGTATCCACGTTTCATCCACAGTGACGAAACGACGCTTAAAGTCCTCCGAATTCTTCTGAAACAGCTGCAAACCATCCTTGCAACACTTCACACGATTCCGTTTTTGGTCAAGCGTGAGCAATCGCGGCACCCATCTTGCGGATAGCTTTCTCATGTCCAAATGTTTATGCAAAATATTATGTACCCGTTCAGTCGAGATGCCCACAGCACTAGCAATCTCACGCACCTTAACTCTTCTGTCATCCATCACCATATCATGGATTTGATCAATGATTTCTGGAGTCGTAACCTCCACAGGCCGTCCAGAACGTTCAGCGTCACTTGTGCCCATATGGCCAGTCCGAAAGTTTTGAAACCACTTATTAACTGTTTTAATCGAAGGTGCAGAGTCACCATAATGTTTATCAAGCTTCTCTTTAGTCTCCTGAGGCGTTTTGCCTTTCATAAAGTAATGTTTCTTCACCACACGAAATTCTTTTTCGTCCATTTCTTGAAAATCACTCGACTTCCTTGATTCACACGAATGCCAAACACAAAGAAATAGACCAATATGGCTGAAATTTGGTGTGCGTGCGTTCATTCAAGAGATGCTACTAACTAAACATGACCTCGATACGCGCCGGTGCCATCTCTCGGACTTTACACGGACTTTCTCAAACCAGCCTCGTATGTGTAATTATCAATGCTTTTAAAAAACCAAAAAGAAATGATTTAGGTTTCAGATGTACAGAAGAAAAGTTGCTACATCCAATCATGTCGAGTTAGTGAATATCCGAACACCTTTAAAAACCCAATATTATACTTAATATTCCTCTTTACCTAAACTAGAGGATACTTGATCAATTCGGGTTATCCTTTTAATAAATGCTCAAAAGTTGCAAAAAAGAAAGAGCGGACTATCTTGAGATAAGCATATTTCAAGCTGTTAACAAAAGTTGCGAAAAAAAATAACTTATCTCAAATGAACCTAATACGAATATATCGCTGGAATGGTTAATAGCTGATTTTAACAGCGTTTTTTTAGCGTTTCACAACATCATCTCTCATCAGCAAAGCTAAAATTATGAAAAGGAAAGACACTCATAAGTAATCACAACTTTACTGATGAAACATATAATGAGAGACCAAACGAATAGAGTCATCTACGCCAGCCAGTAGCGGATTAAAAGTTAAAAGTACTAAATAACCTGTAAAGACATGGGTGTCACAATTTCCAGTCTGTCTTCCGCTGTGCAAACTGTAAATAAAAATAAATATTGCAAATTCCAAAATTACGTCTGTATGTCATGAAAATTGTTTAAAATTTTTTAAATAAATCAAAAAGGAGAAAAATATTGATAAGTAGCTTACAAAACCAACTAGTACAAAAATTTCACTCAAAGAACACTTAATCTTTAAGACATCCCAGCCAACATTTTACAATTTACACGCAGTAAAATAACTTAAAAAACTAAACTTATTACCTCTGACATCAAAAACTACATATCTAAAATATTATAACTGAATTTTAACGTAGGTTAGACATTATAATCCACGTTATCCAGTTGATTGGTAATGATCATACATGATCATAAGAAATGACACTATGTTTGGATTATTAAGCAATTGAAGTAAAAACTAATTATCACTAAATTTTTCATTATAACTTGATGATACGAAGTTCGACAGTTAACGTGACTGATGTGCCAGCTGGCGTCACTCTGACACTAATAGCTGTAGTTAGTGAAAGGGGCACCACGCTGGTAAGTTATTATGGTTTTGTCAAATTTTCAATCATGGTCAAATTAGTAAAAAAAAAAACCGGTCAAGTGCAAGTTGAACTTGGACAATTAGTGTTCCGTACGTTGATTGTTTTTAAAATAAAAATTTTTGTTAGGGTGGTATAAAATGATCAGTGACTTTACAAAACACACCCCAAATCAGTTTTCAACAAAGTTTGTTTCCAATCTTTACTGAAAACTGGTGACCTTGAAATTTCGTTTTTTTTTTATATACCAAATAAATTATTAAAGGTAATGCACTCGTGATAATTTTCGTTCAATCTATACCCCGTGGAGAATATTCCAGAATTTTTTCAAAATTGTTTGATCAGTACTTTTCGAGATAAGGTAGGGGACAGCGATTTTTTAAAAGTAATACGAAGAAAAGCGTGCGCAAGTATTACATTATATATATATATTTTTTACTCGTGTTTTCACAAGCTTTCATTTGACACCACACTCGATGACCTAGTAAAAAAATTTTTTTTTTGACTTCCGACTTCACCCCCCAAAACTAACCCCTTAAGTCAAAATTTAATTCTCAAAACTACATGGCTCTGATGAGGCCATCAATTCCTATATTATTACCAAATTTCACCTTTCTATGTCAAATAGTTTCGGAGAAAATCGGGTGTGACAGACAGACAGACAGACAGAGAGACAGACAGACAGACACCGAAGTGATCTTATAAGTGTTCCGTACGGAACACTAAAAAATAACCGGTCAAATGAAAGCTGGACTTGCACAATTAGTGTTCCGTACGTTAATTGCTCTTAAAATGAAAATTTTTGTTACGGAAGTATAAAATGATCAGTGACTTCACGAAACATATCCCAAATGAGTTTTCGACAAAGTTTTTTTCCGACTTTTGAATTTATCTTTTACTGGCTCTCATTTGACACCCCACTCGATGACCTCGTAAAATTTTTTTTTTTTCACTTTCGATTTCACCCCCAGAACTAACCCCAAGATTTAACTGTCAAACCTACACGTATCTGATGAGGCCATCAATTCCTATATTAGTGCCAGATTTCAACTTTCTAAGTCCAATAGTTTTGGAGAAAATCGGATGTGACAGACAGACAGATAGACGGACACCGAAGTGATCTTATAAGTGGTCCGTATGGAATACTAAAAACGTATTAGGTATATTTACATTACTGTCGTCTACTTGAAATTATTAAATAGTTTTCAAATGAATTATGTGTGATAGTTTTTTTTTAATTATTAACTAAATAATAAGCATACATTATTGGTCTTAGTGCCTATGTGGCCAAGAACTGAACCACTATACAACTATAACGCCCATGCTACTCTAGAATGCAGGTTCTATCTACTATCTTACAACTTTCATATGGATAGCCTGGTGAGCTATTAATTAGTCCTTGCTAGTGCTCGTGTAGTTTTTTGCCACATATTTTTGACGTAAATAAATTCTAGGAACTTTGAGAGTTGTCTTGACTGATGTTCCATCAGTATATATATATATATATATATATATATATATATATATATATATATATATATATATATATATATATAGAAAACTGATGAAAAAGATTAAATTCATGTACCTGACTCCATTCTTGGTCCTATCAATCGAGAACGATACTCCATTTTTGACGCCCACGTCGTTCCAGGTTATGTTTATCTACTGTTTATTGACATACGTTAATCGTATTGGAGAGGTTGGTAAACTCTTAGTTAGGTTTTGCTAGCCCATATGACGATACTTGTTTAGTAAGTCGTTATTTAATAACAGATATTTGAAGCGTATTTACCGTATAGTTCAAGAGCTGATGAGGACTGCAAAAAAATTGTAGGAAAAAGAAAGTAGTTGGAAAGGCCAATCTCTTGTGAATGTAATGCTGTTCTACCGATTATGCAGTGTCCTCCACAAAATGAAAAAAATATCTTACTGCAGATTTTAGTGTAAATTTTACCTAGGCAATAGCTGTTGTATCAATTGTCATTGAACTTTCATCCTCTTAAAATTGATATAGAATTTATGAAGAAAAAGTATTTCTTTTTCAATTTTACATAGGAGTACAAAATTTTTATTTTGAATTTTTTTTTCATATTAAATTCTTTAAATAATTATTTTTAGTGTTCCGTACGGAATACTTATAAGATCACTTCGGTGTCTGTCTATCCGTCTGTCACACCCAATTTTCTCTGAAGTTATTTGATACAGAAAGTTGAAATTTGGCACTAATAAAAAAACTGATGGCCTCATCAGAGTACTGTAGTTTTGAAAGTTAAATTTTGACCTAAGGGGTTAGTTTTCGAGGGTGAAATCGGAAGTGAATAAAAGATTTTTTACCAGGTCATCGAGTAGAGAGCCAAATGAAAACTTGTAGAAACAGGAGTTCAAAAATATATATAATATAATACTTGCGCACACTTTTCTTCGTATTATTTTTAAAAAAAAAATATTATACCTCCGTAACAAAATTTTTTATTTTAAAAGCAATCAACGTACGGAACACTAATTGTGCAAGTCCAACTTGCACTTGACCAGTTATTTAAATCTAGAATGGAATAGTGCACGTCAGGGAGCATATTGACGTAATTGACATTTGCTAGTAAAAACAACGCTGGGCGTCACGACATCAAAAAACTTTTTTTTTTTTCAAAGGACATACCTTTTGCAAAACGGCAATGGAAAACCCTAATTTTTTCCTTAAACTGTTTTTTTTTTAATTTATTTTGTAAAAAAGTAATGCAGCAATAGCCTTACAAAATATTATTTTTTTTCTTCGCGGTTGCCCTGGATCGTATGCCATGTTTGACGGTTTTCAAACAATTTATCTAATAGGCGACTGTCATACTTTAAGCTGACAGCTCTTGTTTGCACACCTATTCAATTCACTAGAGCTAAACTAAGTAAATAGTGTGTTCATAGCTGGTCGAAGTGCACTAAAAAAGATTTGATTCTTATTGATGAAGAAGGAAGAAGAAATTCTCGAGAAACCGTTAGACTGTACCGAAAACGTTACCCCGATAGGTATTTCCTGTATCACACTATATTTTGTAGATTAGAACGAAATTTTAGGAGCAATATGGATGCATTTTCTGGATAGAGAGGTATTTCTGAACGAAAAACTGTTTTAACAGATGAAAAAGTAGCCGAGAATATACAATATTCTCAAAACCATCCATATAATTTAATCAAACAAGCAAGCAGGCAATTGAATGTACCTTATTGGGCTATCGCTTAAAGTTAACAAATACCATGACTATAAAATGCATAATCTTCAGTTATTAACACAATTTGAATTGGAACGACTACCGAGTTTTATAACAGAAATGATGATTAAATATGACGAAGAACGTTTTTTTTCTGATTCACATATTATGGACAGATGAAAGTTATTTTGTCAGCAACGGCAATCCTAATAGAGAAAATTATCATTACTAGGCTGACAAGAATCCATACAACGTTAATCAAATTCAGAATCAAGGCAATCAGGATTTTTGAGGGAACACTGACTGGAAATAGATACCCTTAATTTCTTGATTAATACTCTACCAGTTTTATTAAAAAATATTCCCCTTATTTTAAGAGTACGAACCCGACGAAGCACCACCTCATACAACTACTACTGTTACAGAGTGTTTGAATCAACGGTTTCAACGAAGATGGATAGAGGTTCGCAGCCTAGTTATTTAATGGGTACCTAAGTCACCAGACCTCACGCCATTAGATTTTTCTTGTGGAGGCTCTTAAAGATATTGTATACAAAAACTACGACAAATGATACTGAGCACTTAGAGGCAAAAACATCCCTTGCGTGCAATAGTATATCTTGGGAAATTATTTACAAACCCATTTATCAAGTTAATGAAAATAATGAAAAATGCATGATTGAAGAAGGAAGACATATAGAAGTTTTTTTTTTTTTTCATTTTTTAAATTTCAGATATTTACTTTTATAAATATGTAATAAGTTATGTAATGTTAAAAGTTATATAGTCTTTTTGTGGTTTTAATAAAAATAATGTATTCTTGTTTCTATTATTCAATATTTTTTTTTTTAAAGGAGAAACTCCAACAGCATAGTAGCTAATATTATTATAATTACTACCTACCTACTGCCTACTAGATAAATTGTTTGAAATTCGCCAAACGTGGCATACCCATGGCAACCGCGATGACAAAAAATTATATTTTAGAGGGTGTTTGCTGCATAACTTTTTAACAAAACAAATTAAGAAAAAAAAAAACAGTTTAAGGAAAAAATGTTAAAAAAATTAAGGCTTTCCCATTACAAAAGATATGTCGATGGAAAAAAAAGTTGTTTGATGTCGCAGCGCGGCGCGCAGCGTCGTTTTCATTACCAAATGCCAAAGACGTCAGTATACTCCTTGACATGCACTATACCATTCTACATTTAAAAAGAAAAATAAATATCCAACAATCGGGGCCGGGCGTCTAGAAATGATCACCATGTACTTGTGGAAATATTTGTAGCAACATTGTTTTTATATTAGAATAAAATTATAATTATATGTTTCTTTATCCCATTATTTTTATTATATCCGTAAATCAGAGTGATCATATCTTTCTTTCTTTTATCTTTCTTCTTCTATCTTTATATTTTTTTTTAACGTCACTTTAATATTAGAAAATAAAAGTAAGTTTATTAATATATTAATGTAATTTGTCTCGCAAATTGTTAACTTTACATAAGATTTGTGAGTCTTAAAGTGCTGTATTTGTTTACATTGAAACTAATTAATATATGTAACATTCAGCTTTAAAAAGTAATTTTGGGATGAGTATACCGTTTACGTATGGTGAGAGAATTGCCTGTTTTTTTTTTTATAAATTAGGCAAACACACAAAACATGTCAAAATTTAAAAGTTTAATTGACCTCAGCAATTTTAGAAGTATATAAAATTAATAATAACTTGTCTTCAAAAACTTAGTTAAGTGATCACCTTCCACTACTTAGCTTTTATTTTTATTGAAGTAAAGTTTATTGCAAAGTTGAATTGTAACTAATAACGTAATAAAAACTTTCCCTATGATCCAAACTTTTTAGAGGACACTGCTAATAATTTGGAATTTGATATTGGGATCTTACCTGTGGGCGGAGCCTACTATGATTATTATAAGGATGGCCGAAATATAGGAGCAGATTTAAATTTGTAAGGTATGAAGCATAGGGAGTGCGACAGTATTTTTCAAAAATATTATTAATGATTGGAAATATTTGCAAGTGGGCCGGTACAAATCCTGCCCACAGGAATTTCACACTCGGTAAAAAACTTTTAAAATCAAATCTTTTCTTTGGATGTGGAATAATTCACGACAAAAACTGTCTTGCCCAACATAACGAAAATGCATGCAGCATGTATATCCATGGCCCAATTGCGAACAATAGTGTTTAAGATAAATGGCACATTCAACACTAGAACAGGGGAAATTTTATACATGAAATACTCTTGTGAAGCCGGTGAAGGTGAAAAATGCAAACATATCCTCGCAACTCTTTTGTATTTGCTACCGGTAAAATTCTAACCTATAAATGTCAACTATTTACCTTTATATTTTTGTACGAAAATTAATAATATAATCTGAAAAATGTTATCTAATAAGGAATTGTTGTTTGACACATGTACACAACTTATAAAAAAAAAAACAAATGGCTGTTCAAAAATAAATAATTTTACTTACCTGGAAAAACGTAATCTTCTTCTTTAAAATGTTTAGAACAAATTTTAGTATTAATTGTGGTTTTTTTTTTTTTTTCCGTTCAATTCGGAGAATTTTTTTCCATACTTGCAGGCTGTTAACTTTTTCCACTTGCCCAAATATATTAGTAATATTTACGTAATTCTCATTAACAGCATAAAAGTATCGTTTTTTGATTTTTCAGAAAAAGCAAAATTTCGGTATTCATTTTTAAGAAAATTTGTATTATGAATTTACGCAGACGTTTATGATAGATTTAAAAATGCACCTTAAGTTTAATTTCTAAAAAAGCCGCGAGATGTCGTCTTGAATAGGTAAGGTCCCAATAGCCTTTAAATTTTTCTCACCTAAGTATTTTAATTGTAATATTTTTCACACAAGATACGCTACTGCTTTTTAGAAACCATCTAAAACCAGATTTCATGGCTAGTTAATTTAATCTCGGCATATTTCGGACGATTCGTGGGCAGAAATTCCAATTATATGTTTCTTGAAGTTCCCTTTGCTCGTGACTCTTTATTAATTATAAAATAATTACTGCTCTTATTACATTTTAGAACAAATTTGAGTGATATTAATTACTGAGGTTTTTATTTGCTTCTTCGTTAATGTTCGAATAAATCCCAATTTTACTTCTTGACATTTTTTGGTCGATTACAAAAAGAGGTGACTTGGGTATAAATTACGTTCTACTCTTCAGTTATTTAAAGATAGAAGTTCATAGACAAGCAATAACAACTACAAATTATGGAAACAAAATGCATTAAATTTCGTCATCAGTGTCACTTTATTAGGAACTAAAGTACTACTATTTTTAAACATTCTCACTATTGGCAACATTCTTCCTATTGGTTTTCTTAAATATTATAGATTATTTTTATTTCAATTTAGGTATGCAATTTTTTTTATGCAAAACCGGACATATAATAATCACTTAATATTAACTAGATTATTTTATAATTGAATTTCAGACATATCTACCACTAACAAACCCACTAGATTATGGATGAGCGTGTTACTTTTTACCTACTGATATACCGATAATTGATGCTATACAGATAATTGCAGATATATTGGTAGATGTTCATTTCGTATAATTTAAAAAAAGGAAAATTTTTCAACATGTATCCTGTTTTCAAAGTGTGGCGTAGCAATACCTAATATTTTATTCATTTTTCAACGTTATATTAAATTTCTGTATTGTCACAAACGAGTACCATTTTCTTGTGTTAACTATGTGCTTTCAGGAATTCAAAGTTAGCATTTTAGTTAAAATCATATCTTGTTAGTATATTAAAAATTATTCGTAAATACAGAAATTGACATTACGTTGTTTTACAGGAAGGGTATATTAACAAAATAAAAATTCTTCCAGTCATTACACTCTTAAAATTACATCAACTAAATAAAAACCCGTTAGGCTATGAGAGTGTACATATTTAAACTAGAGTTCTATGAATTACTGATCTTAAGTGTAAAGAAAACAAAAGGCTTTTAAAAAAACACGATCTAAAAATTAACTCCGCAGATTTTACGTGTTGAGTAGTCGTTAGAAAACACACTTGTAGACAGGAAGTGAGATATTTAAACTGGTGTCCTTATGACTTACTGATTATCTCCTCCTCGTGGATTTTCCATAAGCTGCTTGGCTTCTCCTGGTGAGATTCTCATCAAAATATTGTCTCAGCCTTCACTCTCCTAGTCTCATTTGGGTAGCTAATCACTTTTTGGCTTAGGATGAGCAGAATATTTTAAGATTGGAAAAAGGCATCAAACTTGAGATCTATAAACAACACCCACTTGGTGATAAAAAAAAAGCCGTTACTGCACTACGGCGTGACGGAAGAACAAAATCACTACGGCATACTGGAGAAAAAAGCCGTTACTGCATCACGGAGGAAAAAGCCCTTAAAAATTCCATCTGGCCGTTTATATATCTTTTGCCCCTTCTTCAAAGTGAAGGCTTTAAAATGGCTCACTTTCAGGACGCAAAATCAATGCAAATTAAATGAGTTATGCAGCAACACCTTATACACGGTTGAGTTACACTGTTCAAAAATTTAAATCACTGTTTTAAGTTATACTGCTCATAAATTTAAATCACTGCCTAATCAAATATAAAAATGTAATAAAATATAAATTATAGAAAGAAAAACAGTGTTGTAACATGATCTTAAAATCTAGGAAAAAATGAATGTTATAACGCTTGAGTAACTTTTATACCGGATCCTTAAGTAACTTGACAGTCAACTTCACGAAAACGTGTTATTCCGAATTCCTTTGTATGCCCCTCCTATTCTCTGGTGATATTTCAAAAATAATTAATATATTGATAAATCGTGAGTTATCTATTTATTAATAACTGTCGATATATCGTTAACTTGAAATATTAGTATTGAACCAGATAGTGGCGCAAAAGCACGAGGCGATGATATTCCAGGTAATTGCATAATTAATGTTTACTCTATAATCACTAGTGAAATCGGTGATTATATAAAACTACGGCACTAGTTCCAAGAACATCAGCAGTCCACACAACAGCAGTGGGAAGAAGTGAGCTGATCATACAAAATCTTCAATTAATATTTGACTGCCTGGTTCCTTCCATTAAACATGGAGGAGCTATGTGAAAGCGTAAGGTACGATATCTTGGCGTTATTTGGGACCACTAAATGGAAAGATCAAAGCAGATCACTATCGCATTATTCTAGGTGATCATTTACACCCTATGATATAGACTATGTAATCTGGTGAACGAATTGTCTTCCAGGATGATAGCGCTGTAGTTCACACTACTTGGAATATCCAAAAATGATTCGATGAGCACCACAAAAAGTAAAACATCTCATTTGGAATCTTTTAGTGGTGTAGAGAGAGAGCTCTTGGTTTTCACGTCCAATTACTACATTGAAAATACAGGTCGCCGAGAATTCGCAAAATATTCCGTTGAATATTGTGTAAGACACATAGTAAGAGAACATACTATGGTGTCAGTGCAACCAAAGCCATAGTATGTTGTTTCGTCTTGTCTGTTCGTAGTTCTGTTAGTTAGATATAGTTAAATTAAATGTATTTTTCTGTGATACCTCTCCCAATGGAGGAATACCTTGGTTGTTTTTAACTCCAGAAGAAGCTGAAAAAATATCAGCGAAATAGAGAGTTTTTCTTTAACAAATAGGTACTTTATTCAAGACCGTTTTCCCGAAATCTCTACACTTTCTTATCAATTTCAACGGTCGAGAACATTTACTAAACATATATATATATATATATATATATATATATATATATATATATATATATATATATATATATATATATATATATATATGTATATATATATACAGTCCCTGGCCAAATTATTAGACGCACTGTATTTTTTTTAGTAATTTTATGTTTCTTAAGAGTTTTTATGCAATAATGGTATATTTAAACTACAATATTATTGATTTTTATTTAAAAGAATTGTTGTAGACTACATATTTGTATTTATTTTTAACATATGGCAACACTGTGTTGACAAAGTGATACATGAACGTAAATAAGTACAAACCTGTATCAGTCGCGATCGGAATCGAGTCAGGTACGGACGTGTTTCTGTGGCTTTATGGACTGTGATTGTTTGTTTAACAGTTTTATACTACTCAGTTATTAGTTTATTTTGTATGCAGTGTTTTAAAAAAGTAATTGGACTATTTTCATTATGGGTAGAGAAGGCGATCTTTCACCACGTAAAAAAGCTGAAGTGAAGGCCCTTGTGATTGCGAAAACATTTACAAACCGAGAAATATCACGAAGATTGGAGGTTTCTGAAGCTAGTGTACGACGCATAAAAAAGAAAATTGAGTCAGGGAAGGAATTAAGCCCGAAAAGAAAGAAAAGATGCGGTAGAAAACCAATTTTCACTCCATGGTCAGAGAGATGTTTGAAGAAAATTTGTGTAGAAAACAGATTTGCTACCACAAAGGTAATAAAATCACAACTCCAGGATGCTAGCGTAAATGCTTCTGAGCGCACTGTTCGAAGAAAATTGAAAGAATTAGATTTTAAGGCCTGTCGCCCCGCCAGGAACCCCAAGTTAACAGCTGCAATGAAAGCAAAGCGCCTGAAGTGGGCCAAACAATGGCAAGACAAAGATGTGGACTTCTGGAGATCGGTAAGATACAATTTAATCAATATTGATACATTATTATCATTTTCAGTTAAATAAAGCAAATAAACATGGAAATTTATATATTTTTCCTATTTTTGACAGGTCTGCTTCAGTGACGAAAGCACATTCGAAATTTTGCAGAATAAAGCTCAGTTTGTGCGTCGTCGTCATGGAGAAAAGTTTCATCCTGATTGTGTCGTCCCGACGGTTAAACATCCCACCAAAGTGATGATTTGGTCAGTCATGAGCGGCAAGGGCACTGGACGTCTGTACGTCGTCAAAGGAATAATGAGGCAAGATCAGTACAAAGAAGTATTACAAAATCGGTTGATTCCGCAGCTCAGAGAATGATTTCCAAATGGGGAACCATTCACTTTCATGCAAGATGGAGCTCCCTGCCACACTGCTTGGTCTGTTAAAGCTTTTTTGGCAGAAAAAAATATCCCTCTGTTGGATTGGCCCTGATATGAACCACATTGAAAATGTGTGGGAGCTGATGAAAAGAGAAGTGGCTAAAGATGTGATTACCAACAAAACCCAGCTCTTAGAAAAGATTATTCATGTGTGGAATCATCATTCTCAAATGCAGGAGACAGTACAATCTTGCATTGATAGCATGCCGCGCAGAATTAAAGCTTTGATAGCGGCTAAAGGTGGCTCAACTAAATATTGACTTTTACTAACATTAATTTCACTTTTCTTTAAAACTTAATAAACTTATGCCTTTCTAAATTAATGCTGTTTTATTTATGTCAAATAAATAGGTAATTGATTGGATAATATAAAAATAAAAAACAAATCAATTTAAAATAATAAAACGGTACAATATCACTCGGTAATTAATATTTTACATGAAATCTTGCAGTGCGTCTAATAATTTGGCCAGGGACTATATATATATATATATATATATATATATATATATATATATATATATATATATATATACGAGGCTGGTTTGAAAAGTCCGTGCAAAGTCCGAGAGATGGCACCACCGGCGCGTATCGAGGTCATGTTTAGTTAGTAGCATCTCTTGAATGAACGCACACCAAGTTTCAGCCATATTGGTCTATTTCTTTGTGTTTGGCATTCGTGTGAATCAAGGAAGTCGAGTGATTTTCAAGAAATGGACGAAAAAGAATTTCGTGTGGTGATTAAACATTACTTTATGAAAGGCAAAACGCCTCAGGAGACTAAAGAGAAGCTTGATAAACATTATGGTGACTCTGCACCTTCGATTAGAACAGTTTATAAGTGGTTTCAAAATTTTCGGACTGGCCATATGGGCACAAGTGACGCTGAACATTCTGGACGGCCTGTGGAGGTTACGACTCCAGAAATTATTGATCAAATCCATGATATGGTGATGGATGACAGAAGAGTTAAGGTGCGTGAGATTGCTAGTGCTGTGGGCATCTCGACTGAACGGGTACATAATATTTTACATACACATTTGGACATGAGAAAGCTGTCCGCAAGATGGGTGCCGCGATTGCTCACGCTTGACCAAAAACGGAATCGTGTGAAGTGTTGCAAGGATGGTTTGCAGCTGTTCCAGAAGAATCCGGAGGTTTCGTCACTGTGGATAAAACATGGATACATTACTATACTCCTGAGACCAAACAACAATCTAAACAATGGGTTACCAAGGGGGAATCTGCACCAAAAAAAGCGAAGACCGTTCCTTCGGCCGGAAAGGTTATGGCGTCTTTTGGGATTCGTAAGGGATAATCCTCATCGACTATCTGGAAAAGGGTAAAACTATTACAGGTGAATATTATTCATCGTTATTGGACCGTTTGAAAACCGAGCTGCAAGAAAAACGCCCGCGATTGGCCCACAAGAAAGTCCTTTTCCATCACGACAACGCACCAGCACACACCTCAGCAGTTGTGGACGCAAAATTAATGGAAATAGGATTCCAACTCGTTTCACATCCCCCCTATACTCCAGACTTGGCTCCCTCGGACTACTATTTGTTCCCCAATTTGAAGAAATGGCTGGCGGGACAAAGATTTTATTCAAACGAGGTGATTGCAGACACTAATGGATATTTTGCAGACTTGGACAAATCCTATTATTCGGAAGGGATCAACAAACTAGAACATCGTTGGACGAAGTGTATAAGCCTAAAAGGAGACTATGTCGAAAAATAAAAAAGGTTTACCCCAAACACATAAGTAGTTTTTATTTTTGCACGGACTTTTCAAACCAGCCTCGTACATATATATATATATATATATATATATATATATATATATATATATATATATATATATATATATATATATATATACATATATATATAATGTGTCTTGAAAGTTAATATATTCAAATGAGTTATTCCACGAGTCAATTAGAAACCCAGCTAACACACAGCAACATTGTCCAAATTTTAGAAAAAATGAAGAGCTAAGATGAGCATTGACATTTCTGAATGAGAGAAAGAAGGAACTTTAAGTGAATTAAAGAGAGATGATAGACACTTATGACATCATTTGGTGAAGTATCAAAAACATCTACCATGTTTATTTCTGGAAATATTTTGAGAAATTATATATTCTTCGTGAGAAATATTGGTAATGCAAACATTACTCTAAGTCATTTATAAGTAAAAAAGTCGAATTATCAATTAACCCAAACTAACTCTCTTGCGTTTCTTTCTATAAGCATTTTCAGTAAGAGCTGGATATATTATTTTCTACGACTATGTCAAAAATATTAAATGAAAATATATTGCGCCATCCATATCATACTTGATTAACTATGGTGGAAATTTTAATATTCTTATTACAGGTATCTGTATTTTCAGTTATTATACTTTTAGGTAACTCTACAGATATCGCAAAAAAATATATTATTTGCATTTCAGTTTCAGAAAAACTTCATACATGTCGTAATGTAGTTATACGAGGCTGGTTTGAAAAGTCCGTGCAAAGTCCGAGAGATGGCACCACCGGCGCGTATCGAGGTCATGTTTAGTTAGTAGCATCTCTTGAATGAACGCACACCAAGTTTCAGCCATATTGGTCTATTTCTTTGTGTGTGGCATTCGTGTGAATCAAGGAAGTCGAGTGATTTTCAAGAAATGAACGAAAAATAATTTCGTGTGGTGATTAAACATTACTTTATGAAAGGCAAAATGCCACAGGAGACTAAAGAGAAGCTTGATAAACATTATGGTGACTCTGCACCTTCGATTAGAACAGTTTATAAGTGGTTTCAAAATTTTCGGACTGGCCATATGGGCACAAGTGACGCTGAACTTTCTGGACGGCCTGTGGAGGTTACGACTCCAGAAATCATTGATCAAATCCATGATATGGTGATAGATGACAGAAGAGTTAAGGTGCGTGAGATTGCTAGTGCTGTGGGCATCTCGACTGAACGGGTACATAATATTTTGCATAAACATTTGGACAAGAGAAAGCTGTCCGCAAGATGGGTGCCGCGATTGCTCACACTTGACCAAAAACGGAATCGTGTGAAGTGTTGCATGGATGGTTTGCAGCCGTTCCAGAAGAATCCGGAGGACTTTAAGCGTCGTTTCGTCACTGTGGATGAAACATGGATACATTACTATACTCCTGAGACTAAACAACAATCTAAACAATTGGTTACCAAGGGGGAATCTGCACCAAAAAAGGCGAAGACCGTTCCTTCGGCCGGAAAGGTTATGGCGACTGTCTTTTGGGATTCGCAAGGGATAATCCTCATCGACTATCTGGAAAAGGGTAAAACTATTACAGGTGAATATTATTCATCGTTATTGGACCGTTTGAAAACCGAGCTGCAAGAAAAACGCCCACGATTGGCCCACAAGAAAGTCGTTTTCCATCACGACAACGCACCAGCACACACCTCAGCAGTTGTGGTCGCAAAATTAATGGAAATAGGATTCTAACTCGTTTCACATCCCCCTATTCTCCAGACTTGGCTCCCTCGGACTACTATTTGTTCCCCAATTTGAAGAAATGTCTGGCGGGACAAAGATTTTATTCAAACAAGGAGGTGATTGCAGACACTAATGGATATTTTGCAGACTTAGACAAATCCTATTATTCGGAAGGGATCAACAAACTAGAACATCGTTGGACGAAGTGTATAAGCCTAAAAGGAGACTATGTCGAAAAATAAAAAAGGTTTACCCCAAACACATAAGTAGTTTTTATTTTTGCACGGACTTTTCAAACCAGCCTCGTATGTGAGAAGCTTTAATTACCGTGAAAAGAAAATTCCTATTATTTTTGCAATATTTTCTAATTTTCTAAACCGAATTTAATCAAGTATGAGCGAAACTGTATGTAAAAGAAAACTGCATACAACTTATTTAGTATATTCGCTGTCGACCTGTACGTGAACATTCACACATACCAACTCTGCTCAAATAAATTCATATATAAACACAGACAGTCGTTGAATTTTATATATGCGGAAATCGTTAAATGTCGATTTTCATAAATTTCTGTTGTCCTCTATCATTTACCGCAAGAGAAAATTATTTCACCCTTAGCTTTAGCTCACAGTTTAAAATCTCATTAATAATTTAAAGCTGTGTAATTAACTAACATCCCATATTATCTAGTACAAAACTAGTTTAATCTACGCTACTGATGCTCATCTGCAATATACGACCATCGACCATCTCAACTTGGGTTTTCATGGCCAGTAATTTAATCACGGCATGTTGTGTCCTATTTCTTGATGTTCCCTTTGCTGATAACCGTTTATTAATTATAAAATAATTACTCAGTTTATGATATTACAAGGAAACATTTTGGTTTTGATTATAAAGAATTATAAATATATTATTTTGCTTTCTTTTTATTAGTGGCTTTGTTTCAAAGGCATTTCTAACTATTTAAGAGTGGTTTTAAGGTGAAATTAATGGGCTTTTATATTTTAATCAGTTTCTGTAAATAGAACACTTATAACTTTTATCTTAAATATAAAAATAACATATAGTTCATAACAAGACACGTTATTACAGCTTGGATTTAGCTTATGACTTTTCGTTTGCGAAATTAGGACAGGAATCATCGACAGTTGCGTTGTTTGATTATCTAAGCTTCTAGAGTATTTATGGCATCGTGATAACCAATTTTCTATGATTTTTTTTTCAGAAATTAGTGTAGTAATTCCGATTTTTTAAAAGTTATTCGTTTATTATTTATTGATCATTATTTTTACTAGTTAGCCCTGTTTGATACATAGCTTACTAATTAATACCGCTGACTGTTAATTCTTGATGTAACATTCATTTTTTCCTAGATTTTAAGATCATGTTACGATACTGTTTTTCTCCCCTACAATTTATATTTTTTTTTATTTTTATATTTATTGCAGTTATTTCAACTTTTAAGCAGTGTACCTTAAAACAGTGTTTTAAATTTTTGAGCAGTTTAATTTAAATTTTACAGTGTGCATTGCGGGTTGACTACTGGACTCTTTAATTTGCATCGAATGTATCTGATTGGCTATACATTTGTATCCGGAAAGGAAGCCATTGAAAAGAGGTTACTTTAAGGAAGGGAAAAAAATATTTAATTGTGCGGATGACATTGTGTTTTTCCAGCCGACATGTAGTAAAGGCTTTTTCCAGCCGAGATGCAGTGAAGGCTTTTTCCATCATAAAGCCGCAGTGGGCTTTTTTTTTTGATCAGCAAACCGGAGTAGGCTTTTTCCATCACGTTACCGTAGTAGTTTATTAGTGATGTGGTAGTGCAGAGACGGTTTTTAGCTTTGAAGTTCAAGGCCTTTTCCTTGAAATATCTTGCTCATTCCCAGACATTTCAGGTCAAGAAGTGTTTAGCAGCCCAAAAGGAACTGGGGTAGCAAAGGTTGAGACAATATGGTTATTAAGATCTCACCGGGACAAGCTAAAAATCTAACAGAAAAACCATAAGTCATAAGCACATCAATCCATAGATCTTGCTTCCTGCTGACAAGTGCGTTTACATCGTCTATTCAGCACGTGTAACTCGTGAAGTTAATTCCATGAACTTTTAATAACGCTTTTAGCTAAGCCTTTAATTAGAATCCTGATTTAAAGACTCTATATAATCGTACTATCTACTAGATTAAGGGATTTTATTTAGTAGTAGTAATTTTAAAGAGTAGCGAAGTTAGAACTTTAAATTTTGTCATTAATAAACCCTTTTCTTTATTTAAATCTAGCGTTTCACTGAATCACCCGTTTTATCTTCCAGGACGCAACAGTTGTACCATATTAAAAAAATTTTTTCAACAACTACATAACCCTTCAGTATTTTTTCACTTTTTTGAGCTGAAGTTAGATTCTTTTTATTTTAAAATGAATGGTGCCGAAAATCTGTACAACCAAAGTTTTAAACACCTATATAGACTATTTTCAAAAGACGTACAAAAATTATCTTTTATCCATATTTCTCTACAAAAAAGCTGAGCTAGTTTATGTCTAATTTATTTAGTTCTTTCAGTATTCTCAGAAATTATGATATACATAAGGGGCGTTATTAAAAGGTTACAAAATTGCGCCCAAACGGGAGGGCCTTTTTTTAACACGCAACAATGTTAATACCCATGTGCCCTAAATTGCTTCGATTTTAATATATAGATTATTAAGAATTAGTCGAAAAAAAATTTTGTATTTCTGAATTTTACAAGTATTCCAATTTCTAAATAAAATTTGTAGGTAACTCTCAAGGACTAAGCTTGACCCTTTCTAAGATAATATCGCTTCTCTAAGTAGTCGTACTGTAGGCCGCCTAGTATGGCAGAACTGGCAATGCTATGGAACTAAGTGAGTGGCGTTAAAAATTGTTGGCTTAGTTTCTAATTGTATTCAACTTTTTTTTTTTTACGCCGAGGAAGCGTCGTGATTTCGTTGGTACGCGGCAGGTGGAATTTCTGTGCTTCAATAATGAGTGCTTTAATTTTTATCTGTAAATTACCTCTATCGGCCTTTTTAGTGTTCCGTACGGAACACTTATAAGATCACTTTGGTGTCTGTCTGTCTGTCTGTCACACCCGATTTTCTCCGAAACTATTTGACATAAAAAGTTGAAATTTGGTACTAATATAGAAATTGATGGCCTCATAAGAGCCGTGTAGTTTTGAAAGTTAAATTTTGACTTAAGGGGTTAGTTTTGGGGGGTGAAATCGGAAGTGAAAAAAAAAATTTTTTACTAGGTCATCGAGTGTGGTGTCAAATGAAAGCTTGTGAAAACACGAGTAATATATATATATATATATATATATATATATATATATATATATATATAATGTAATACTTGCGCGCACTTTTCTTTGTATTATTTTTAAAAAATCGCGAAAAAAAGTATTTATCAAAAAATTTTGAAAAAATTCTAGAATATTCTCCACGGGGTGTAGATTGAACGAAAATTATCACGAGTGCATTACCTTTAATAATTTATCTGGTATATAAAAAAACAAAAATTTCGAGGTCATCAGTTTTCATTAAAGATTGGAAACAAACTTTGCTGAAAACTCATTTGGGGTGTGTTTTTGTGAAGTCACTGATCATTTTATACCTTCGTAACAAATTTTTTTATTTTAAAAGCAATCAACGTACGGAAGACTAATTGCGCAAGTTCAACTTGCACTTGACCGGTTATTTTTTATGGGCCTAGCACACGTGCTGCAAGAAAATCTCTATAGCGCTACAGGAGCGACTAGTGTGCTGAAAAAGCGATTCGCGTTGGTCTTGAATGGCTGGAAATCGTACCCGGTCAGAAACACAGTCCTAGGCAAATTATTCCGAGGGAATGAGGTTCTCCACTTAAAAGACTGTTTGAAAAGGGTTATACGAGGAGTAACAAGCTGAACCTTATACGGATGTGTAGTGAGAGGAATTAAGTGAGCTACATGCACGGAACACTTTCCATGAAAATACTTGTAGAAAAGACTCAAGTCGCAAACCGTTCTTCAGTGTTCTAATGAATTAAGGTTCCTTGCCAGATCTGAGTCCCCAATTAAGCGAACAGCTCTCTCATAAATAGACTCCATCAAATGGAGTGTATGTTTGGGAGTCGACCCCCAAACATGGGAGCAGTATTCCATCGTCGGTCCAATTTGACCTTTGTACAGAACTAACAGTTGTTGTGGTGTGCAAAGCTTTCTAATTCCAAGGTAAATTTGCTCCCAAATTAACCACCAGTAAATTAAGTGAAGATGCTAGAGGAACAGAGTGCCCCGACATAACTATATCGGGTTCAGCAATGTTAGCTTTTTTTTAAAAAAAATGCAGCTTGGGTTTTTTTAGCGTTAAATTATACTTGATTACTGTCACCCCAAGATAGAATTCCCTCCAGGTCTTTGTTAAGTTGAACGTATTTCCTGCTATCTGTGGATATTTGCATGAGTAGACAATTTTCGAGCGTTCATGGTGAATGAAGAAATAAGCGTACTGTCATCTGCAAAGCTGTAGATTGGATTCCCGGTCTTTTCCAGCAGATCGTTAATATCGTTAGAAAGAGAGTAAGAGACAGTATGGAGTTCTGGGGCACACTGGCATTGATAGTAAAGCTGTTAGTAAAAATCCGACTGCCACTCGTAAAGAGCGCTCTTTTAGAAAGAAAGGGTAGGGTCGTAATCAATTTGACAGTTCCCCATTCATAATGAATAAAAGTTAATATCCGGGTATACAAAAATAATATATTTTATTGAAAAATTCAGATAATACCATGAAATAGAATTACTCTTACTATAAACGAATGAGCTGAAATTTGTACGAGCAGTAATACCGGAAATGAAAATAAAAATAACAATTAATAAGGAAAACAACTTCCGTAAAGCATGAAAGAAATGTAATAACTTTTACCTGATATGACAAACTACATAACAAGTATTGAAATGTCATATTTTAGGAACAAAACATTCCTAATATGTATATATTAGAGAAAAATGGCTAAAGCAACGACACGATTAACCATATCACCTTTTAAGCACCGCGTGGCCGCTATCTTTTCAGATATGCGCTCTAATGATGATATATTTATTGTAGCGGTTTCAGTTGGAAAATGTATGGGTGGTTTTTTACAGGAGAAGCGTGTGATGAGATTTATTTAATCCCAAGTATACTAAACTTCAAAATGTTCTATGGCAATGGCTATGTTTGTACATGTTCTTTTGCATATGCATATACAAGAGTTGCACCATAAAATAAAACCATTACTTTATATTATCGCTTTAGAATTTACATATCGGTCATAAGACCTACTGTCACCTACGGATGTGAAACAGGGTAATGAACAAATTAAAGGAAGAGACGCTGGAGAGGTGAGAAAGAAGGATTTTAAGAGTAATCTACGGAGGAAAAAAACACACCGGAAGAGTGGACTAGACGAACAAATCAGGAACTGGAAAACTTATATGACGGACTTAGAATCACGTCTTTTATAAGAGCGCAAAAATGAGATGTTTGGGACACATACAGAGTCTGACAAGAGAGAGACTGCCGAAAATGGTGCTGGCGATGAGGCCTGTGGGTGCGAGAAGGAGGGGAAGGCCGAGGATGAAGTGGTTGCAACGTGTTGAGTAGGATTTAAGAGCAGCAGGAGTCAGAGATTGAAGGACAGAGGCGCAGAACAGAATAGAGGGGAAGCATACGATTCAACAATACTTGGACGCTAGATGATGGAAGAGGGAAACGGATACCAGTTAACTAAGTCTTAGGCCTTCATGGCCTGTAGCGCATTAAATACATACATTATATTATCGAAACATTTTTAGGAGCTTAAAATGTTGTAAAACAAAACGACGATGTAAATTTTTGCCCATGCTTTCATGTGTGAGCATATTCGTTAAAGCTGTTTCCCTAACATTGTGTCTCTGTGCACTCTTTTTTCCGAAGATCAAAACTATAGTAAAGTGTATGTTAGTTTAATTAAAAACATTTTATCATAGGATTCTTATTTTTAGAGCCTACATGAGTATTAGGGGCCTCAATAATGCCTCTTCCCTCAATTTTATAACTTTAGTTTACTTTACTTATAAGAAGACGACCCTCTATGAGTTTCTAAGCAGGGATAAAGTCTCTTTTATCCATAATAAAAGCATAAAAGAAAGGATTAGTTTATTTCGCCTTTTTATTAGGCTTAAGTTGAATTTTATTGAATCACTGATCGTCTTTAGGATATTTTAGGCTTGAATGGTCGATAAATTTTGTCTGTGTCAAAAAGATAAAATTTATTGTAAGGTCTCGGCTAGCAAACAAAGGGCTTATTTTAATTCAGAAACCATTTTAATCGAATTCCAATAAAATACTGAGTAATTATTTCAAATTTTTTGTTCAATGAAAGTATATGTATAAAAATCGGTAAAGTACACTTCCCTTGCAAAACTTAGTTCCAAAATAAATATTATATTGAACTTTCTCGCACTCGAAAGTAACTTAATCCAAACACTACAACGATATTATAAATAATAGGTAGTTTATGAAAAATACTAATTACAAATAGCCGGCCAAGTGCAAGTCGGACTTGCGCAATTAGAGTTCCTTACGTTGATTGCTTTTAAAATGAAAATTTTTGTTACGTAGGTACAAAATGACCAATGACTTCACAAAACACACCCCCAATGAGTTTTCAACAAAGTTTTTTTCCGATCTTTACTGAAAACTGATGACTTTGAAAATTTTCTTTTTTTATATACCAGATAAATTATACTGGTCAACACTGAATTTTTTTCCTGAAATGTTGTATGTAGTATAGGGTATACCTGAGGCACTGATTACGGAAAAAATACTGATTTAATGCTAGCTTTTTTATTTGTATGAAATTACAATTTTCTTCAAAAATGGAACAAAAATACAACATTTTTTCTATGTTTGATATAATTACACACTATGAAACGTCCTTTTATACGATTTTCTTGAATATATGGCTTGAGAATCATCTCTTTGCAAACTCCAACAGTAATCAGTCATCATATGGATGTCTCACCTTCCTTAATAACGCTCTTCCATTGTGCGTACATATATCTTAATGAAATCTTTCACCCTTCTCTTCACTGAAATCGCCAAGATTTTCTAGGAATCGATCTAAATGAGAATGTAAGTAATGTATCTTGATACTCATGTTGCAGCCCAGATCTTTCAAATTGGATAACATGCACTCGACTACCTCAGAATAGTTGTGGGATTTATTGTTTCCGAGAAAGTTATTAATCACCACAATCGATTTCCAAGCTTTAAACTCGACTTGATTCATTGAATTCACAAAGTTTGGGTCTTTCACAAGTTGTCTGATTTGTGGCCCATCAAAAATACCCGCTTTCAATTTTTCTGTGCTTAATCCTGGAAACTTGCGTGAAAGAAAAGCAAAACATTCGCCGTTTTTGTCAAGGGCTTTTACCAATTATTTTGATAATGCCCAGTTTGATATGAAGTGGTAGCAGTATATATACCATATCGATTTACTAAGGGCAAATTAATAACATTTTTGGTGCCAACTATCAGTTCCTCTCGTACTGGCCACTTTTTTTGAGACCAATGACGTTGTTTGTCGCGGCTATCCCACAGACACATAAAACATGGGTATTTCGTGTATTCAACCTATTGTCCGAGAAGAAAGTTAACCATCTTTAAGTCTGCACAAATGAGCCAGTTGTGGTCTTAATTTTTTCCATTATTGAAGAAATAGTTGTATATTCTTCTTTCATAGTAGTAGAGTGTGCAATAGTTATAGAACCATACTTGTTGCCGTTATGAGATAGCACACACTTTAAGTTTCTCTTGCTAATGTCTATAAAAAGACGCAAATCATTTGGTTGGTATCGTTGTGAACTCATCATCTCCAAAACACCTCTGATATCATTATAAAAAACTAAATCATTTTCTTTAGAAAAAAATGGTAACAAATTCTTTTCTCGAATCCGATATAAAGTAATTCTGGTTCCTGGTGCAAGTAAATTCTTTTCTTTTAAACGAGATACCTAAATTTCAGAAGCTTTTTTTGACAAATTTAGTTCCCTTAATAAGTCATTCAATTTCTTTTGATCAACAGGTTGAGGATCTGATGACTGACTACATGTGAAATCCAAATCAGTATTGCCCATTGTGTTGTCTTCAATTTCCATAAGATCTGGCTCTTCAGAACATTTAGATGATGCTCCTTGTATCTCACCAGAGTATAGAAGAGGTCGCTGAGCGGAGGGTAAGTTAGGATATGACCATTTATTTCGATTTCCAGAATTTACGCCGTTAATATTTACGACGCCTCATAGCACTTCTTTTGCCACTGACCATTACCGCAAACACACAATACACTTCTGGTACACAATATGAGATACCCATTGCTGGTTTTGATTGCACAATGTTATTTGGAACTGGTTAAAATACATTTTAACGAAGTTCGAGATTGATTTTCGATATTTTTCAAAAATATCTATGTGTCGGGGCCATATCTGAAATTAAAAAAATAATTACTCTGAGTCGGGTAGATCTTAAAATACTGCGGGTGTCGTTTCAGTTAGGGTAGACTGAAGATATTAAAAAACATTAGCTATCAGAGAAAAACTAATATCGGAATTGAAATCAGAATACTACAATAAGCCGAAAACTGAAAAAAAATTAGAGGAAAAAATCCAAAAAAAAAAATATTTGTTGATCAGTGTTATTAAAGGTAATTCACTTGTGATAATTTTCGTTCAATCTATACCCTATAGAGAATATTCCAGAATTTTGTCAAAATTTTTTAATCAGTACTTTTCGAGATAAGGAGGGGACAGCGATTTCTCGCAATTTTTTAAAAATAATGCAAGAAAAAGTGTGCGAAAGTATTACATTATATCTATTTTTGAAATCGTGTTTTTACAAGCTTTCATTTGATACCCCACTCGATGACCTGGTAAAATTATTTTTTTTGGAACTTCCGATTTCACCACCCAAAACTAACCCCTTAAGTCAAAATTAAACTTTCAAAACTGCACGGCTCTGATGAAGCCATCATTTCCTATAGTAATGACAAATTTCAACTTTCTATGTCAAATAATTTCGGAGAAGATTGGATGCGACAGACGGGCAGACAGACATACGGGCAGACTGATGGATAGACAGACGGACAGACAGATGGATATACAGATGGACAGACAGGCAGAAAGAGTTTCAAAAATATTTAGGACTGAAATCGTACATTTCCTAAAAATAGCATCGGGAATATTAAAAATTAATATAATTTTTAGATACCTCTACTCAAAAAATTTTGAAAAGAACGTATAAGAAGATATATACCAAGCACCTCGTCTAACTCCTCTTCTACTTCATTAACACCTTCCATGTGTGACCGATTGAAAATAATAAAAAATAACACTATTTTCATATTCTTTTACTTCAAGAATACTGATAAAGGCGTATAATTCAATATATACCAAGCAACGTTTCTAAAACCTTCCTTCACCTGATTAACCTCTCAATTGTCTGACAAATTAAAAATCTTAACAAAGTTACACAATTTCTCGTTACTTCAAGGATTCGCTATACATATTTCACCAATTTAAAATGGTAAGAACATCGTATAATAAGATATATTTAAATTAACCCTTCTAGTACCCTCCCCACCTTTCAACCATTTGTATATTTAACTATAAATAATGATGCTTATAATTTATTCATAATATCAATAAAAATCAAGTGACGACGATTTGGAAAATAAGCAAAATATTGCTTAAAAAACTATGCAACTAGTTGCATTCTTCTGTCAAGTTTTCTATGTGTACCCAATTTGAAATCGATATCTCGATTTGTTTGGTGGTTATCGTGCCAATAAAGTGATAGACAGGCAGACCGATGGACTGACAGAGTAGCGAAAATAAGTGATGTTTCTTCGATCTAAGGACCATGTGATATTGACATTTTGTTGACGTAGTTTGACTTTTTCTATATGTTTTAATTTATTGAAAGATGAATTTAATAATTTCCTTTAGTACGGAAAGTAAAAAACAATAGGATAAAAATATACATTTTATTAGCTACTTTAGATAAAACTAATATGTTATACATGAATTTAATTTGTATGCAAGCAAGTTTCTACACAATATCAAAACTATAGATCATAAACTCTCCAAACCAATACTGATAGAAAGAAAAATTGGAAAAGGAGATTTGTGCCGACGAAATTTCAATGTAAAAATATAATAAATAAAACGATTTTAAAAATTCGTAAACTTTGGGCTTACAGAACGGAACAAAGGAAATCAAAATATGGTGTCAAGCTGAGGTCGCCGTGATAATAGCAGAGAACGAAGAGGACTTTCAGGTCAGGTTATTTTACCAATTTAATAAAATAGCAGAAAAAAACCGGGAAAGTGCAAATCTGACTTGTGCTGACTGTTTTTACAAACTTTCATTTGACACCCCACTCGATGACCTGGCAAAATTTTTTTTTACTTCTGATTTCATCCCCCAAAACTAACCCCAAGTCAAAATTTAACTTTCAAAAGTACACGGCTCTGATGACGCCATCAATTCCTATATTGGTGCCAAATTTGAACTTTCTATGTCAAATAGTGTCAGAGAAAATCGGATGTGACAGATAGACAGACAGACAGACAGACATCGAAGTGATCTTATAAGTGTCCCGTACGGAACACTAAAAATGGAATGACGATAACGGTAGTCAAGACAAAATACATGACAAGACCTTCAATACCATTGTCCCGCAGGCCTGTTAAAGAAAAAAACTATAAATAAAAAATGAAGATAGATATACAGAATTTTGATGATATCTACACAGAGGTGAGAAATTAAGCCGCAAAGGCGATAAAAAATACATCTTTAAACGATAAAATGTGGCAAAACAAACACATAATTAATGAAATAAAATCGGAAATTACAAGATAACAATTAGACCTGTACTATGTACGAATACACACTCAGGAAATATTAAAAACACACAAATTACTTGAAACAACAGAAAATTTATTAGATTGAAAATTAACAACATTAGACAGACGTATCAAATATGTAACACAAAAAAAACTAGGTGTTAAACAGAAAGATAGAATAAATCAAGCATGTAGATAGAAAGGCAGAAAAAAATTGTCAGAAACAAAAAGACTAGCAGGAATGAGATGCTGGAGTAAATTCAGAAAAAATTGGAGCAAACAATCTCGCGGAATTAAAGAAGGAGAATTCACAATACTGAGTCAACAGAAAACACACTTGATCAGGTCTAATCCTCAATAACCCACTAAACTGTGTATAGGGTTTTAATGAGATTTTGAATAAGACATAAATGTAGTCGTCAACCTTTTACGCGTTTTAATTTCAAAAGACACATTTGAGTTTGTAGCTGTACAAGGAGAGACAGAACAAAAGTTGCATTTTATTCTTAACTAGCCGGGCCCGCGGCTCCACTCGCGTGGACTTGATTCACTACTATCGTCACTGCTTATTCCTTAAGTTACCCAACGTAATAAAATATCTCCCATTATTTCTCCTTATCTCCCAATATTTCTCCTTATCTCCCATTATCTCTACATAATTTCCATTATCTCTGCTCATCTCCGATTGTTTCTCCTTATCTCCCATTATCTCACCTTATTTCCCATTATCTAGACTTATCTCGACTTATCTCCCATTATTTCTCCTTATCTCCCATCATTTCTCCTTATCTCCCATTATCTCACCATAACTCCCATTATCTAGACTTATCTCTGCTTATCTCCCATTATCTCTCCTTATCTCTCATTATTTATACTTATCTCCCATTATCTCACCTTATCTCCCATTATCGAGGCTTATCTCGACTTATATCCCATTATTTCTCCTGATCTCTCATTATCTCACCTTATCTCCCATTATCTAGGCTTATATCGAATTATATAGAACATATGTATAAATTTATAAAAACACGTAAATCGGATAAGTGGTTCTCGAGTGATAAGCGCACTAACGGACAGACAGACAGACAGAGAGACGTTGCATTTTATATATACTGTATTCTTTGTTCCATGATATTGTTCCATATTTAATGCTTTAGGGAGTGTATAGCAAGTGAACGCGCTAGCGGCAAACTTGTCTCCGACTTGATTCACTATTATCGTCACTGCTTATTCCTTATGTTACCTAATAAAATATATCCTATAACCTGGCCAGAGAACATACGTATGTTTAAAAAAAGCACTTAAATCGGATAAGTGGTTCTCCAGTGATAAGCATACTAACGGACGGACAGACAGACAGACAGACGGACAGAGAGACATTGCATTTTATATATATTATAGATATTCTCTGCTACATAATATCGTTCCATATATAATGGTTTGGACTCTGTATTGCAAGAGAACGCGCTAGCGGCAAACTTTGTCCGACTTCATTTACTATTATTGTCACTGCTCATTCCTTATGCTACCTATCGTAATAAAATATAGCCTATAACCTGGCCGGAGAACATATGTATGTTTAAAAAAAAAAAGTACGAAAATCGGATAAGTGGTTCTCCAGTGATAAGCGCACTAACGAACAGACAGACAGACAGAGATACGTTGCATTTTATATATATTTATAGATGTAATAAAATATATACCTATAACCTGGTCAGAGAACATATGTATGAATTTAAAAAAATCACGTAAATCGGATAAGTGGTTCTCGAGGGATAAGCGCATTAACGGACAGATAGACAGACAGACAAACATTGCATTTTATATATATTATAGATATAGATTATTATTACAAAAAAGTTCTTCTTTCTCACATTTGGTCAATGTGGTTCCATGTTTGGCTGACGGGCGCAAACCAAGTCAGCACAAACGCATTACCATTGTGTATTAAGGAATGACCTGACAATGTTACATGTTTTCAAAATCACTGACTTCTGAATGTTTTTGTGTATGTTTGTGTTGAGTCCTAATTGTACTAACTGAGGTGTGAATGTTGTTGGTGTAAGGCCTGTGGCTGATATAATGAGGGGGACAATGATGACTTTTTTCTTGTTTCCATAGCCTTTTTATTTCCGCTGCAAGGTCTGTGTATTTGGAAATTTTTTCTGTGTATTTCGTTTGGATGTTTGTGTCGTTGGGGACAGCTATGTCAATTAGATAGGTGACTTTTTCTTTTTTGCACTGAAAAGTAATATCGGGTCTATTGGCAGAGACTGTTTTATCTGTATGAATACTGATATCCCAGTAGAGTTTGTAATCATTATTTTCAAGTACGGATGTTGGTGTGTATTTGTAGTAGGGATCTGTGTTTTCTATGAGCCTGTATGTTGTGGCTAGTGCTTGGTGAACTACTTTGCCGCTGAGTCATGTCTGGCTGTGTATTCCGTTCCGGCTAATATTTTACATCCGCTTGTTATGTGTTCGATCGTTTCTTTCTGCTGGTGGCATTTTCTGCATCTGTCTTCTGTAATAGTTGGGTCTTTGATGATATGCTTTTGGTAGTTTCTGGTTAATATGACTTTATCCTGGATGGCAAGTAAGAAGCCTTCTGTTTCCGGGAAAGCTGCCCATCCCGCAACCAGGTGTATGATTGTTTTTTATTTACGTGGTCTTGTTCTATGTGGTATCTGTGTTTTCCGTGGAGTGTTTTTTCTGACCACGTTTTCATCTTTTCCTGTTGTAACTGGGTGTGACTGTGTGTCTCTGCCGGGTAGTCTACCCGGGATAAGTCGAGTGGGGTATATTTTTTGTCTGCTTTGACTGTTGCTGTATGGAGGCTGGTTTGCTTGGTGTGAAAGAATTTCCTAAGTGCTTGTATTTGTTTTGTGTGTAATGATCTGATATCTATAATTCCTCTTCCTCCTGCCCTCCTCTCGATGGTAAGTCTTTCTTTGCATGCGTTGGGGTGTAATTTCCTGTATTTGGTGAATTGAGATCGTATAAGGATGTGAATATTTTCTATGTCTGTTTGTGACCATTTGATGATACCAAATGAATATGCGAGTATAGGTATAGCGAACGTGTTGATGGCTTTAGTGAGATTCTTAGAGTTGAGTTTTGTTTGTAAAAGTTTCGTCAGTCTGTTTTGGAATTCGGTTCTGAGCTCTGTTTTGATGTGAGTGTGGTTGAGTTTGGTGCTTTGTTGGAAGCCTAGATATTTGTATGTTTCTTTGTCGAACATGTTATCGAGTGTTTCATTGTTGATGGTTTCTGTCTCATGGTGGCCCTTCCACTGGCCTTTGTTGATATGGAGCACTTTGCATTTACTTATACCAAATTCCATATTGACATCTAAGGTGAATATTTCTGTGATTTTGAGGAGTTCTTTCAGCTGTGTTTTTGTGGCAGCGTAGAGTTTTATGTCATCCATATATAGGAGGTGGTTTATTTTATGTTGATTCACTTTTTGGTGTCTGATGTTGAAGCCATGCTCTGTTCTGTTTAGTATATTTGAGAGTGGATTGAGACAGAGGCAAAACCATAGAGCGCTGAGCGAGTCTCCCTGAAATATACCCCGTCTGATGTACAGCTCTTCTGTTTGGATGCGTTCGGTTTGTGTTTCTATGCGTATTTTGGTTTTCCATGTTTTCATAATTTGCGCGAGAAATTGCCTGAGGTGTTGGTTAATTTTATAGATTTCTAGGGCTTTGATTAACCAGCTGTGGGGAATGGAGTCGAAGGCTTTTTTATAGTCTATGTAACCGATGTGAAGGTTTCTGTGTTCTTTTCTGGTTTGTCCCATAATCACGCTATCTATGATCAGCTGCTCTTTGCATCCTCGACTATTTTTCCTGCATCCCTTCTGCTCTTCTGTGAGAATATTGTTGTCTGTTAGGTGTTGTTCTATTTTCTTGGAAATTGCGACTGTGATGGTATGGTATGTATAGGGTTGGAAGACAGGTGATAGGTCGGTAGTTTGACGGGTTTGTGGTGTCTGAACTTTTGGGTTTGATGTATGTTATTCCTTGTGTAAGAAAAGTGGGGAATGTGTGTGGTTGTAGAATGGCTTTGTTGATTTGGTGTGTGAGTGCTTCGTGTGAGGTGGTGAACTGTTTGTACCAGAAGTTTTGTATATTGTCTATCCCAGGGCATTTCCAGTTGTATGTGTGTTTGATTGTTTCTGTAATTTCTTCTGTAGTTAGTGTGGAATTTTCTTGTTCTGTCATACGTTTGTGTTTATATAGATTATTATTATATGACTGTTCTCGTTTTTCTTTCTCACATTTGGTCAATGTGGTTCCATGTTTGGCTGACGGGCGGAAACCAAGTCAGCACAAACGCATTATCATTGTGTATTAAGGAATGACCTGACAATGTTACATGTTTTCAAAATCACTGACTTCTGAATGTTTTTGTGTATGTTTGTGTTGAGTCCTAATTGTACTAAGTGTGGTGTGAACGTTGTTGGTGTAAGGCCTGTGGCTGATATAATGAGGGGGACAATGATGACTTTTTCTTGTTTCCATAGCCTTTTTATTTCCGTTGCAAGGTCTGTGTATTTGGAAATTTTTTCTGTGTATTTCGTTTGGATGTTTGTGTCGTTGGGGACAGCTATGTCAATTAGATAGGTGACTTTTTCTTTTTTGCACTGAAAAGTAATATCGGGTCTATTGGCGGAGACTGTTTTATCTGTATGGATACTGATGTCCCAGTAGAGTTTGTAATCTTTATTTTCAAGTACGGATGTTGGTGTATATTTGTAGTAGGGATCTGTGTTTTCTATGAGCTTGTATGTGGTGGCTAGTGCTTGGTGAACTACTTTTGCCGCTGAGTCATGTCTGGCTGTGTATTCCGTTCCGGCTAATATTTTACATCCGCTTGTTATGTGTTCGATCGTTTCTTTCTGTTGGTGGCATTTTCTGCATCTGTCTTCTGTAATAGTTGGGTCTTTGATAATATGCTTTTGGTAGTTTCTGGTTAATATGACTTTATCCTGGATGGCAAGTAAGAAGCCTTCTGTTTCTGGGAATAGCTGCCCATCCCGTAACCAGGTGTATGATTGTTTTTTATTTACGTGGTCTTGTTCTATGTGGTATCTGTGTTTTCCGTGAAGTGTTTTTTTCTGACCACGTTTTCATCTTTTCCTGTTGTAATTGGATGTGACTGTGTGTATCTGCTGGGTGGTCTACCCGGGATAAGTCGAGTGGGGTATAGTTTTTGTCTGCTTTGACTGTTGCTGTGTGGAGGCTGGTTTGCTTGGTGTGAAAGAATTTCCTAAGTGCTTGTATTTGTTTTGTTTGTAATGATCTGATGTCTATAATTCCTCTTCCTCCTGCCTTCCTTTCGATGGTAAGTCTTTCTTTGCATGCATTGGGGTGTAATTTCCTGTATTTGGTGAATTGAGACCGTATAAGGATGTGAATATTTTTCTAAGTCTGTTTGTGACCATTTGATGATACCAAATGAATATGTGAGTATAGGTATAGCGAACGTGTTGATGGCTTTAGTGAGATATTTGGAGTTGAGTTTTGTTTGTAAAAGTTTCGTCAGTCTGTTCTTGAATTCGGTTCTGAGCTCTGTTTTGATGTGAGTATGGTTGAGTTTGGTGCTTTGTTGAAAGCCTAGATATTTGTATGTTTCTTTGTCAAACATGTTATCGAGTGTTTCATTGTTGATGGTTTCTGTCTCATGGTGGTACTTCCATTGGCCTTTGTTGATGTGGAGCACTTTGCACTTACTTATACCAAACTCCATACTGACATCTAAGGTGAATATTTCTGTGATTTTGAGGAGTTCTTTCAGCTGTGTTTTTGTGGCAGCGTAGAGTTTTATGTCATCCATATATAGGAGGTGGTTTATTTTATGTTGATTCCTTTTTGATGTCTGATATTGAAGCCATGCTCTGTTCTGTTTAGTATATTTGAGAGTGGATTAAGACAGAGGCAAAACCATAGAGCGCTGAGCGAATCTCCCTGAAATATACCCCGTCTGATGTACAGCTCTTCTGTTTGGATGCGTTCGGTTTGTGTTTCTAGGCGTATTTTGGTTTTCCATGTTTTCATAATTTGCGCTAGAAATTGCCTGAGGTGTTGGTTGATTTTATAGATTTCTAGGGTTCTGATTAACCAGCTGTGGGGTATGGAGTCGAAGGCTTTTTTATAGTCTATGTAACCGATGTGAAGGTTTCTGTGTTCTTTTCTGGTTTGTCCCATAATCACGCTATCTATGATCAGCTGCTCTTTGCATCCTCGACTATTTTTCCTGCATCCCTTCTGCTCTTCTGTGATAATATTGTTGTCTGTTAGGTGTTGTTCTATTTTCTTGGAAATTGCGGCTGTGATGATCTTGTATAGGGTTGGAAGACAGGTGATAGGTCGGTAGTTTGACGGGTTTGTGGTGTCTGAGCTTTTGGGTTTAACGTATGTTATTCCTTGTGTAAGGAAAGTGGGAAATGTGTGTG
Organism: Pachyrhynchus sulphureomaculatus; assembly: GCA_019049505.1. Taxonomy (NCBI): domain Eukaryota; kingdom Metazoa; phylum Arthropoda; class Insecta; order Coleoptera; family Curculionidae; genus Pachyrhynchus; species Pachyrhynchus sulphureomaculatus. The sequence goes on from CM032449.1 coordinate 136,665,028, forward strand.
GTTGTAGAATGGCTTTGTTGATTTGGTGTGTGAGTGCTTCGTGTGTGGTGGTAAACTGTTTGTACCAGAAGTTTTGTATATTGTCTATTCCAGGACATTTCCAGTTGTGTGTGTGTTTGATTGTTTCTGTAATTTCTTCTGTAGTTAGTGTGGAATTTTTCTTGTTCTGTCACACGTTTGTGTTTATCTTCTTCGGCTTTGATCCAGGAGGTGTTATTATTATGTAGTTTGGGTTCTGACCAGACAGTTTTCCAATAATCTGCGAGTTCTTGTTTATTTGGTGGTTCAGTTACTACTGTCTGCTCGTTGTACATAGTTTTTCGGTAGAACTGCTTTTCGCTTCTTCGGAAGAGGTTGTTGGTGTCTTTCCTCTCGTTTGATTCTTTGTATCTACGGAGTCTTGCAGCATATACGGATAGTTTTTGTTTCAAAGTATCAACGATTTCTGGCAGTGTTCGGTTGAGAGATTTAGATTTGATCTTGTCTACACCCTGTGTGACACGTTTGGATGCGTTCCCGTTCATAAACTGGGTAAGGTGTCCCAGATCTCTTCTGATGTTGTTGATCTTGTTTTCTATTCTTATTTGCCATTTAAATTTGAGTTTTTCTGCTGTTGGGGTCTCTTTGTCGTTGCGGGAGTTTTTGATTATTTTCTGTTATAGTGGTGATTGCTGCTGCATATATTATTGTGTGGATGTCATCGATCGTGCTTAAGTCTGTTATGTACTGTGGTATTATGTGCTTGTTTATTGTGTTGAGGATCATTTGAGTGCTCTGTTTGAAAATTAAACGAGGGATGGGATTTCTTGTTGTAGGGTCGGTGCCTGACCATCGAGCTAGATGTGACTGCATTTCTGCTTTGAGTGTTTGTATGAGAGGTGATTCGGGGAGATGTTGTATAGATGTTGAGTGTCGTGTAGTGCTTGCTATTTGCTCTAAAATATTATTTTGAGTTATGCTCCTGCTGGGTGGTGGGTCTTGTTGTTTTCGACTGGGTGATTGTGTGTGTGAGATTGGTTCGGTATCTGCTCTACGGTTTCTATTGTTTAGTTGGTCTGTGTTCAGTTCAGCAGCTACTTGGTCTGCGTTAAGTTCAGCAGCTACTGTATCTTTGATGGTTTGCAATTCGAAACGTGTGAGGCGATTGTTCTTGGTAATAACTCTTTTTTGGTCTATTACTCTCTGTTCTGTAACAAGTAATTGCAGATGTGGGTATTCGGTCAAGAAAAGTCTGTGTAGTTCCAGTCTGTAGCCTGATGTCACTGTTTCTAGTTTGGTGGCGGTGTAGTAACAGCGCATCACTGTTTTATTTCATTTCATCTGTCCACTTTAACCGCTGTCTTGGTTTGCCAGCCTTGGTAGTTGCATGTTGTCCTTGCAAAACATACGCGGTTTGGCCTGGGTTTGGTGGTTGTATTTGTCCCGCATTTACGTCGGTTGCGCTTGGGATTGGTGGTGGTGGGTCCAAGCGGCGAGTGATTCTCTTGTCAGTGATTTCTTTGTCAGGTGTGATTTCATTACAGCAACGCATGGCGTGTTCATTGATTCCTGTGGTGCAACTCATGCGTTGCTGTGACTTTCCCGCATAATCACGCTATCTATGATCAGCTGCTCTTTGCATCCTCGACTATTTTTCCTGCATCCCTTCTGCTCTTCTGTGAGAATATTGTTGTCTGTTAGGTGTTGTTCTATTTTCTTGGAAATTGCGACTGTGATGTATGGTATGTATAGGGTTGGAAGACAGGTGATAGGTCGGTAGTTTGACGGGTTTTGTGGTGTCTGAACTTTTGGGTTTGATGTATGTTATTCCTTGTGTAAGAAAAGTGGGGAATGTGTGTGGTTGTAGAATGGCTTTGTTGATTTGGTGTGTGAGTGCTTCGTGTGAGGTGGTGAACTGTTTGTACCAGAAGTTTTGTATATTGTCTATCCCAGGGCATTTCCAGTTGTATGTGTGTTTGATTGTTTCTGTAATTTCTTCTGTAGTTAGTGTGGAATTTTCTTGTTCTGTCATACGTTTGTGTTTATATAGATTATTATTATTATTATTATTATTATTATATAACCTGGCCAAAGAATATATGTATGAATTTAAAAAAAGACAGGTAAATCGGATAAGTGGTTCCCGCGTGATAAACGCACTAATGAACAGACAGACAGACAGAGAGACATTGCATTTTATATATATTATAGATTATAGATATTCTCTGCTACATAATATTGTTCCATATTTAATGGTTTAGTCTGTGTATTGCAAAGGCACGCGCTAGCGGCAAACTTATTTCCGACATCATTCACTATTTTACGTCACTGCTCATTCCTTATGCTACCTATCGTAATAAAATATAGCCTATTACCTGGCCGGAGAACATATGTATGTTTAAAAAAAAAAGTACGAAAATCGGATAAGTGGTTCTCCAGTGATAAGCGCACTAACGAACAGACAGACAGACAGAGATACGTTGCATTTTATATATATTATAGATGTAATAAAATATATACCTATAACCTGGTCAGAGAACATATGTATGAATTTAAAAAAATCACGTAAATCGGATAAGTGGTTCTCGAGGGATAAGCGCATTAACGGACAGATAGACAGACAGACAAACATTGCATTTTATATATATTATAGATATAGATTATTATTATTATTATTATTATTATTATATAACCTGGCCAAAGAATATATGTATGAATTTAAAAAAGACAGGTAAATCGGATAAGTGGTTCCCGCGTGATAAACGCAGTAATGAACAGACAGACAGACAGACAGACATTGCATTTTATATATATTATAGATTATAGATATTCTCTGCTACATAATATTGCTCCATATTTAATGGTTTAGTCTGTATATTGCAAAGGCACGCGCTAGCGGCAAACTTATTTCCGACATCATTCACTATTTTACGTCACTGCTCATTCCTTATGCTACCTATCGTAATAAAATATAACCTATAACCTGGCCAGAGAACATATGTAAGTTTTTAAAAAAAAGTACGTAAATCGGATAAGTGGTTCTTCAGTGATAGGCGCACTAACGGACAGACAGACAGACAGACAGACAGAGAGACGTTGCATTTTATATATATTATAGATACATTAGGTAGTACCGCATTATTTTAACCTAACTGGTATTTGAGCCATGTCTTTTTCTTAATATTGTGCATTTGATTTATTTGGATATCGGCCTTTCGAGAAAAGATACAAATTCTAAAAGAAACTTCTACGAAAAATGGATTCTACATTTTGACTAATGTGAAACTTAAGCTAAAGGAATATTCAGCTTAATTTTTGTGTATGGTAAAAAGTACATTTTTAATTAAGCTGTACCTAAGATCTAAACTTGACTTGAATTTGGTACTGGGTGAATTCTCTACTCTATATAAAAATAACTAATAATTAATTTGTTCAAACTGAACCTTAAGGAATGGACGACAATGTATCCTACCAGCCCTTAAACTTAAGATGGGCTATATATAAAACAAAATTGTTATTACATAACGATAAATACGCAAACGACTGAAGTATACTGGATCTGTTCTGCTACATAGTTGTAAAGATGTATATTAAATTGATATATGGGCCTACAACTTTCTGTGGTGCAAGTTAACCAGTGCTGGTTTAAAAGGAATAAATTACTCTAGTATTACTTAATATTTCTAGGTATGGTAAATCCCAAGATATAAGATCCTGCCTTTTTGCTTCTCAATTGGGCAATAAACGACCCGATTGAGGTTGTGTGCATAGTTGTCAGGTATTACGATAAACGTTTTTTTATTTTACCTGCTTTGTATACCGCATATTGGATCTATTTTTACCTATATATTTACTACCTGGCAACCCGGTTTGGAGCCTTTTAAGTATTTGATAATATAGCCCTAATGACCACAGGTCCCCATTACGATTCGAAAGATACTTTTTATTATTTTTATTTTTAGTTTTACTTACAACTTACAACGCAACGGTTCTATTTTACTTATGTGGCGTCCGTGGGAAAATTGCAATAGTGGCTATCGCAAGAGAAAACATTTATCACTTGACGCTAAACAAATAGTGAAAAATGTTTACGACAGTTTGGTAAAAAGAAATTTGAATAAACAAAGTGCTTTACAAAAAACCAGTGAAATAACAAGAACCCCAATTTTTACGATTGAGGGTATTGTAAGAAAAATCTATCACTCAGGAACAGGAAAAAACGGAAAGTTTTTCAAATGCATCATGTAGACGATTGTGAAAAAGACGTCATCAGGAGAAAAATATATTCTGTGTATGAAGATCAGTTGGTGCCGACACTAGACAAAATAAAATTAAGACTGGTGCAGGACGGGACCAATATACATTGTGGCCGATCAACCCTTCACAGAATTCTCTTAAGAATGGGATTCACCTTCCCAAAAATCAACAAAAGGCAAGTAATGATTGAGTCACAAAGATTACGAATCTTGCGACATACTTATTTACAAGAAATTAAAAAGTATCGATCAGAGAATTGGCCAATAATTTACCTTGAGGAAACATGGTTCGATACTCATGACACTGTGCAAATAGGGTGGGTTGACAGCAGTACAAAATGTCAGACTAACGCACCTTCAAATAAAGGTAAATGAATAACCATTTTGCATGCTGGATCTGGAAAGGGCTGGGTTTTAAATTGTCTACTATTATCTGCAAAAAACATAAAGGATCCTAGTTTGGACTATCACGAAGACACGACCGCAAAAACTTTTTGAAAATTGGTTTCAAAATTCCCTTTTGCCAAATGTTCCCGAACAGAGTGTTATAGGTATGGACAATGCAAGATACCATAGTCACCTACTAAATAAGGTTCCTAATGCAGCCAACACCAAATCGGAAATACAGGAATATATGTTAGAAAATGACATTTATTTTGACTGTTCTAAAAAAGTGATCTTTTGGAAGTTTTGAACGACTATAAATGGAAAAAGAAATATGTTTTGTGATTGTATGGCTGAGAAAATGGGACACACTGTTTTGCGGCTTCCTCCGTATTATTGTGTGTTTAATCCAATTGAACATATTTGGCATCAAGTTAAATCAAAAATAAGGGCACAAAATGTTTCTCCTAATTTAAGCGTGTCAGTGGTTGAATTAGTAAAAAAGTTATAAATGATATACCTTGTGAAAGCTGGAAGAATTCCATTCAACACGTTGTTAAAGTTGTAAATAATATAAAACCACTGATAATTACCTCAGCTGATGAAACCGAATTAGGCTTCATTTAAAATATATTTTTATTTATACAATATGTCCCCTCTTGTAACCCCATTCATTCAAATTGTATATTTGTACTTCTTATCAATTTGTTTTTACATGCATCTATAAATAAACATCTCCAAAAACACTTATAATTTTATTTATTTGTATTAATGAATAAAATTCTTAAGTTCACATCTGCAACCTATCATTAATAAAAGGAATTTTTATAATGCCCACTTAAAACAGCAAAAATAAGGGTCTTATATTTTGGGACAAGCTATACGCAATAGCAAACTGAATGGCTGAGAGTATCCCATGTAGTCGAAGTATAATACTAATAGGCGAATAGGGTGTTTATAATACTCCATTGCACTGTCATCAAATTAGCAGAAATACAACAATGTGAAAGTCTTTCACACACCATGTTAGATCGTAACGTTCAACAACTTAAATAGTACGTATAGAATATTATATATTATAAAAAAAATTGTCTGTTAAAAATATTACATTAATGATTTATGAAGGTTATTTTGTGAACTACTAACCCTAACTTTAACATTAATTAACAAAAATTAGATGATAAAAAAAGAGATCTAATGTGACATAAAAAAAAGGTTCATAGTAAGTTTTACTTAACCCTTACATCTCCTTTCACAGAAGCGACATCCCTTAAAAACTACAGTTGCTTACCCACTATAACCACTTAACTTTCACCTAGGAAAATCCTACCTTTATCCAGTTGCTCGTAAAATAATGATGAAATATTTTTATTTACGATTTTACAGATCTTAAGTGCAACATCTGGAAAAATCGCACTTTACTACCTGTTAAATAAAAAGAATATAAAAAAGCAGTAATTTTTGCACGCTTATCTTATAACATCCAGGAGTTTCTTGAAATATCCTGCACAGTTGAATAGATTGAATATAAAGGAAACATTTCTTTTACTCCAAATTTATTTTCACATCCTTTTATATAGCTGTAAAATTTTACTCCTAAGTTGGAAAATGTGTAACACAGAAGAAGGTTATCAGTTTTTCCGGTAAAATATTTTGTTGTGCAAGTAAGCACATGTATATGTATATATATTATTAAAGTCTCTTAGTAACAGAGTATGTGGAATATATTGATATGGAATATATAGAATAGAATATTCATATCTTTTTATTAGTGGCGGCTCGAGCCTCCGTGGTGTAGTAACTTGCTTGCGGTGCAGAAAAGCTCGTGTTCCAATAGCTGCAGGTCGATATATTTTATTTATTAATTTATTTAAGTATATTTGGCCTGGCTACGTACATAAGTAGTAGTTATTTAAAGAAATGCAATAACGTCCGTGGCAGCAATATCGCATTGCCTAAAAGGTGCTGTGAAATACAAAAACGTATGTTTCGGCACTTGGACAACGTTGATGGGTATTAAGACATCCTCGCCGATATCCTGTAAGATATGAAAAAGGGTAAAATTCAGGCGGGGAGGTGAACAATAAAAAAATATTCGTATATTTGAGCATTAGTAAATATGACGGACCCGCACGGCTCGCGAATTATACGGTTCCACTTAGTAACAAAATTGTTATTTATTAATGTCTGTCACCGTCAGAAAACCTTTCACCTCTTCAACTAAAACCTAAGTGGTACCCCATTTGGAAGTTATACAGTGTATTGTAAAACAACTGAAAATTGGCAAAGCCCATATTTCGGCAGTCTACCCACTGTCTCTTATTCGTCCATTCATCCCGAGACGCGTTTCGCCGTATCAGGGCTCATCAATCGGGCTAGGATCGACAAACAAGAGAACGGAATTTCTAGTACTTATTCCAGTACTTGCGGAACACAATTGTAAGATACAACGAATTGTACCAAATACGCATACCTGGTACTCAATCGGAAGCTGACACAGCAGCCACATATTTGGTACAATTCGTTGTATCTTGTATATGTATAATACTTATGGCAAAGCTATATTGAATTTAGATTAAGAAATGATTTCCTTTATCTGCTTATTAACATTCTGAAATTTCTTTCTTTTTCAATAAGTAAAACTTTCAGTCCAAACAATGTTACGTTTGCGAAGATTTTGTGATTATTTATTGTGTTGGTAAATATCTTTTTTTTGAGATACTGTGATATTTGTCCATATTATTTTGTAGGATTGCAGAAGCTATAAGTGAGTTCCAATTGCTAATATTTCCTAATCTGTAAACTTTTTGTGTTTTTAACCTCCAAATTTACTATTGTATAACTTGGTAAGCACCACTGATGGGGACAGCATCCCCAATAATCTTCTTTCCGTTGTATATGTATGTGTGTATATATATATATATATATATATATATATATATATATATATATATATATATATATATGGGACGTTCTTTGTTAAACGGAACAAGGCTCTGCCCAAAATTCATGTTGATGGATTTGAGTGATCTTGGACTTAAAATGTTCGTTATTGATCCCTCTTTATGGACTAGTGTGGCCTTTTGGAAAATTTCTAAATGACGGCTCAATATGGCGGACAGAAATCAGAGAAAAATCAATATTTTGGAGTAAAAAATTAACAAAAAAAAAATTTACTGCCGATTCGATTGGTTTTGGGTGCAAATTGTTTATAATTGATAGCCTTAAAAAGTTGAATAGGTAGGTTGGCGAAATTCAACATGGCGAATCCAAGATAGCGGCTGAAACCTCAAAATCGTCGAAAAATGAAAAAAATCAAGACTCTGACTAGAGTTTTTGGCACTTCACCTGATTATATTGGCCTCCAATGTTGAGTGTTAATCACTCATTACTTATACAGGTTATTATGAATCCAAAGTTCAAAATGGCGGCTCCGATTAACTTCAAATTGTAATAAAATCGGTAAGAAACGGTGAAATTTAGGTGGAAACAGTCCCGAACGAGTACGAGTATATTGATGGTTCATAAATCGTCAAATGATTGCTTTTTGTATCATGAAGTCAAACTTCATAAATCAAATATAGCCGAGTCAAAATGGCGGCAAGCAACGCCATATATAAGGAAAAAAACCCACTGTCAGATAAATTCGCACAACCCATTTACTTGAAATTCTTAAGCGAAACGTGTTATCTCGTTGCTTTGTGCATTCTGAATACGAATCCGCATTCAGAATAACAAAAAAAAATAGTATTTTATGGTGCTAATTAAGAGACGAAACACTATACTAAAATATCTTAACCTCTCTATTAAGTTTACTCTAAAAGTCTATTGAACCGAATTTTAGTCTCTAAAACCCTATTTAAAATCTGCTTAAAATTTTTGGTCTCAATAATTCATTTTTAATTAGGAAAAAAATGCTATAATGAGTAGAGAAAAGGTATTTTCAGAGCAAACAGTTGAAGAATATTTTATTTTTAAGGAGCCGTTACATGATTTTCACTGTTTTTAGAGAATGTTCAGAATTCTATATCTTTAAGAGTCAGAAGGGAAAACCTCATCGTCATCGAATATTTTATTACAATAAATTTTATATTCATATTTATCGAAACGGGTTATATAAGTAGTCGCGAAAGTGAAAAGTTCTCTATTTCACCGTTAGGTGGCTATTAATATACTCGTTCGGGACTGTTTCACTAAATTTCACCATTTTTTACCGATTTTATTACATTTTGAGGTTAATCGGAGCCGCCATTTTGGATTTTGGATTCATAATAACCTGTATATGAAATGAGTGATTGAAACTCAACATTTGAGGCCAAGATAATCAGGTTGTGTCAAAACTCTCTCTCTACAATTTGAAGTTAATCGGAGCCGCCATTTTGAATTTTGGATTCATAATAACCTGTATAAGTAATGAGTGTTAACACTCAACATTGGAGGACAATATAATCAGATCAAGTGTCAAAAACTTTAGTCAGAGCCTTGATTTTTTTTTTAATTTTTCGACGATTTTGAGGTTTCAGCCGCCATCTTGGATTCGCCATGTTGGATTTCGCGAATCCACCTATCCAACATTTTAGGGCTGTCAATTATAAACAAGTTGCACCCAAAACCAATCGAATCGGTAGTAAATTTTTTTTTTGTTAATTTTTTACTCCAAAATCGTGATTTTTCTCTGATTTCTGTCCACTATATTGAGCCGCCATTTTGAAATTTTCCAAAAGGCCACACTAGCCCATAAAGAGGGATCAATAACGAACATTTTAAGCCCAAGATCACTAAAATCCATCAACATGAATTTTGGGCAGAGCCTTGTTCCGTTTGACAAAGAACGTCCCATATATATATATATATATATATATATATATATATATATATATATATATATATACATATATATATATATTATATATATATATATATATATATATATATATATATATATATATATATATATATATAGGCAGTACTATAAATGCAGTCTACTTGTTGTGTTCGTCCCAATTTTTAAATTAAAATAAAATAAATGACAATGAAAACTAATTAACATATGGTTCGTATGACGAAAAATGAAAAAAAAGAGTACGTTGTGATTCAGTGAAATGGGCAAAGATAAATATTAACCTAAACATCCACATCCAAGCCAAACCCGACAAAAAAAAAAATTGAGAAAGGCAAACTGTGCGGAAACGTTAATAAAAGGAAAGGATCACAATAAAATTTAGGAAGTTTCATTCTATAATTGACCTTCAAACCAAGAAAATTGAAAAATAAAAACAAAAAAAAAGTACATACAGGGTCAAAGGAAAATAACAAATTCATACATATATATATATATATATATATATATATATATATATATATATATATATGTATATATATATATATATATATATATATATATATATATATATATATATATATATATATATATATATATATATGTTATATATACACATGCATAGAGATGAAGAAATGTGTGAAAATGTTAATCCGTTCATTTGTTAATGCCCGGTGGACTCTGCAGATCTCTTGCCAAGGTCACATGGAAGTTTTAATGTTGACTCGGCGTTCAGTGGCTTTCTAAATCTATCGTTTTTCAAGTCTTTTCAGGTTTAATGAAATTTCGTGACCTATTTCGAGTTTGTATTTGAAAAAGAATTTTGTATATTTTCTGGTATGCTTGGGCTGTCTGGGGAGAGTTAGTTATGTCTTTTAGAATACTGGATGCAATTTTCTCTCCAGAACTTTGAAGGGATGTTTGAGCAGCAAGCATTTTACTTCTTTATCTACACCACTGGGTACTTCCTCTGTTTTACTACGTTTGTTCCTCTCACTTGATTCTCCAAATGACTTTGTTGATCAACCAGAAGAACACCGTTTTGCCCTAGGGATTTCAAACGTTCCTTGTAGCCATTTGTCATTATTTTTAAGAAAAACTTCTGCTTTTTTATGCACTTCTGTCCACTTTTTCTCGAATTCCAGATAGGAGTACTTATGCTTCATTTCCTTTCTTTGCTCATCACAATATTTACCTTGCAATAAAATATGACTCAAAATATATTAATTTTTCTTTAAGACTTGCCTTGTTCCTACATTTTGTCAAAAAGTAGTCTATGCATTATTACTTGCGCACCTGAAGTATCCTTGGATCCTAGAATAAAATAAAAATTGTTTAAATTAAAAAATTGAGCGACGATGAAATTCCGACTGAAACTCCGGCGCGCGTCAAATGGGTAACGGGAGGGGTCGCCTATTGTTCTATGCCTATTCAACATGGTTAGTTAGCAAATTTTTTCGACAAGTTTTAGGAAATCGATTTATGGTCGCCTAAAACGCTGAAATACCCGTATGTGCGGAGGTCCTTTCAATACATGGTAGAATGATTTTTGGTCTGTTATTCGAGTTTTCATGAGATTTTACTTCGTAGATTTTATTGTTTTTATTGACCTTATTTATTGTGTACTGTTTATATCCATTTTGTCCTACGATGATGATCCTAGTAGTATCTGTAACGAGTGTTGATTTGTAAAACCTATGTGGTTACCACGAGATGCAAATGCGAAAGATGCTGACGACTTTCCGCATTCAAATGTCTATTTGTATATGTTCATACTGCATATCGTATATTCCAAATATCTGCTTTGAGTTTAAGTGGCAAGTACTTATTGAAAAGGAAGCTGGTTGTTTTAGTTCATTTCTAAGATGAACTGAATCCTCTGATAAATGGAATTGAGGTGGTCTAGAAGGTTAAAGAGGTGATCTGTGCGAAGTCTTTCGCATATGTGACTCGGCTCTTTCTGCTGTAGGTAGTATGATTACTATTGGTTACCCTAGTAAGCATTCTATAGCCAAAAAAGACTATAAATCCAAATGACAATATCGCTCGTTTTGACGTCAAGCGTACCAATTAATGAAGTGCTACAACAAACAGCTTTTAACGATAACCTTTTAGGCCAAGTAATAAATTTATTAGGACCTTGTCTTAAGAATGTCTACTTCATGTACGACAAACAAATAAAAGTTTATCTATGACATTCCTCAAAATCTATTTTAGAAAATGCAGTGAGAGGAAGATGATCTTTGCCAATCTTTTAAGAAATTTTCCCGAATTAATTGATTTCCGAAGAGGTATGCAAACTGAATTTCACATTTTTTTTTATGGGCCTAGCACACGTGCTGCAGGGAAATCGTTAAAGGGCTACAGGAGTGACACGTGTGCGGAAAAAAAAAAAGCGATTCACGTTGATTTTGTATCGCTGTAAAATGAACTAGGTCGGAAATACAGTCCTGAGCAAATTATTCCGAAGGGATGAGGTGCTCCATATAAAAGACTGCTTGAAAAGGGTTGTATGAGGACTAACAAGCTGATCTCATATGGATGTAAAGTATTAGAGCGACGTATATTTCTAGCATGCACCGCTCTGGGGGGAATTAAGCGAACTACATCCATCGAAGAATTTTCATGAAAATATTTGTAGAATAGACTCAAGTCGCCAACCGTTCTTCGAATCAAGGTTGCTGGCCAGTTCCAGGTCTCCAATCAGGCTCTTCTAAATAGAATGCAACAAATGCAATGTATGCTTGGGACTCAGGGCAGTATTCCATTGTTGGTCTAATTTTGAGTTTTGTCCAGAATTCACAGTTGTGGAGTGTAAAGCTTTCTAGTTCGACATAATATATTCCCAGATTTTGAGAAGCTTTTTTTGCTATGCTTGCAACATGTTCATGCCAAGACATATTTACTCCCAAATTAACGCCCAGCAAATTGAATGACGATGCTAGAGGAATGGAGTGCCCTGACATAACTATTTCGGGTTCAGCAACGTTAACTTTTTTAGAAAAATCTGCCAGCTGGGTTTTTTTGTAGAGTTAAATTCTACTTGGTTGACAGTATCAAAATTTCTTCCATGTGTTTGTTAAGTTTAACGACCTACTACTGTCTGCGGATATTTGCATGAACACGTGGTTCGAGTTTTTAAAGTGAATGATGAAATAAGCCTGCTGTCATCTGCAAAGTTGTAGTTTGGATTCCTGGTCTTTTCCAGCAAATCGTTAATGTAAATTAGAAAGAGAGTAGGAGACAGTGTGGTGTCCTGAGGCACACCGGCGTTGGTAGTGAAAGTGTTAGAAAGAAACCCCCATTGCTACTCATAAAGAATGCTCTTTGAGGAAACTTGAGAGCCATAAGCAAAACTTTTCAGACATACCAGAAGAGCTTAGCTTAGCCAACAATCCAATTCATCGTGCCAAACACGGTCGAGTGCCTTGGATATAGGAAGAGCAACCGCTCGAGATTCTCCACAGTGTTCAGTTGCGCGGTTCCAAACATGTGTTACATAGGTTAGAAGATCTCCGGTTGTTCTATGTTTAGGAAAGGCATATCGATGATCGCTAATAATATTAATCCTTCAAGATATTCATAGTCCTAATTTGAGGCTAACAAAATTTTCTTGTTGATATATCTCAAAAGTAAAGTTTACAATAACAATACTTACTGCCTGGAACCATCTAAAGAAAATATTTTGCCAGAAATAGCTTTAATCAATAATTTCGCCAATATTTAACTCATTATTTTCAAAGGACTACAGTTTGATTGCAATAAAAGATTTCTTAATTAATAATTTTTTTTTTACTGCATTGAGGATGGAATACTTTCTATTATAATTTTTATAAATATTTCAGAATATTTAAAGGTAAATACCTAAAATAGGTGCATATGAATTTGTAGAATAACCAATTATTAATACGTTATTAAACTACTGAAATTTTACTCTCTTTTTATATGTACCAAATATATGTGGAATATAACTAAAGCAATTTATTAATGTTAGCTTAACCTAATAGAACTTAATATATCCTCATTATTATTATTATAACAAAAAGCAATTTTACACTTGTCTGTATAATCCCTCAATTAAAATGTAAACCGACAAGTTAAATAATCTGAAACCACAAATCCCGATGTGTGGGTTGATAGCCCCCGTTAGCAATCCGCTTGTTAGCTTACTGGATTTATCAAAAATAAAAATTCTCCAAAAAAAGTATTTATTAAAATTAGCCATAAATATTTTTTCCTCATCATAAATAAAATGCTACTTTAAATTCTATTTTCGGAGCCTACAACGTCATTCTTCGCCCTTAAAAGATACAAATTAGTTTTAGTCCGTAAGGAATAACAAACAAATAATATAAACATCCTCGCATTTTTGTTACTAATTTTTAATATTAATGACTTTTTTTGTACAAATATCCATAATGCCCTAATTCTATTTTAATAAAAAAAATATTAAGATTATCCAGTTGCACTATCAAAATTCAAATTCAAAAATATATTTATTATTAATGATAAACTATTACAAGTTCTACATACATGTTCTAATTCTGTGGATACAGAATGCTTTACAGAATTCACATCCACAGAAAAGCCTGGCGGCAACTGATATTCTGCCTTGGTATTTGAACTTTATGAACGTAATTATATAATACTTAGTGCCATTTCCGCTAGAAATGGCAATTTATTTTTTGTGAGATTTTTTTTTGTTATACTTTATTTATTTAATTTACTGTCTGCTGGGAAAAATATTTTGTTAAAAAACCCAGCTCGATATTGTCAGGTACATGTGGTTCATAGTTTATATTACACAATTCTATTCTAGACTCACTCACTCTTCTTTCTTTTATGTCTTGCTCTTTCATACTCTTTTCACACACATGTTCGTTCCTTTCACTATGTTTTACATTATTTATCCTAATTATATTTATTTATTTACAACTTGATATATATATATATATATATATATATATATATATATATATATATATATATATATATATAATATATTTATATATGTGTGTATATATATATATATATATATATATATATATATATATATATATATATGTGTATATATATATATATATATATATATATATATATATATATATATATTATATATATATATATAATATATATATATATATATATTACACGTTTATGACTTTTATTTAGCATTTTTCACTGCCCTATTGCACTTTGTTTAAAATTTTTTATTAACTTTTTACATTTTTACAAGAATTATATTATTTGCATAATAGTTAGTTTATATTGACAGAATGTTTAACTAATTCCTACTCTATTTGCTTTTTGTTTTATTTTTAAGTTGTTTACTTTACTTCCGCATTGGTACTCGACGCTCACCAGCTTTAGGTCAGCATACCGTGGCATGCTTGCAGCACTATCAGTTTAGGATAACCTTAAGCTATATTAATCTCTGAGTAAGATTTAAGATGCACTACGTCTTGCGCTAAAATTTAGGTAAGACTAAAAACCTTCAAATCTCCTTATATTTCAATTGCTCTTTCCGGATCCTTATATGATTCTTAACTACGAGGTATATTCGGAAAGTAAGGTTACAACAGTCATTAAAAATTGAGAAAGGCATATTTATTATTAAAAATTTACAGGCAATAATACCGTAATATTCAGCTATCTTTTCACAAAATAACCTTGGAGTTCTCTGAATTTAGTGAGTCGTAGGACCAATTTTTTTATACTTGCGTCAGTCGTCTCTGCCGCCAACTTCGCTACCCATTCAAGCACCGCATTCTCCACCTCTTCATCGCTGGAAAAAACATTTTAATCCATATGCTCTTTCAAAAGAGTGAAATGAAAGAAGTCACTCAGTGCGAGGATGGGGCTATGGGTGGAAGAGTTCAAGACATCCCAGCCAAAAGAGGCGAGGAAATGTGTTGTTTTGAGTGAGGTCTGGGAACGGACATTATCCTGCAACAGGCAAACTCCCTTCGTCAGTAGCCCCCTCCTTTTGTTCTGAATGGCTCGACGCAGCCTTCTAAGAGTCTCGCAGTATCTGTTAGCATTATTGGTTTCTCCCGGAGTCAAAAAGTCGACGAGGAGTATCCCTTTTCGATCAAGTCACTATCTATGATCTCCCGCTCCTTTCCTCATCGTGAGTGTTTATTCGACCGCGTTTAAAATCTTGACACCACTTTCCCACTTTTTACAAGACATCACATTACCGTAAACAAAAAACAATTTCACGGTAAAAGTTTGCGGCGGTCTTATTTTTTGCAATCACAAGATAGCGGATGCATCCGTGCACCTCGTACATGGCGGGGATCGGGAATGGGTGGAGTCATCTCGACAAACGATTCTGACGAAATCAGCCTGGCTAGTGATTCCAACGGCCGCTCGCTCTCTTCGTTGGAACCTCCTCTGAGTGCAGGAGTGCCAACTTAGAAAAAAAAAATTACAACATGCGCATTGTAACCTTACTTTCCGAATATACCTAGTAATAATTGACCAAAAATATATACTCTTTTGCCTTTTTATTTATAATTCTTCAAATTTTTATTTCCATGATTAGGGAAAGTATTGTATTGGTGAAAAAATAAATTTTGGCATTCCTTCATGTTTCAAATCACGAAAAAACATGTTCGTCGATCTGTTATTCTGTCAGTTTGATTGATTTTAAATTTTGTGCAAATAAAACTAAAGAAAGAATTCTACTACTTTTAGACGATGTCAGTTAAGGGAAAGGTATTATACGAACTTTTCCTGACTTTTGTTTATGATCATGAATAAATTTTAAACACTACTATTCATAGGAACATGTGAGCGGTTAAGGGGCTGGAAGAGGAGATAGCAAAGTTCTTAAAGTTGTGGTATCTGAAAATTATTTTATTTTTTAACTATTTCTATATGTTCATAAGAGCTTAATTCTGCTTAACTTCTTTTCTTATTTTTAGGTCTAAAATAGATAACCCTGGAAGATGTAGATGTAGAAGATGTAGATTATAGAAAGGAGATAGCAAAACTCCTCGGAACACAACGAATATACAGCAGTCGATAACATATTTGAAAGCATCAAAAATAGTATTGAAAATGCCATTAAAAAAACTTTCCCAACACAACAAATCAGTAACAGTAAAACGGTTAATGAAGCAAAGAAGGGCAATGATGGTTAAGGCTACAGATGAATACAGGCCTATAAATAAGAAGATATCTAAGGAAACTAGAAAAAACATAAGTCAAAAAAAATGCAGAGGAAATTAAAAACGCAGAACAAAAGAAGTGCTTAAAAAGTTTTAAGAAAAAAGAACACAATTGGAAAGAAGGATATATGCAAGATTAGGGACATACATGGTAATATAATAACAGACAAAAGAGATATTTTATCAGATTATTTTGTCAACAAACCTTACACGATGGAAGAACAGAAATCAACATAACAAACGTCCTGAATCAGAGGTCGGAAGATATCCTAGAGATCACAAAAGGGGTAATCACATCAGCCATGAAGGACATTAAAAATAACAAAGCCCCGGATGAAGACAATATTGTAATAGAGTCAATTAAATAAGGAAGGAATAACTCCGTCGCAATGAAATAATACAACTATTGTCAACATGCATAAAAAAAGGATATACTTCAGACCTTACAAACTATCAACCCATTAGTCTACTGAATCATATATACAAATTATTCACTAAAATACTTACCAAACTTCTAACAAATAAATTTGAGTTTTTTCTTTCAAAACAGCAGGCAGGTGTCCGTACAGAGTATGGAACAAACGATTATCTGCTTACAGTTAGTCCTGATCGAAATATGTATAGAATATAATAAGCCTGTGATGCTCATATTCGTGGACTTCGAAAAAGCTTTTGATTCTGTAACCCAGCAGAGACTCTTGGAAGCGCTTGCTAAATGTCGTATTGATCATCGATACTCCAGTGTAATTAAATACATATATGAAAATGCCACCAATAATGTCAAAACAGAACCTAACCAATCGACCAGCAAATTTCAAATCGAAAGAGGAGTGCGCCAAGATGATACGCTCTCTGTTGACGACATTGTCTTAATAACAGACAATATGCAAGAAGCACAAACTATGCTGCACATGCATCAAGAAACTTTAGGAATCATATTATCAGGAAAAGAACGTTGGTATAAGACGCAGACAAATTCATTTTACATCTTAAATGGCACTGGGCTGCACATGTTGCTAAGTTCAAGGATGGATAATGGACAAAAAAATTTATAGAGTGGCGGGGACAGCACCAAGTTGGTGGACTGATGATTTTAAGAGAGTGGCTAGAAATTGAGTATAAGTGGCCCAGAACAGAAAAAGGCGTATAAGCTGATGATGATTAGGTCTAAACTCATCCTTTCTAAAATCAAATAATAATGGTAGGATTAAGTTATTCTTCAGGGTAAGATGGTCACATTTAGTATATTACAACACACTTTACTTTTTTTTCTGTATCAAGATAGTACACCTCTGGACATATTTACGGCACATGATTATTTGATGATTAGGATAGGATCCCTGTAGATTCACACATGAACTTTTTTCACATTTGCATCATTTGCACTAGATATCTTAGAGTTAAACTAATCTAACACATCATAACACCCTCAACTTACAACAATACTTCTCATTTAAGTTTTGTTTACATTCCTTTCTTGATTAGAAACTTCTTACACATAATACTGCTAATGTGAAAAATAACAGAAAAAACTAAATAATGCTAGAAGATTGTAAAGTGATTTGTACTTATGACAACAATAATATGGTATTTTTATAAAATTTATTTTAGCCGGAATTTTTGGGACAGCTTTATTCAAAAGTTCTTTTTCTAATTTCAAGAGTTTACAATCCAGTCCAGTATCAGTTATCGCAGTAAAGACAAAGCGTTATTTATGTTTTAGGTGAAATTAGCCTTCATAAACGTATACAGTTTTATGGATCAAAGTTCGCTGGATAACACCCTGAGTATATATTTTAATTGCGTTGTGTTGCATTATATTGACGAGAGATACCGTTTATCCCACGAAACTCTGGGTTAAGTAGATTACAAGTTAATTCTGCATGACCCAGTAGAACTATGTCAATATTAAATGGGTGGTTTAGATGACCGTTGGTGGAATTATGTAAATGTATCAAGAAAACAGCCTTGCAGCTGTTTTAGTGCTTCATTATTAGAATCCTTTAGTTTATTGACTTTCATACTTCCAGTGAAAATCTAATCATATGAAGTACCAAAATTTTAGCTACCAGAAGAAAATTTTAATAAAATTATATTTATAATTACTAACTGAATATTTTCAAAATTTAATTTTCAATAAGTTACATATTACCATATACAACTATCTCTTAAAATATTAAAAATAAGTGGTACGGCACCTAAAGCGGTTTGTACTGCAGAACAGTACCGGTCATTCGGTTTTTTTTTTTGCAGCATTCTCTTGGACGTAGGACAAAGTATCTTTTTGCATTTTGTACGCATAGGCTCAGCTTCGGACAATATTTCCATTTATACCGCTATTTTTTGTCTGTCCTTTCGTCTCTCACTGAAATTTTAAATGAATGATTGATTTAGCGTTACGCGAATGTAAAAATTACGTGATTGATCTTGAGTATGGAACTTTATAGTCCGGACCAAGTAAGGTAGCCTTTCTAACACAATGTTTTGGAAACTTCTATCCAGGTATAGATTTTAAATATACCTTGATTCTTAACTGCTTATAAACTATGCCTTGTTTTCATATGACGCCATCTATTATCTGGGTTCTGAATACTTTTAAAAGCCCTAATTTATATTTTTTATATAGATAAAGATAATTGATAGGTGCTTGTAGCGTTTATTTTTAAACTTTTGGGCTTTTTTTACATTAAGGGTTTAACCAGGATATCACACATTTCATTAGAGTTTCAGAAAAATTTTGAGTATTTGCTTTAGAGTTTCCTTATAATATTACGAAATAGTGCGTAATATTTTTTTTACACTCCACTATAAAGTCATTACATCTGTGTAGTTATAATTCTTAGTTTTTTTGTTTCTACTCGATTTTTTAGTGGTAGGTATTGGATATACTCTCGTAAATGTTGGAACCAACATGATACGTTTTTAGGCAGATCGGCGGCAGTACGGGATCAATTGTCGACAGAGAGCATCGAGTAATAGGTGTTCTACTTTAATTCTCTTCATCGTTTTTTTTAAGACACTGCATCCCACAATGGAAATTTCTCTGTCTGGGTTAGAAAACTTTCTGATGGCAGACGCCATTTTGCAGTAACGCATTCGTCCCAAATGCCACTGGCCACATCTGCAGGGACGATAAAGGTTTTACTGTTGATTTTTTAATGTTCCGTACGGAACACTTATAAGGTTATTCGGTGTCTGTTTTACTGTCTGTCTGTCACACCCGATTTTCTCCGAAACTATTTGGCATAGAAAATTGAAATTTAGCACTACTATAGGAATAGATGGCTTCATCGGAGCCGTGTAATTTCGAAAGTAAAATTTTGATTTAAGGGCTTAGTTTTAGAGGATAAAATCGGAAGTAAAAAAAAAAATAAAAAATTACCAGGTTATCGAGTGTGGTGTCAAATTAAGCTTGTGAAAACAGGAGTTCAAAAATATATAAGATGTAATAGTTGCCAACACTTTTTTGTATTATTTTTAAAAGAATAACCAAAGACCCTTGTCCACCGACCCTACCACGAAAAGTACTGATTAAAAAAATTTTGAAAAATTTCTGGAATATTCTCCATAGAGTGTAAATTAAATAAAAATTATCATGAGTGTATTATCTTTAATAATTTATCTGGTATATACGAGGATGGATTAAAAAGTTCGCGGCCTAATTAAAAAAAAACAAAATAAAATACGCAAAAAAATATTTTTATTTTTTGACGTAATCTCCACTTAGCTTTATGCACTTCCTCCACCTGCCTTCCAAAGCTTCCACAAATGTTTGAAAAAAGATTCTCCAAGGTTTTCAAAATACTGGTTAACTGCAGCTTCGAATTCTTCATTTGATGAAAATTTCTGGCCACCGAGGTGTTTTTTTAGATTTGGAAACAGATGAAAGTCTAAAGGTGCCAAATCAGGAGAATAAGCCGGTTGGGGCAGCAATTCGAAACCACAATCACGAATTTGAGCCATAGACTAAACAGACGTGTGAACGCGGGCATTGTCCAGATGGAACAAAACTTTCTTTCTCAGTAATCCTGGGCATTTCTTTTTAATTTCTTGACGTAAACGACGCAAAAGGGTGCAATAGTAAGTCGAGTTTATTGTTTCGCCTTTCAGAAGGTAATCCACTATAATAATATGCTTAGCATCTCAAAAAAATGAAGCCATCGCTTTTCCAGCCAACAGAATTGCCTTTGCTTTCTTTGGGGTCGGTTCACCAGATTTTTCCCACTGCTTGGATTATTGTTTTGACTCTGGAGTATAGTGGTGAACCCAGATTTCGCCCATTGTCATAAACCTGTTAAGAAAATCTTGCGGAACAGCCTTAAGCATCTCCAAACAGTCGCGAGAAATCGTGAGTCGAATTCTTTTTTGTTCAACTGAAAGCAATCTGGGGAGCCAACTAGCGGAAACCTTAGAAAATCCGAGTTCGTTGGCGACGTTTTGTGTTCGTTCATACGAGATAACTATAATGTCTGCAATCTCCCTGATAGTTAATCTACGGTCTTTTAGTATAAGATCACACACTTTGCAGATGTTTTCTTCAGTTGTAGACGTCGTAGGCAGACCGGAGTGAGGGTCATATTCGATGCTCTCTCGTCCACGTTTAAATTCTGCAACCCTTTTTTTTACAGTGGTATATGACCGAGCAGATTCCCCTAGTGTTGTTTTCATATCATCGTGATTCTCCTATGGTGTTAATCTTTTTTTTTAAACTGGCACTTCATGCCCGAACGTTGTTCAATTTTTTCCATTTTTCCAAAAGCGCCTCACTTGGTCTCACTAAACTCGTTCTAACCTAAAAACCATAAATTCTACAGAAACAAAATTTTACACTGTGACAACCAAAGAAAGTATGAACTTATTGAGGGTACTATAATAAAAATATTATAATTATTTTTTTTGGTGAGGTCATCAATTTTCAGTAAAGATCGGAAAAAAACTTTGTTGAAAACTCAGTTGGGATGTATCTTGTGAAGTCACTAATCATTTTATTTCTCCGCAACAAAAAGTTTTATTTTAAAAGCAATCAACGTACGGAACACTAATTGCGCTAGTCCAACTTGCACTTATTATTTTCTCATTAACTTTATAAAATTGGTGAGAAAAAAACTGTTATTTTTAACCGCTATACATATATGTGTAATTTTTGTGTCTATTTATTATTGTGGCTTTGAAACAACCTTAAATTAGCACAATGGAAGTTAATGAAACCGTAGGGCCTAGGTACGACTATCTTTTTGATGCAAACTATAATGAGCGAAGTGACTTTATTTAGCCGGTACTACAGCCAAGTAAAAATAAGTTCCCAAGAGTAACACTCTGCACATATATTCTGGGAAATAACGTTATTTTTCACCCTTGCTACAAAAATTAAGAAATAGTTGTTTATAATCTGTAAGTATATTAATTATAATCACCAAAGTTAGACGTCATAAACCTCGCTTTGTTACTATCCATTCATCTATTTGTTCATTTACCTCATCATTAAATTTCAAATTAGCTGTTTTTATAAAAGATATTCCAGATACTGCCTAAAAATAAGTAAACTTTATGAACTAATAAAACTAGTTGTAAAAACTCATTCCAGCGAGGCATAGTCTCTATTATCTTTTGTCTGTGATATTACATTACAAAGGCGTTACCTCAATAAATGTTATAATAAATCTTGCTAAGGTATGCATAACTATATTAGGAAAAGGATTTATGTCGCTTCCTGGTACATAATAAATGCTGCAAGCATAACATTACCATACGCTAAAGATGAGGTAAATATGTAAGTAAATGTAGGTGTCAATTTTTTTAGGAATTGTTATTATAGTAGCATAGAAACTGACATAAATAAGGTTTTCTACGAATATTTTGAACAGAGAGAAAATAGCTAAATTCGATTTTTTTGGAAAAAATGAACTCCGAATTTAATTCCGTTTTGGACATATTGCACTACTACTGAATAACTTCTAATTCTTTTTTTAGTGTTCCATACGAAACATAAGATCACTCGGTGTCTGTCTGTCTGTCCGTCTATCACACTCGATTTTCTCCGAAACTATTTGACGTAGAAAGCTGAAATTTGGTACTAATATAGAAATTCATGGCCTCATTAGAGCCATGTAGTTTTGAAAGTTAAATTTTGATGATACAAAATGATCATTTTATATCAGAAGAAGCTACAGTAGAGCGAAACGCGTCATACAGTTTCAGTGAAACTAAATAAAGTGGAAATTTGACAAAATCAGTCTTTCATTACATTCTTACTTTCCATCCAGGATAAAGTCATATTAACCAGAAACTACCAAAAGCATATCATCAGAGACCCAACTATTACAGAAGACAGATGCAGGAAATGCCACCAGCAGAAAGAAACGATCGAACACATAACAAGCGGATGTAAAATATTAGCTGGAACGGAATACACAGCCAGACATGACACAGCGGCAAAAGTAGTTCACCAAATACTAGCCACATTACACAAACTCATAGAAAAAATAGATCTCTACTACAAATACCCACCAACATCCATACTTGAAAATAAAGATTACAAGCTCTACTGGGATATCAGTATCCATACAGATAAAAATAGTCTCCGCTAATAGTCCCGATATTAATTTTCAGTGCAAAAAAGCAAAGGTCACCTATCGAATTGACATAGCTGTCCCCAACGACACAAATATTACATTTAGGGCCCAACACAAACATACACAGAAAACATTCAGAAGTCAGTGATTTTGAAAACATGTAACATTGTCAGGTCATTCCGAAATACACAATGGTAATAGTGTTTGTGCTGACTTCGCTTGGGCCCGTCAGCCGAACATGGAACCACATTGATCAAATGTGAGAAAAAAGAAGTTTTTTGTATAATGTTAATAAACGCCTTTATTTTATATTCGGCCAAATGCAGCAGTGTTATTGTGAACCGAGTTACCAAAAATACACAAAAGAAATACAAAAAAAATAAAAATACAAACTCAAATACAATTTAAGAAGTATCCATTAGTACTAAAACTTTACTTATTCTAAACTAAAAAAGGAAAACATTGTAATTCTATATGATATTGATACCCATATACGAACCATAATCCCCACTTATATTTGTATATACTTGGGCATGGTCTAGCCTATATAGCAGAATAAAAATTGCAGTAGATTTCATAATCACTAACAGGAAATACCATCCAAGATGTAAGTGTCCTAAATATATGTTCAGTTGGAAGTGACCACCGTATTATAACAGCAAAAGTACTTATAAACTTTAAAAAAAAGAAACATGATTCTTAAAAAAAAAACATATAAAATGGGCAACCCTGGAAGATGTAGATTATTATACCATAGAAAGGAGATAACAGGCTCCTTGAAATACAACAAAAATACAGCAGTTGATAACATATTTGAAAACATAAAAAATAGTTTCAAAAATGATATTGAAAAAACAAGGAGAACAGAAATTGAATCAAAGAGTAAAACAGTTAATGAGGCAAAGGAAAGAAATAGTGGATAAGACTATAGTCGAATACAGGACTATAAATAAGGAGATATCTAAGCAAATTATAAAAAAAACAAAATACAGAAAAATATAGAGGAAATTAAAAACTTTGTAGAACAAAATAAGAGCTTAAAAGTTTTAAGAAAAAAGAACACAGTAGGAAGGAAGGACATATGCAAGATTAAGGACATACATGGTAATATAATAAGAAACAAAAGAGATATTTTAAAGACCATCAAATTATTTTATCAACAGTTATATACCGTACACGATAGAAAAACAGAAATCTACATATACCAAAAGTACTAAATCAGGGGTCCGAAGAAGTCCTAAAGATCACAGAAGATGAAATCACATCAGCCATGAAGGACATGACAAATAGCCCCGGGTGAGGACAATATTGTAATAGAGGCAATTAAATAAGGAGGACAACAAGTTATCCAAGCTCTGAAAATGTTAAAGAGTTGTCCGTTACTTTCTGACAGTACATTTTAACAATAAAATTACTTAATTACTTTGGTAACTGACACTTAATATACTTTTTGTAAAGATTTACAAATGCTTTATCGCGATTTCGTGGTATAACTACATTTTGCATTTGTAAATCTTAACAAAAATATATTTAATGTCAGTTAATAAAGTAATTAAGTAATTTTACTGTCTGGAAATCTTATTTTATAAATGCCCCCTGGAAGACAAATCTCCATGACAATGAAATAATGAATAATCATGCATAAAAAAGTAGATACTTCAGACCTTATAAACTATCAACCCATTAGCCTTGTGTGCCATATATACAAATTATTCACTAAAATTCTTACCAAACATCCAACAAATAAATTTGAGTTTTTTCTGTCAAAAGAGCAGGCAAGTTTCCGCACAGGGTATGGCACAAATGACCATCTGCTTACACTTAAGTCCTCATCGAAAAATGTATAGAGTATAATAAAACTCTGATGCTTATATTCGTGGACTTCAAAAAGGCTTTTGATTCTGTAAACCAGCAGAGATTCTTGGAAGTGCTTACAAAATGTCGTATTGATCATCGATACTCCAGTGTAATTAAATACATATATAAAAAAATGCCACCGCTATTGTCAAAACACAAACTAACCAATCCACCAGCGAATTGAGTGCACCAGGGTGATACGGTCTCTCCCACTTCTAAAAAGTGTGCTACAATCAATAAACTGGGAAAAAATGGGGCATAACATTGACAATGAACAGTTATATTACCTTTGTTCAGCCGACGACATTGTCTTAATAACATACAATATGCAAAAAGAACAAACTATGCTGCATATGCTTCAAGAAGCGTCAAGAATGGTTGGTTTAAAAATCAATCTATCCAAGACACAGTTTATGACAAATCTTATATTAAGCGGCGATACTTTAAAACTGAAGCATACCGATATAAATACCTACGACATGAAGTCAGCATAATACGAGACAACCAAACACATGAAATTTAAATTTAATCTTGTGTTTAAAAAGAAAAGTTTTCGACAGATGCATACTACCCGTTCTTACGTACGGAGCCGATACTCTCACACTGACGAAGAAAAATATCAACCAAATTTGTATCATGCAAAGAGAAATGGAGATGTCAATATTAGGTGTTACTCTTAGAGATCACATCCCATTCTACATCTTAAATGAAATTGGGCTGGACATGTTGCTAGGTTTAACGATGGACGCTGGACAAAAAAATTCTAGAGTGGCGACCAGAGAAGAGGTTGGACTAAGACACGAGTCTAAAACAGACATCCGCTTTGCTAATGATGATGAATTGACTTAGCGATGGTTCATATATACATATATATATATATATATATATATATATATATATATATATATATATATATATATATATATATATATATATATAGCTTGGAGGAGCGTGCTGATGAACAACATCCTAAAACTCTTTAATTTGTTTCTTCACAGTAAGAGTATTTCAACTCCGTGGGACAACTCATCTATGATATTGTTGTATAAAAAAGGTGACATAACGAGCTTAGAAAATTACAGAGCAATAAGCTTGCTTATCCACCTATAGCCAGTCCAAAAATTCTCCATACACCACCTATTTTATGTACTGTTTTTCTGTTATGTTTAACTAATTAATTGGAACTATGAGAAAAACAACACGTTTAAAATAATATTTGAAACTTAACCAACGAGGATTAGTATTACAAACAACTACGGAACATTTTATTTAGAAGCTACATCATTGTTATAAAAATGTAAACAAGATTAATGTCAAAAAAGTCTCCCTAACTTAATAATTCCCAAAAATACTTTGATAGAGTTTAACGGAAAATAACAACTTGGTTTAAACTAATATTTATTGAGACCGCAGTTGGCTTTGATAATCTCCTGTAACCTTCTTGTCATGCTTGCAGCCAGCTGTCTAGTAACTTCTGCTCGCATGTTCTCCCATTTGTTTAATATTCTATTTTTTAATTATTCTCTATTTGAAACATTATGTTTGCGAACGCGTAATTTAAGTTTCTCCCATAAATGCCCGATGGGGTTAACATCGGGTGATTGCGGAGGTGTATGAAGCTACTGTCGCACATTATGGCTCATCCATTCTCGCACCAAGTTTGCGGTATGTTTCGGATCATTGTCCTGTTAGAAATGTATCTCGTTTCAAGTGCTAATTTTTGAATTCCTCTTAAATTGTTTCTCAAAATGTACAAATACACATGCTGATCTATGGTACCATTAATAAAATGTAAATTCCCCACCGGCCCAGCGGACATGCATCCCCAAAGCAGAATACTGCCACCCCATTGTCTCACCGTGGAACAAATGAACAAATGTTTTTAATATTGAATGGGGTATTCTTCTTTCTCCAAACTTTAGTTTTGCCTTCACACCCAAAAAGGTTATTTTCAGTTTCATCACTAAACATTATGGATTCCCATAATTCAGGAGGTTTAGTAACGTATTCTATACCAAAAGCTAACCGCTTTTTGCGATTAGTTTCCTAAATTAACGGCTTCTTCCTGGCTGCATACCCCTTATAGCCTTTCTCTCAATTTCTCCCTGTTTGTGAATAAAGATTTTTCGAAAATAGTTCCCGTACGTCTTCTTTTAATTTTGGTGCACTTTTCTTGGGATCTATGATTCTAACAATACTGGCATCTTCACGTGAAGTCAGTTTCTTGGGACAACCGGAAGGTGGTCGAATTTTATAGGAACCCGTTGATTTATATTGGTTTAAAATGTACTGAACAGTAGCATGAGACTTTTTAAAAAATTTTCCTAAATTTCTGTACGATTTTCCATCTTTCCACAAATCAATTATGAACTTTCGAACTTGAAATGGAATTTCACAATTTCTCTCGCTCATTTTTAATACTATTTTGAAAACCTACTGTAAAATTACTAGCAACAAGTGACAGATTATAAAGTATGGCTGAAAATTATTCACTTGTTTTCAGTTTAATGAGCAATAGATTGATAAAATGCAGCTGATCATAACGCGTTTTTTTTAATGCAGTTCTTGAACGTATGGAGACTTTTTTGACATTAATTTTGTTTACATTTTTATAATTATGATGTAACTTCTAAATAAAATGTTCTGTAGTTCCTTTTAATACTAATCTTCATTGGTTAAGTCTCAAATATTAATTTAAATATGTTTTCTCATAGTTCCAATTAATTAGTTAAACATAACATAAAAACAGTATAGAAAACAGGTGGTGTATGGAGACTTTTTGTACTGACTCTATATAAGATATCTAAACTAGAATTTTAACCAACAGACTAGAATAAATTCGAGCTTTATCCACGGAGGGAATAAGCTGGATTGCTAACTGACTATGGAATCAACGATCATATACAATGTTTAGGAATTTGAATCGAAAAGTCTATTTAGTGTAATAGACCTTTTGTTTTGATATTTGTCAATTTTCATAATAACCTCCTATAACCATCTGCTCCCCTTCCTCCGTCTCTTGACCCTATTCATCAAAATTAGTTTGGTTTATTTCGTTATTTTAAAATAAAAGATAAAAAATATTTTTCAAATATAAACCATTTATTTTAACAGTAGTCCACGCAATTGGTTTCTGGAAAAAAAGGAAAGTGCTAAATTAAAAGATGTTATTTATGTGCGGTTTTTCTGTTGCAAGCTTTAGTTAAAGTACTCTTTCGATTTTTACTGCTCTCCCTCATAGAAAGCAGAGAAGAAAGCTGTAAATATTGATAAAAAATTATACGAAAATTGTGGCTGCTTGAATGCATCTACCGTAATTATCATTACACCTTTTTATTCACCAACGTAATATTTTCAGATTTGATTGATATTTTCACGTTATTATATATTATTTCGCTTATGAGATATAACTGTTTCTTAAAATTAAGAAATTTTTGTAATCGTTCTGGTCCAGTGTGTAAATTATAAATAATAACGGGTCAAGTGCAAGTTGAACTTGCGCAATTAATGCTCCGTACGTTGATTGCTTTAAAAAAAAAATGTTACGGAGGTATAAAATGATCAATCACTTCACAAAACACACCCCAACAAAGTTTGTTTCCGATCTTTAATGAAAACTGATGACCTTGAAATTTTGGTTCTCTTTATATACCAGACAAATTATTAAAGTTAATACACTCGTGATAATTTTCGTTCAATCTACACCCCGTGGAGAATATTCTAGAATTTTTTCAAAATTTTTTGATCAGTACTTTTCGAGAGGGAGAGACAGCGATTTTTCGCGATTTTTTAAAAAATAATACAAAAGAAAGTGTGCGCAAGTATTACATTATATATATTTTTAAAACTCGTGCTTTTACAAGCTGTCCTTTAACATCCCACTCGATGACCTAGTAAAAAAAGTTTTTTTAACTTCTGATTTCACCCCCAAAACTAACCCCTTAAGTCAAAGTTTAACTTTCAAAGCTACATGGCTCTGATGAAGCCATCCATTCCTATACTATTACCAAATTTCAAATTTCTATGTCAAATTTTGGAGAAAATTGGGTGTAACAGACGGACGGACGGGCGGACATCGAAGTGGTCTTATAAGTGTTCCGTACGGAACACTAAAAATGGGCTAATCAGAAATATTTTTACTTATTTCAACATTTTTGGCCACGAGTTGAAATCATTTTGTATTTTGTCCAGTAGCTTCGTGACGTAGTGATCAGCTTCAACAGAATATTTTATCTGTTGAAACACCTACATCAAGCTTTATTTGTTTAATATTTTAATTTTATGTGTCAACAAAAATGAACATTTTCTTATTTTTGTCACAATTCGTCACCGTAACACTACATAAAAATTTAATTAGGTCGTCTCCCGTCGTATTATTTCTTGCAGGCAATTATTACTACCGAAGGATAGAGATTTAAATAAATAAACTGTTTCATCGATGATGCGAGTAAACGAAAAAAATAGTTAAATTGGGAGCTTATTTGCTGAACAAATGGACATCGATTTTAAGTTCATTTTCAATATTTTACGTGACAGTTTGTATTTTATATGACAGTTTTGCTACTAGAGGTTTTTCTTAAAGTTAACTTTGAATTTTTACTAGGTTCAATGAAGAGGAAATCCGTTATTTAACCATCTACTATTCTCAGGCAGACTGTGACCATTTTGCACAGTACAATTGACAGTGAATTATTATAAAAAAAACTTGTTGTCGAAAATTGACCCTGAAAAACGCTGAAACAATATTTAAATGGTCTCGTTTAATCTATGCTAGTTTTGTCGACTGTTTAGATGTTCCACAGAACAGTTACTTAATAAGGAACACAGAGAGATAAACTCCATAGTTTGCTGCAATTTCTTATACAAATCTGTAAATATGGAATTTGCAGCATGTTTACTAAACTATCTTAGGCACATTATTTACAAAAACTTATACATTTTGTTTCATGATAATAAAATTTAGCTAAAGGTCATTGTAATTTGCGTGTATATATGTTGTTAGGGTACTACATTGCATTATATTGATGAGAGATAATGTTACAAATTAATTCTATCTGACCCAGCAGCAGTATGTCAATATTAAATAAGCTAGTGTCTATATGACCGCGAGTGAAATTACGCAAATTTACCAGGAATATAGCCTTGTGGCAGTTTCATTGCTCTTACGTTAACCAATTCACCACCAATTCAGAATTATTAAATTCAGAAAATGACGGCAGCATAACTGTTTTCTTTCATCAAGTGTAGTCACTGAGAGATTTTACAAAATAATAGATAAAATCTGTTAAAGACGTTACCTACTTTTATCTGTATATAGAGAAGCCGTCTGCCATTTCATAGATGTTCTTATATAGATTTAAATATATATGTATATATATATATATATATATATATATATATATATATATATATATATATAAGCATAGCTGTGGCATAACCAAGGAAGGCATATACCCTCCCCCACTTTTATCTGTATATATATATATATATATATATATATATATATATATATATATATATATATATATATATATATATATATATATATATATATATATATATATATATATATATATATATATATATATATATATATATATATATATATATATATACATGTATATATATATATATATATATATATATATATATATATATATATATGTATATATATATATATATATATATATATATATATATATATATATATATATATACATGTATATATATATATATATATATATATATATATATATACATGTATATATATATATATATATATATATATATATATATATATATATATATATATGTATATATATATATATATATATATATATATATATATATATATATATATATATATATATATATATATATATATATATATATATGTATATATATATAAATATATATATATATATATGTATATATATATATATATATATATATATATATATATATATATATATATATATATATATATATATATATATATATATATATATATATATGTATGTATGTATATATATATATATATATATATATATATATATATATATATATATATATATATATATATATATATATATATATATATGAATATTTATGAAATAGCAGACGGCTTCTCTACATACAGATAAAGTGGAGGAGGGTATATGCCTTCCTTGGTTATGCCACAGCTATGTTTGTATATATATATATATATATAACACCCCAGTGAATATGGAAAATAACGCCTCCTAGAAACTGAGCTTCTCTATAGGGAATTCTATTTTTGAAAAATCCTGACCCACTAGTCATCGGTTTTTAAAGGTAGTATAAGGTTTTAGAGTTTCACATTAGGCAAAGGTTCTTTTTTATGAAAAATCTTCACTCTTCGGTAATCAAATTTTAGTTTACTGTGTTGGGAGGGACCTATCCTTTTAGAGTTCCATTTTAAAAGGGACTTTTTCTTGATCAATGGTTTTCGCTCCTCGGTTCTCGTTTATCCCACTCCCACTTTACAAGTAGTTGATCTTTTAGCTTTTATATACATATATATATATATATATATATATATATATATATATATATATATATATATATATATATGTATTAAGTTGGGAATGTGGAATCTTGGCACAATGATACTACTCAGTATATATCACCACTACACCAAACACTTTATTTTTGCACTCGACGCGCGTTTCGCTAACCATGTTAGCTTCATCAGGAGCGATGATTGACTAAAGCTAAACTACAAATCTACCTATTTATACTTAGCCTAACCCTTGAATTACTCAAGCGGAACTAATGACATAGGCAAGGCCGTCAGTTCCGGTCAAGTAACCAGTAGAGGGGACTATAAGAAATAGGCCCTCTGTCTTTATTTAAACTACTTTTACATTTTATGATTTCCATACTTTCGTATGCGTTCAACAATCTCCCATCAGATACATCCTTTATTAATCTTAGATTATCTAATGTTACTTCAGGATTAAACAATATTGAAAATGAAGTATGGAGCGAGTTCCAGAGGAAAATGTTTTTAGTTATTGATATTCAATATAAAAAGAAATTCTCTATTCTAAGTAAAAAATTAAAAAAGCTCTTACCGAAGAAAAATAGTCCTCAGGAACTCGTAAATATTGTAGAAAATCATTCATCTCAATCCTTTACACAAAATGAAATTCACATCTTAAACAAAGGTCTTAACTTTGCAGTACCCCCTCCTAGAGATAATTTATCAGAAATAGTTGCTCACATTGAAAGTTCCATTAGTACACTTCCAGAAAATAGTAAATCATTTGTTAGGGAAGCATGTCGCAATCAAATATCGAAAAACATGGTTAACAACACAAATTCTAATTCACGAAAAGACATAAAAGTAGTTAAAGGACTGAAAAAGAAAGATGTTTTCTACTTAAAAGCGGATAAAGGAAATAAGGTTGTTATATTGGATAAGAAAGATTATTTTGAACGCGTAGATAATCTTATCGAATCTGGTCCTTATGAAAAGGTAATAAGAAATCCATTACCGAGAATGATATCAGAGGTTAAAAATTCTTTAAAAAAATGTAAGAACCTTGTCTCCGATTCGCTCAAATTTAAATTAAATGTGAGTAATCCGACCGTACCAAAATTGTATTGCTTACCCAAAATTCACAAACCTGGAAAAGCAATGCGACCCATTGTTTCATCGGTCGGATCACCCACATATTTAATATCCAAATGGTTATCAAAAGAACTTGAGAAGTTACCGTTAAATACTTTCGCAGTGAAGAATTCCTTAGAATTCATTAATAAAACAAAAAATCTAGTTCTTAATGAAGGTGAAGTCTTAATTTCTT
Source organism: Pachyrhynchus sulphureomaculatus (assembly GCA_019049505.1). Lineage (NCBI taxonomy): Eukaryota > Metazoa > Arthropoda > Insecta > Coleoptera > Curculionidae > Pachyrhynchus > Pachyrhynchus sulphureomaculatus. The sequence continues at coordinate 136,697,923 of CM032449.1, forward strand.
TTGATGTTGGTTCTTTGTTCCCAAGTGTGCCAATTCCACAAACTTTACAATATCTCGAAGAATTACTTAGAATGAATGACTTTGAAGACGAAATTATTCGTGAATACTTAACATTATCTAAACTTTGTATGGAACAAAATTATTTCCAATATAACAATCAATTTTATGTTCAGAAAGAAGGAACAGCTATGGGTAATTGCTTATCACCGTTCATAGCCAATTTATTCATGAGTAAGTTTGAAATCGAAGCCAGTCTAGAATTCGAATATTTCCCAAGGGTATGGTATAGGTATGTGAATGATATTTTCGCGATTTTTGATACAAAGAAAGCAAATATTGATCATTTTGTTTCTAAATTAAATAGCCGGTATAATTCCATTAAATTCACTTACGAAGTTGAGAACAAAGGACAATTGCCTTTTCTAGATATTTTAATTATTAAAAATAATAATAGATTAGAATTTGATATCTATAGGAAGGACGCAGTAACAGATAGATATATTCCTAATGATTCATTTCATTGCAAACAACATAAATTAGCCTCATTATATTTTTTAGTTCATCGTTTGGTCACTTTCCCTCTGAATAGAGTAAACTTTAATAAAGAAAGGAATCGTATTAGAAATATAACTAGAGTTAATGGTTATGACGATGACTTAGTAAATAAGCTAATAAATAGACATAAGTTTAGGTTTAATATTCAGAATTCCACCTTTTTTACACGCGAAGAAAATAACACCAAGTATGTCTCCATACCATATAATCCGAAATATAGCAAGGGACTCAATAAGTTATTTAATAAGGTAGGCCTCACCTTAGTCTATAAGTCATCAGACAATCTGAGGAATATCTTAGGAAATCCCAAAGATAAGATTCCTAATTGTGAGAAAAGTGGAATTTATGAAATTAGTTGTAATGGTTGTGACAAAAAGTATGTTGGGCAAACTAAAAGGTCAAATAAAACAAGATTTAAAGAACACTTAGCACACTTAAAATACAATAGAACAGAAAAGTCTAGCATTGCCGAACATGCCCTTGAAGCTAATCATACTGTAACATTAGATAATAATCTAAGATGCATAAAGGATGTATCTGATAGGAGATTGTTGAACGCATACGAAAGTATGGAAATGATAAAATGTAAAAGTAGTTTAAATAAAGACAGAGGGCCTATTCCTTATAGTCCCCTCTACTGGTTACTTGACCGGAACTGACGGCCTTGCCTATGTCATTAGTTCCGCTTGAGTAATTCAAGGGTTAGGCTAAGTATAAATAGGTAGATTTGTAGTTTAGCTTTAGTCAATCATCGCTCCTGATCAAATCTGAATAATAGAGGAAAAATCGACGCTCAAGGAATGAAGACATGAATATTGCCGCAACTGGTAAACCATACACCTACGCAATGATCGTTCGTTAACCAGAAGGTCTGGTCCGGCGAGATTTGACTAGGCTTTTCTCAACAAATTTAATCAAAAGAAATATTATAAAAAATTGTCGCCTTTTAAAATAATTACTTCCTGACACCGGAAAATTAATTACACAAGTTTTATATTTTAGTATTCTATTATAATAAGTAAAAATTTTAACATATGTAATTCACTAAAATTTTATTTGCTTCATTGTAAAAACGGTTAAAGTAGGTTGCATTAAAACTGACAAAAGAATTGTTGTCGTTGTTAGATGCCGACAACAAAGGATTTATTATCGGCATCGGCTGACTTTGTCGGTAGCTTTTTAGTGGCTCTCTCTGTTTGGCCGTGGCCAAGTGACAATACCCTTTAGCAAAACAAATTTACATTTAGTTTGTTTATTTGTCGTGAGTAAAGTGAGGTAAAGATCAATACTACTCCAGGTTTTTTTTTTAAATGCCCATAGACTAATATAGTGGTGTTAATTAAGAAATTTGTAGGAAGTGTAGAATATAGCAGTAAGTGTGATAGTTCGTGTCATTGAGTACATTTGTATAGTTATAAATATGTCACGCACAGCCTAGGATATTTTATATGGAGTTCGACTGCACATTTAAGGTACATAAAAATAATAAACAAATGTGTTTTTAAACTTACTTTGTTTTTTACTTTAACACTAAAAAAACTTACATTTCTTACAAATCGTTTACCATTTCCATTAATCTTGGAAAAGTTAACAATTTATGAATATATACAATATTTGAAATTATGTTTTTATTTTTCAAAACCCAAATAGCTGTTAACAAAAAGTCAAAATCAATCAAATAAGAGGCGACGATCCAGTTGTTCTCTCAAATCAAAAATTACATTATGGTTAAATATCTAAATTGGGAATGTGGAATCTTTGGCACAATGATACTACTCAGTATATATCACGACTACACCAAACACTTTATTTTTGCACTCGACGCGCGTTTCGCTAACCATGTTAGCTTCATCAGGAGCGATGATTGACTAAAGCTAAACCACAAATTTACCCTATTTATACTTAGCCTAACCCTTGAATTACTCAGGCGGAACTAATGGCCTAGGCAAGGCCATCAGTTCCAGCCAAGTAACCAGTAGAGGGGACTATAAGGAATAGGCTTTATTTAAACTACTTTTACATTTTATAATTTCCATACTTTCGTATGCGTTCAACAATCTCCTATCAGATACATTTTTTATTAATCTTAGATTATCTAATGTTACAATATGGTCAGCTTCAAGGGCATGTTTGGCAATGCTAGACTTTTCTGTTCTACTGTATTTTAAGTATGCTAAATGTTCTTTAAATCGTGTTTTAATTCACCTTTTAGTTTGGCCAACATACTTTTTGTCACAATCATTACAACTAATTTCATAAATTCCACTTTTCTCACAATTAGGAATCTTATCTTTGATTGATGATTGTCTGATGACTTATAGACTAAGGTGAGGCCTACCTTATTAAATACCTTATTGAGTCCCTTGCTATATTTCGGATTATATGGTATGGAGACATACTTGATGTTATTTTCTTCGCGTGTAATAAAGGTGGAATTCTGAATATTAAACCTAAACTTATGTCTATTTATTAGCTTCCTTACTAAGTCATCGTCATAACCATTAACTCTAGTTATATATCTAATACTTTTTTGCCAGCAGCAATTGAGATTGTAGAAACTATGTTTGGAGATAATTTTGCCAAACAATTGCTATTCATACCTATATCAAATGATACTGTTGCCCGTCGAATTGGTGATATAGCTGAAGATGTACAGCATCAGTTTTTCGGGAAATTGCGTGCCAAATTGGTTTTAATTCAGCTTGATGAGGCAACAGATAGCAATAATGATGCTCATTTCATTGCCTATGTTCGATTTTGTGATGGTATGTCAGCAGTAGAAGAACTATTTTTCTGCAAACCAATAGAACTCAAAGCAACATCACTCGCATTCTTTGCTATCTTAAATGACTTTATAAACGAGGCAAATATGGAGTGGAAAAATTGCGTCGGAATATATACCGATGGTGCTCATTCCATGTCTGGAAGATTTCAAAGGGTACAAGCACTTGTGAAACAAAAATCTCCACTGTGTGTGTGGACACATTGTGTGATCCACAGAGAAGCTCTGGCTTCCAAAGAAATGAGTCCTGCTATGAATATTTTGCTCATTACGGTTGTAACCGTAGTAAATTACATTAAAATGAGACCCCTAAAATCTAGAATTTTTTCTGCACTTTATAAAGACATGGTTGCTGAACATTCAGCGTTACTATTTTATTGCGAGGCAAGATGGTTATCACGTGGGAAATGTTTACAACGTGTTTATGAATTAAGAAAAGAAATCGCTATTTTTCTAGAAGAGGAAAACCGACCGGAAGCCGAGAAGTTTCGAGATAGTTTATTTGTGATGAAATTGAACTACTTGGTCTATATATTCGAGAAACTAAATACCTTAAATCTTCAACTCCAAGGAACAAATACACATATATATTCGATGCAAGTGATAAAATTAATGCTTTTTGTAGAAAATTGGAATTATGGAGCAGAAATGTAAAACAAAAAAACCTAGAAATGTTTGCAAATGTGGGTGAATGTGTTAACACATACAAAGCTGAAGAACAACATGTGAAAGATGTTTTAGTAACCATTGAAAATCATCTAGCCATGTTGACAAAGAATTTTAAAAAGTATTTTCTTACTGACGACAACTTGGTAGCAAGTTACGAGTGGGTTAGGGATCCATTTCAAAATACTCCCGAAGGGCTCTCAACTGCCGAAGAAGAAATCTTCATAGACTTCACGGCAAGTGGCGAAATCAAAAGACAATTTAATAACAAAACACTCTCTGAATTTTCGGCAGGGGTGATTGATTGATTGATTATTTTAGCTTGGCGCGTCGATATCGAGGATCATTTGGCGCCATAAGTAGGATGTTTAAATCTTAGAAAATAATTGTGTTTCTTTGAAGAATTTGATCAAATTAGAGATATTTGTAACATTTGGAATCAATATTTGATCGAGAGGTTTTAATAGATCTAACCTTGTCTTAATGTCTAAATATTCATTTGAAGTTAAAATATGGTTAATAGTTAGAATATTGTCGCAGTTTGAACATCTGGGTGGCGAATCACCTTTCAACAAATAAGAAGATAAGAGTGAGGTAGGTGTGTCCGATAGCGACCCTTCTCCATATTGTATTCTCTCTACGTGACAAAGCATCGAGCTGAAGGGGCGGAAAAACTAGAGGTTTAACCCCCCACAACTTGCACGAATCCTCCCGCAGGTCCCACTCAAGCTGAAATAGATTATCAAAAGTCTGTTTGAGAAAGTTTTTTATATCTTTTGGAGCGAGGATTGAGTTAATTGGAGTGCCCGAGGTGATGGCAACCCTAGCCTGTATGTCGGCTCTTTCATTACTATAAGAAGGCAGGGGTGAATGATGAGTTTTCTACACTGAAAACAAGAGCATTTCGTATACTATTACCATTTTCAACATCCTACCTTGGCAAAACCGGATTTTCTGCTGTGGCTGCTGTGAAAACAAAATATAGATTTCAAGTAAATATAATAATAATAATAATAATAATAATCTTTATTGTCTAACAGATAAATACATCCATTAACAAGACAATGTGACTAAAGCTAAGTTAAATCTAAACGAGTCTGTTCGGATAAACACGTTACAATATTAAGTTTCAGCTCTAATAATATACGCTACAATATTAGTTAATAATATTCCCAAGACAACGATCCCGTGCAACCTTCAAAAACTGAGAAAAATGTTAGATTGGTAATATCAATGCCGTTGCAATTCACATTAAAAATCTTCATAGCTTGAAAAAGGGGGTCTTTTAACTGAAAATTTGAAGCATGGAACGGTAAGTTGAACACGGGATAATGTCTTAACGCACGAGATGGTACGTTAAAGTTTAGTTTTGACAATAAGTAGGGACAGTCGATAGCCGAGTTGCAAATTTTAAACAAAAACAAAACCAGCATAAAATTGCGACGATCGGCCAATGACGATATCTGAAATCTGCGAAGCAGAGTTTCCTGTGGCGAGCCTCGTGGTGGGAAAACACCCTCTATTTTATATACGAGAAATTTTAAAAATTTTCGTTGTACCCCTTCTATTTGGGAAGTGTACTTTGAGTGTATAGGATGCCACACTATTGCTGCGTATTCTAATTTTGATCGAACATATACAAAGTACAGAGATTTAATTGTATCAATGTTTGAGAAATCACGAGAGTTTCTAAATATGAATCCCAGCGTTTGCATTGCATGATAGGCGCTCGTCGAAAACTACGCCAAGGTCCCTGATGGATTTTAAATTCTTCAATATCTCAAGATTTATATAATAGTCAGAATGAGTTAGGGTCTTTTTATTAGCGTACATCATTTTGTAGCACTTTTCGGCATTTAGAGGTAAGTTGTTAGCTGTGCACCAGTTGCTAACTAGTCGTATATCATCTTGCAGTGCAATGCAATCAGAAACGCAATGTATTTGTCTGAAAATCTTTAAATCATCCGCAAACAATAGAACATTGCTAAAAACATTTATGCCTATATCGTTAATAAACAGAGAGAATATCAGTGGAGCCAATATACGGCCCTGAGGAGCTCCACTTGTAGCTTTGAATCTGAAGGAGTGATTACCACGAATATCGACATATTGATACCTGTCACTCAAATAGGAGGCAAACAGTCGAATAAGATTGTCATCGAAACCAAGCCACCTCAATTTAAGAAGGAAGACAGAATGATCTACTCGATCGAACGCCTTTGAAAAATCCATATAAATAGCATCAACCTGACCACGAGCATCTAAGATCTGACTTACAAAATGAGTGAAACTGGCCAGATTCGTGATCGTACTGCGACTTTTATAGAAGCCATGCTGAGATTCAGATACAGAATGTTTTACTTGATTAAACACATCTTCGTGAATCAACCCCTCTAATGCTTTCGCAAATGGCGATAGCATCGAGATGGGCCTATAATTAGAGATGTTATTTCCATTGCCTTTTTTGAAGAGAGGAATTATCCTAGCTTCCTTCCATACCTGAGGAAATGAATGTGTTGTGAGTGCCATGTTATAAATGAAGCTCAATGGCTTCGAGAACGCGGATGCACAGTCTTTGACGATGAAACTGGGAATATTATCAGGACCCATATAGAAAAAGAACTCAGAGTGTCTATTTCTAATATTAAACCATCCTTCGAAAATCTTTACTCTGCAAAACAGGTCCAAGGGTCACTAATAATTATTAAACTTGTTTTTAATTTAGTATTGATATTTTAATTATTAGGTAAATTAAACATTGTGCAGTACTAATACAATGCTATTTATAGGTGTATTATATCAGTGTAATGTGTATTTTAGTTGTTATTATGTCAGAATGTATTTTGTTTTGCTTTCCTTGCAATAAATTATATTAAATGTTTTTAATGAATGTTTTTAATAATAATTTCTTCTCGATTCCCTCGCGCCCCCCAATAGTGTAATTACGCCCCCCCTAGTGGGATGCGCCCCACAGGTTGAGAAACGCTGCCCTATATACAACTGTATGAAATAAACACTAAACCATTGTCACGCGAGAGAAGCTCTGGGTAATTATTAGTATTTAATAAATGTTTCCCAGTACAATTACTTTATCTGTCCCATTTTTAGGCAGCGTACTTTTTGTATCATCATTATGTTATTTATTCAGTGTTAGCCAGCACACTTTTCTGTTTTTATTCATCCGCTAACAGCTACTTCAGTAATTTCATGAATTATTATCATTATTCTAAAAAAGAAAATTTAACATAATAAAGCCTGTGCTTTTAAGTCAACTATGTTGACACGTGGTATAGCCAGTTAGTAATTGGTACTCCTCATGTCGTTTAATTAGTGATTGTTAGCCAAATTAATATACTCAAACAATTGCAGGGATCACAGGATAACTTATTAAAAATAATATAAAGAAGTCAAAGATTACTTTTGAAATATTGAAGTTTGGAATGTAAAATGTCTTTACATTTCTTTGAAACAAATGATTTTTTGTTATAGGTCTAGCACACGTGCTGCCAGGAAGTCCCTAAATCGCTACAGGAGCGACACGTGTGCGGAAAAAGCGATTTACGCTGTTCTTGAATCGCTGTAAATTGTACTCGGTGAGAAAGACAGTCTTGGGTAAATTATTCCAAAGGGATGATGTTCTCCATATAAAACACTGCTTGAAAAGCGTTGTACGAGTAGTAACAAGCTGAACCTCATACGGATGTGAAACATTAGCGCGACGTGTATTTCTAACATGCACCGCTCTGGGAGGAATTAAGCGGGCCACATCCTTCGAACACTTTCCATGAAAATACTTGTAGAATAGGCTCAAGTCGCCAACTGTTCTTCGATGTTCCAGCGAATCAAGTTCTGGGTCTGCCTTCAGACGAACAGCTCTTCTCTGAATAGAATCCAACAAATGCAATGGATGTTTGGGAGCGGAGTCCCAAACATGGGAGCAGTATTCCATAGTTGGTCGAATTTGAGATTTGTAAAGAATTAACAGTTGTGGAGTATAAAGCTTTCTGGTTCGAAATAATATTCCCAGCTCTTGAGAAACTCTCCTTGCTATGCCTGCGACACGTTCATGTCAGGACATATTTGCTCCCAAATTAACGCCCATTTTGTCTTCCATGCCTTGGTATTAAACACTAATAAGAGTATAAAATGGTCAATGTATGATTAACGTTATGACTCACCATTCGGTTGTTTTGATTTCATATATACTGCGTCGCTATTAAGATGCCAAAGGTAACATTTATTAGTCAAAACTAACCTCATGTGTACCTTAACACATCAATCGTCCTTCGAAGCAGATACCAACCCCTTATTTCATATTGTCTTTTTACTTAAAAGTAATTTGAATCTAGTACTAAACATTGTTTACAAGCAGAGGAAAATCGTGCGAAATGCTCAAACTCAGTATCGTAACACAAAATTGCGTGTCGGTACAAAGCTGTAGTATGGCATTCGTAAAATATTATATTTTTTGTATGTTATAAGTAGGTAACTGGTTTTCTGAACTTAAATAAAGTTGCAAATATTTAGTACTTCGTATTTGGGTTCTAAGATTTCTTAAAAACAATAATAAGAATAAAATTCCCATTGTCAAATTTGAAACGAATAATTTTTCAAACTGTTTAATGTAAAAAGGACGGCCCAAACGGGATTCTTTTACAAAACAAGGACACACAAATAACAAAAGAATTGATTAAATTTAAAAAAAAAACCTGGGGCCTCGTTTAAAACAAAATCACTAATGTTTCGTACATGTCCAGAGACATTTATAAGGAGCGACACGTGTGCGGAAAAACCGACTCACGTTGTTCTTGAATCGCTGTAAAATTGTACTCGGTGGGAAACACAGTCCTGGGCAAATTATTCCAAACGGATGATGTTCTCCATATAAAAGACTGCTTGAAAAGCGTTGTACGAGGAGTAACAAGCTGAACCTCATACGGATGTGAAGTATCAGCGCGAAGTGTATTTCTAACATGCGCCGCTCTAGGAGGAATTAAACGGGCGACATCCTCCGAACACTTTCCATGAAAATACTTGTAGAATAGACTCAAGTCGCCAACCGTTCTTCGATGTTCCAGAGAATCAAGGCCGCCGGTCAGTTTCAGGTCTCCAATCAGACGAACAGCTCTTCTCTGAATAGAGTCCAACAAATGCAATGTATGTTTGGGAGCGGAGCCCCAAACATGGGAGCAGTATTCCATAGTTGGTCGAATTTGAGCTTTGTAAAGAATTAACAGTTGTTGTGAAGTGTAAAGGTGTTGTGAAGTGTAAAAAGGTCATCACGGTGTTAAACAATTGAAAATTTTACAATTATAAATTTAGTACAGGGTAATAGCATTGAATTTTTTAGATAACATATTTAAGTAGTTTTATCGTAAAGATTACACAGGCACAGAAAAAAATTTCCTGTCTTTTAAGTGAGACAAGTGTTTTCTTAAGTATTTTTTTATGCTGAATTCAAAAAAATCATAAAAAAGGCATCCACCGAGAGATTTTTTTCAAAAACTTAAAGTTGCCAGAAAACTATTAAAATGAAAAAAATACATTTTTAATAAACAGGAACCATAAAAGAAAATCAAATATTCGATTATTTGAAGACAACTTGATAAGACCAAAAGAGAAAAAGTTATCCCTAATAAAGAAAAAAATTCTAAAAAAAATAACCGGTCAAGTGCAAGTTGAACTTGCACAATTAGTGTTCCGTACGTTGATTGCTTTTAAAATAAAAAATTTTGTTCTAGAGGTATAAAATGATCAGTGACTTCACAAATGAGTTTTCAGCAAAGTTTGTTTCCAATCTTTACTGAAAACTGAAGACTTTGAAATTTTTGTTTTTTTTTTTATATACCAGATAAATTATTTAAGGTAATGCACTCGTGATAATTTTCGCTCAATCTACACCCCGTGGAGAATATTCCAGAATTTTTTCAAGATTTTTTGATCAGTACTTTTCGAGATAAGTTGGGGGAAAGAGATTTTTCGCGATTTTTTAAAAATAATACAAAGAAAAGTGTGCGCAAGTATTACATTGTATATATATTTTTTACTCGTGTTTTCACAAGCTTTCATTTGACACCACACTCGATGACCTAGTAAAAAAAATTTTTCCTCACTTCCGATTTCACCCCCCAAAACAAACCCCAAATTTTAACTTTCAAAACTACACGGCTGTGATGAGGCTATCAGTTCCTATATTATTACCAAATTTCAACTTTCTATGACAAATAGTTTCGAAGAAAATCGGGTGTGACAGAGAAACAAACGGACAGACAGACAGACAGAGAGACACCGAAGTCACCTTATAAGTGTTCCGTACGGAACACTGAAAAGGAAAGAAAAAAAGAAAATTAAAGATAGAATTTATAAATGATTGATTTAATTTTATATAAAAAACAGTTAAAATAAATCTATAATATATATAAAATGCAAAAACGTCTCTCTGTCTGTCTGTCTGTCCGTTAGTGCGCTTATCACTGGAGAACCACTTATCCGATTTACGTACTTTTTTTTTTTAAACATAGATATGTTCTCTGGCCAAGTTATAGGCTATATTTTATTGCAATAGGTAGCATAAAGAATGAGCAGTGACGTAAAATAGTGAATGAAGTCGGAAAAAAAAAAAGTTTGCCGCTATCCCGTTTCCTTGCAATACACAGCCTAAACCATTAAATATGGAGCAATATTATGTAGCAGAGAATATCTATAATCTATAATATATAAAAATGCAATGTCTCTCTGTCTGTCTGTCTGTCTGTCTGTCTGTCAATTAGTGCGTTTATCACGCGAGAATCACTTATCCGATATACCTGTCTTTTTTTAAATTCATACATATATTCTTAGTCCAGGCTATATAATAATAATAATCTATATCTATATAATATATATAAAATGCAACGTCTCTCTGTCTGTCTGTCTATCCGTTAGTGCGCTTATCCCTCGAGAACCACTTATCCGATTTTCATACTTTTTTTTTTAAACATACATATGTTCTCCGGCAAGGTTATAGGCTATATTTTATTGCAATAGGTAGCATAAGGAATGAGCAGTGACGATAATAGTGAATGAAGTCGGAAAAAAGTTTGCCGCTAGCGCGTTCTATTGCAATACACAGTCTAAACCATTAAATATGGAACGATATTATGTAGCAGAGAATATCTACAATGTATAATATATATATATATATATATATATATATATATATATATATATATATATATATATATATATATATAAAATGCAATGTCTCTCTGTCTGTCTGTCTGTCCGTTAGTGCGTTTATCACTGAAGAACCACTTATCCGATTTACGTGTCTTTTTTTTAAATTCATACATATATTCTTTGGCCAGGTTATATAATAATAATAATCTAAATCTATAATATATATAAAATGCAACGTCTCTCTGTCCGTCTGTCTGTCTGTCTGTCCGTCCGTTAGTGCGCTTATCACTGAAGAACCACTTAGCCGATTTACGTGCTTTTTTTTAAACATACAAATGTTTTTTGGCCAGGTTATAGACTATATTTTATTACGTTAGGTAACATGAGGAATAAGCAGTGACGATAATGGTGAATCATATCGGAAAAAAGTTTGCCGCTAGCGCGTTCTCTTGCCTAAACCACTAAATATGGAACAATATTATATAGCAAAGGATATCTATAATATATATAAAATGCAACGTCTCTCTGTCTGTTTGTCCGTTTGTGCGCTTTATCACTGGAGAAGCACTTATCCTATTTTGCTTTTTTTTAAACATGCTAAACCATTAAATATGAAACAATATCATGGAGCAAAGAATATCTATAAAATATATAAAATGTAACGTCTCTCTGTCTGTCCGTTAGTGCGCTTATCACTGGGGAACCGCTTATCCAATTTATGTGCTTTTTTTTAAACATACGTATGTTCTCTGGCCAGGTTATAGGATATATTTTATTACGTTAGGTGACAAAAGGAATAAGCAGTGACGGTAATAGTGAATCAAGTCGGAAAAAAGTTTGCCGCTAGCGCGTTCTCTTGCAATACCCTGCCTAAAGCATTGAATATCATATAGCAAAGAATATAATATATATATATATATATATATATATATATATATATATATATATATATATATATATATATATAAAATGCAACGTCTCTCTGTCTGTCTGTCTGTTAGTGCGCTTATCACTCGAGAACCACTTATCCGATTTACGTGTTTTTATAAATTTATACGTGTTCTATTTAATTCGATATAAGCCTAGATAATAGGAGATAAGGTGAGATAATGAGAAATATGGAGAAATAATGGAAGATAAGGTGAGATAATGGGAAATAAGTATAAATAATGGGAGAGATAAGAAGAAATAATGGGAGATAAGCAGAGATAAGTCTAGATAATGGGAGTTATGGTGAGATAAGGAGAAATAATGGGAGATAAGGAGAAATATTGCGAGGTAAGTCGAGATAAGCCTAGATAATGGGAAATAGGATGATATAATGGGAGATAAGGAGAAATAATGAGAGATAAGGAGAAATAATGGGAGATGAGCAGAGATAAGCCTAGATAATGGAAATTATGTAAAGATAGTGGGAGATAAGGAGAAATATTGGGAGATAAGGGGAAATAATGGGAAATATTTTATTACGTTGGGTAACATAAGGAATAAGCAGTGACGATAGTAGTGAATCAAGTCCACGCGAGCGGAGCCGCGGACCCGGCTAGTAGTAAATAAGTAAATAAATCACTCACATACTCAAATACTCCCATACCAACTTACATAATCACTCACTCGCGTATCATCATACTCACTCACTCGCTCAATCACTAACTTATCAACTAATACACTCACTCACTCTCTCGCTGAGTCACTCACTCACTCACATATTCACATACCCACGTACTCACTTACTTCTACACCCAACCACTCACTCGCTCACTCACTCATTCACTCGCTCGCTCGCTTACTCACTCACTACCTCACTCACCCACTCACATTCCCCCTTACTCTATCCACAAAATTGACTTCTAAAACTATCAAGGGTTATAGATTGGACTGTATTTTGCAACCTTTTGTTCTTAAATAGTAAACGGGTATTTTTTTCGACACTAAACACTATTCCTCATGTTTTGATATCAAATTCGAATTTGAAACTTAAAAAATTATAGTTTTGTACGAAAAAACTTCCTGTTTAGCTGTGACATTTATTTACTTAAAAAAAGCATTTTACCAACCACCCTTGTAAGTATTAGAAGCGACTTTTTTGATGAAACTGAACAAAAAACCTTATTTTTTTATGTCAAATCAGGATTAAGAACTTCAAAAAACATTGAAAATAATAGTTTTGTTCAATATTAATAAAAATTAAAAACAATTTTTTAATTTAGCGATTGCACATATTTAATTTAAACAGCATTTTGCTACGTACTTGAACACATGAACACTAAAACCTAATATTTTAAGTTTTTATGATAAATGTAGATTAAGAACATTTAAAGATGCCCGAAATAATAGTTTTATGTCATAATTTTAATGAAGATACAGTTTTTCATTATTAAAGTTGATTTTTTTCAATTGAATAGTTTCCTAAAAAAACCTCACTGGGGATGTCTTTTTTATGATTTTTTTTGTATTCAGCATAAGAAATTACTTAAGAAAACACGTGTCTCACTTACAGGACAGAGAACTTTCAAAAAAAACAAATTTAATCATACTCAGTAGAAATATCTAGTGTTAAAGTTCAACCATAAATTTATATACCGCAAATATTTAAAAAAATTCGTTATTTTTTTATTAATATTGGCAATTCTTTAAGCTGTCATGCTAATGGTAGCTAGTTAAAACTTAAATAAAAACCTTTCATGAGGGGAGCGAAATAAGCCCATTCACGGCGGATTAGAGAATATTTATTAGAAGAAGGAGCAATGTAGCATACAAAACTGATAGCCTCAACTCAAGTTTTCTACAACTTAATGCAGCGATTCATCATGGTGTCGAGTTCAGCTATTATGCCGTGACGGTTTCTCGTTTGTGCGTCTGAGTACTTATATGCTCGTATTTACAGAAACCTTTATTTAGCTGAAAACATATCGTGTATGACACGTGTGCCAGAGTGTGCCGCTCAAGGAATACATATTATCTTAAAAGTTTCCTTAAAAATGCAGGGAATAAATTTTATGTAAAATTGCTTCTTTCTTGTTGTTAATTAACTATAATATCTCTTATATACGTTATAAATATATTCGTTATTATCAGTATATTTTATTATATTATTATTGTTGGCATTACATTTAAGCATGTACATTTTCATATCGAAATCTGAATAGCGGGTTGAGGAATCATGGTTTTTGTGATTAGGCCATGTAAAATTATGTGTCATTTCGCTTACGACTCAATGAGATATTTTTAGTGTTCCGTACAGAAGACTTATGTTAAAAAGTTAAAATTTGAATCAAGGGGTTGGTCTTGGGGGGTAAAATCGGAAGTGAAAAAAAAAAAATTACCAGGTCATCGAGTGAGGTGTCAAATGAAAGTTTGTGAAAACACGAGTTCAAAAATATACATGATGTAATATTTGCGCACACTGTTCTTGGAAATAATTTTTAAAAAAATGGGAAAAAAAGTCCCTGTCCACTCACCTTATCTCAAAAAGTACCAGTCAAAAAATGTTCAAAAAATCTGGAATAGTCTTCATAAAGAATAAATTGAGCGAAAATTATCACAAGTGCATTACGTTTAATAATTTATCACTCTCTCTCTTTAGTAACATACTTTCTTTCTTCATCCTCCTCACTCGCTAGTATTTACTTACAATTTTACAACCAATTTTTAGACGTATAATAATAATAATAATAATAATGCATGCAAAGAAAGACTTACCATCGAGAGGAAGGCAGGAGGAAGAGGAATTATAGACATCAGATCATTACACACAAAACAAAATACAAGCACTTAGGAAATTCTTTCACAGCAAGCAAACCAGCCTCCACACAGCGACAGTGAAAGCAGACAAAAACTACACACCTCTCGACTTATCCCGGGCAGACCACTCAGCAGACACACACAGTCACGCCCAATTACAACAGGAAAAGATGAAAACGTGGTCAGAGAAAACACTCCACGGAAAACACAGATACCACATAGAACAAGACCACGTAAATAAAAAACAATCATACACCTGGTTACAGGATGGGCAGCTATTCCCTGAGACTGAAGGCTTCTTACTTGCCATCCAGGATAAAGTCATATTAACCAGAAACTACCAAAAGCATATCATCAAAGACCCGACTATTGCAGAGGACAGATGTAGGAAATGCCACCAGCAGAAAGAAACGATAGAACACATAACGAGCGGATGTAAAATATTGGCCGGAACAGAGTACACAGCCAGGCATGATTCAGCTGCCAAAGTAGTTCACCAAGCACTAGCCACAACATACAAACTCATAGAAAACACAGATCCCTACTACAAATACACGCCAACATCCATACTTGAAAATGAAGATTACAAGCTCTACTGGGACATCGGTATCCATACAGATAAAACAGTCTCCGCCAATAGACCCGATATTACTTTTCAGTGCAAAAAAGGAAAAGTAACCTATCTAATTGACATAGCTGTCCCCAACGACACAAACATCCAAACGAAATACACAGAAAAAATTTCCAAATACACAGACCTTGCAACGGAAATAAAAAGGGTATGGAGACAAGAAAAAGTCATCATTGTCCCCTCATTATATCAGCCACAGGCCTTACACCAATAACATTCACACCACATTTAGTGCAATTAGGACTCAACACAGACATACACAGAAACATTCAGAAGTCAGTGATTTTGAAAACATGTAACATTGTCAGGTCATTCCTTAATACGGAATGGTAATAGCGTTTGTGCTGACTTGGTTTTGGCCCGTCAGCCAAACATAGAACCACATTGATCAAATGTGAGAAAGAAGAACTTTTTGTAATAATAATAAACAATTTTATTCAAAGTATGCAATATACAGTGAATAGGACAGAGTGTAGCTAAACATTTGACTGATTTAGATTTCAGAATGTCGGGTAGATTATTATAAGTTTTAACTAATTTGTACGTGAAATACCTTTCAAATATGCCTGTTTGATGAAGTGGAGGCGTAAGTAAACCTCTGCTTCTTATATTTATATTATAAACGTCAGTCTTGAACGTGATATGTAGGTGACTTAGTGCAGATAATTTTATGATACACGGCACAACAATGCAAATATCGTCTTGACTTCATGTCAATCCATTTAGCTTCCTTCAGTTTATGAGTAACTGGATTTCGATTTTTTATACCGTGGCTAAACCGTAAACAATATTTCTGAATTTTTTGAATTCTTTTTGTATCTTCTGCAGTCAAACAGGAGACGTAAACAACATCACAGTGGTTAAATATAGATAAAATGATGAGTTTTAATTGAGTAATTTAATAAATGTCTTGAGTTATAGAGACACCTAAGCAGACCCACTGCCCTCTTAATGCAAGTCGACACGTGTTTTTTTAAATCTTACAGTTGAATCCAAAATTAAGCCAAGATTTTTAGCCTTAGCTTTAACAGGTATCCTTTCGTTAGAAATATTGACTTCAACTAGTGAAGTGAGTCTCTTTACAACAATTGGTCTACCGAACAACATCGTGACACATTTGTTGGGATTAAGTTTCAAATGATGTTCCTCTGAAACTCTCTGTATAACCTCCAAATCACCATTTATCAGTCGAGAACCGTCTTTGCACTGCATTCTCAGAAAAAGAGTAAAACAACTGAGTATTGTCAGCGTACATCTGACAGATACAGACTTTGAGAAATGACAGAAATAAATGGGTATGGTATGGGTATAGCATTTATATATATTTATACATATTTATAATTTACAGTTTACAATTTTTGGCGATCTATATTATACACTTAAACGTTTTTATTCAATAATTGATTTTATATTTATTACACTTCACTTCACTTTCACAATACACGCACTGGTATTTTCAATATTATTTTATAGAACTAATTAGATCTGTTTATATTTGTTTCAGATGAACGGTTTATGTTGCCTTCCTTGGTCTTATATGCATTTTACGAGTCCAAAATACTTCGGAATGCAGTCTAGTGTCACTGATAAGGCACCAACACTGAACGACGGTCGGCACGCGACCAGCAACGGACCGTCGCACTCCGATACACGTATTATTTGCGCGTGTAGATTGGACTGGTTTTAAATTTATTCCACTAGGTCTTCAGAATAAATTGAAAATTTGAAATATAGAGTTTATGTTTCGGATTCTTAGCCTCACACGTTGCTGTTATGTCGGGTGTCAGTGTTGATACTTATGTCTTGTACCTATAGAATTTATCTGATATTTCGGTAATGTATTGTCTTACTTTCTGTGTGTTAGTTAAGTCGTATAAATTGTCTATTCTCTTATAACGTCCCGCGGAGGCTACACATTTGAGAGTCCAGTCAGGTAGCTACATGCGCATAAAACCTCTGATCGTGGTTAAGTCAATTTCAGCACTATATAAAAGTATTTGTCTCCTAACAGTATTTTTATCTCATACCTATATGACTATCGACACTTATTTGTGACACATCAATACGTGGGTTGCTATTTATATTTCTGGCCTTGGCAACAGTAAGTGTTGCCAGGTGCCATCTGACATTTCCATTAGAAACTTGACACTGTTGAACATAACCTTTGAACAAACATTTTGTCATTTGAGCGGAATTAACTATTATATATTAAATAACTCGTGAACATTTTCGTGCGATTATTTTTCATAACTTTCGACGTAGATTATCAAGACAAGAGTACATCGATGAACTTAATTCTTTATACGGCGATGAAGCCCCAACCTACAGCACTGTAAAAAACTGATACAACGAAGTCAATTGTGGCCGAAGTTCGCTCCAGGATGAATTCCGTGAAGGCCGTCCAAAATCGGTTGTTGTGCTAGAAAACATCGATGCTGTGTGTGAACTAATAAAGCAAGATCGTCATGTGACATACCGTGACATTGAGGCATCTTTAGGCATTAGTATGACAAGCATCAATAAGATATTGCGTGATCATTGGACCGTAAAAAAGATTTGTTCGCGTTGGAATCCGCATAATCTGACAAACCTTCAAAAGAAGGCTCGTGTGGATTGGTGCAAGGAAATGTTGGAAAAATACGATCAAGGTGCATTGAAGGCTGTGAATAACATCTACACAGGTGACGAATCATGGATCTATGCATATGAGCCCGAAACAAAACAGCAATCGACTGTATGGGTCTTCCAACAAAGGTTGTTCGCGGAAGAAGCACATCGAAGCAAATGGTTGCCTGTTTCTTCGGCATTACCTGTCACATGGCGACAGTGGCGTTAGAGCAACGTAAGACGGTCAATTCTGAATCATACACGACCATTTGTTTGCCAGAAGTCTTCGGAGAAATTCGGAAAAAGTCGAAGAAGAGGCGAATAATTCTTTATCATGACAATGCGAGCTCTCACACATCAGCTCAAACAAAGGAATTTTTGACCGGCCAAAACATCGAATTGATGGGTTATCCGCCGTACAGCCCTGATTTAGCACCCAATGACTTTTTTTATTCCCGTACACGAAAAACAAATTACGTGGTCAACGATTTTCGACACCCGAAGAAGCAGTTGATGCATTCAAAACGCATGTTTTGGAGTTACCTCAATCGGAGTGGAAAAAGTACTTCGAAAATTGGTTTAAACGCATGCAAAAGTGTATTGATCTTCATGGAGAATATTTTGAAATACAATAAAACCAATTTTGAACATAAATATTTGTTTTTTTCATTATCAGGCTAGAAATATAAATAGCAACCCACGTACCAGTTGGGATTAGATAAAATAATACGGCCTATTTTTATATACTCTAAGAAACAATCAGATTCTTTTAGGGAAGAGAGCAGATACGTAGCCTGGTTCCATTCCTAAAAATTTACATTCCCTAAATAAATGTTATTATGTCAAACTATTTAAACAACAGCTTGAAAACAGATTTAGTTATAAAAAAATATGACAGATATGTCTAAAATAAGGTGAAATAAATAACACAGGTATTGCTTTGTGATGCAAGAAACCCTTTAGAATTACAGTAGGGCTTTAATAAAAGCTATGCATGAGCTAAACCTAAAAGCTGTTGTGAAATCTATTTCAAAATGCAAGCGAAATTCGTGTGTAATATTATAAGTACTTAAGGGGGAATGGTTTAAGTCTACCTGTTCGTTTAATAATTGATTGGAGTTTTCCGTTTGTTAATTTCAAGACATTCAAGCAAATTCAATTTTTTAGATTTATTTTCTACGTGTAGGATTTTTAACGTATCATCAAAATTATGGGATTCGTTTATTAAATGGGTTGCGTAATGTGAATTGTTCTTATTTTTTTAAATAACTATGTTTATGTTCTTGAATGCGAGTTTCAAAAGATCTACCAGTTTGTCCTACGTAGGTTTTAGTACAGATCTACCAGTTTGGATTTTTTATTCAAGATATTAGCTCTAATGTTGGGGTCATGGATATGGGGTAATGGATATGACCCCAACATTATAGATAATATCTTGAATAAAAAATTCTTTAAACAAGCAATCTCTCTAATTTATCCCACAATTAATGACAAAAAAGGAAAATTTATTACACTCACATACACAGGGAAAATAACTAGAACAATTTCCAAACATTTAATAAAAAAGAACAATAAAATAGCATTCAAAACCAGTAATTCCTTAGGGAGTATAATTTTGAATGACAAAACCAAATCTAAGAAATCCTTAAAATCAGGAGTTTATTTATTAAATTGTAGATCTCGTACTAAAACCTACGTAGGACAAACTGGTAGATCTTTTGAAACTCGCATTAAAGAACATAAACATAGTTATTTAAAAAATAAAAACAATTCACATTACGCAACCCATATAATAATCGAATCCCATAATTTTGATGATACGTTAAAAATCCTACATGTAGAAAATAAATAAATCTAAAAAATTAAATTTGCTTGAATGTCTTAAAATTAACAAACGGAAAAAACTTCAATCAATTATTAAATAAACAGGTAGACTTAAACCATTCCCCCTTACTTAATCTGTATTAGTTCTCGGAAATAGTATCACAGATTTGCATTCTTAAAATAATTCTGTCTGTAAATAATATAATAAAATGATTAGCATAATCTTAGGTAATTAAGGATAGTTTTAAGCACTATATTACCAGGATTACTACCAAATATTTTTTCTTTCTTATTTACTTCTGAAGAAGCCATTGTATGGTGAAACAATTGTCAAGTGACTTTAAATATATTGGAAATTAAAACATAGTGTTGTTTTTATATGATTTTATTATGAATTTTCAACAAGTATCGGCTAACACAATCAAAGATGTTATAAGTACTTTTTAAGGCACTACCTAATCATTTTTTACTTACTGTTTTTCTTATTAATTTTTTAAGATGATTTTTCACTTGTCTTAGAACCTATATCACTTATAGCGACAGATCGTTAATGTAAAGAAGAAAGTGAGTAGGAAAGCATAAATACCTGGAGTACACCGGTAATCATAGCGAAATCGTCGGAAAAAATCCTGACCTACATAGAACGAGCTCTAATGAATCTCAAATGCGATAACCAAAATTTTTAGAACATACTGTAAGAGCTTACTTTAACCAATAGTTCTTCGTGCCAAATACAGTCAAATGCCCTTGGTTTATGTAATGTGGAACCAAACGGTACTTTTCATAATGCGAAATTACGTCGTTTTAAAGATATGTGGCACAGGTTAGAAGATCCCTTGATGATCTTTGCTCCTTCTTCCTTTTTCTTATAGAGTGTGTCATATAAGTAGGCATACTGCCTGTTTTATCCCCATTAGGCCTCTTCCGATGTGGACTTCCAGCATTCCTTCCACCTTTTCGGCGATCTGCCTCTAGTTCTTTTACAGCAGGGTTTATTGAATTTGGCCCGTTTTACCAGTCTGTTGTCGGCTATCCGATCTACGTGTTTATTCCATTGTTTTCTTCTAGTTATGGTCCATTTGGATATTTCTTGGATCTTACTTATTTCTTGTAGATCTTTGTTGCGGATTCTGTCGTAGATAGTTTTTCCATGTATGTCCTTAATCACCTTCATTTCTGTTGTCCTCATGATTTGTGCTATTTTACATATGGTCTCATTGTTGTCTTGTATATTCTTATTTTATTTTTCACTATGAGGCATTTATTTTTCCATAATATATCTGTCAAACAATCTACTATTAGTGATGCCTTCATACTCGTAGACTGTTGTAGCTTGTTGTCATTGTTCTCAGGTATTTAAAATTACTAACCTGTTCAATAAGAAAGATCTTCTGAAGGTTGTCCTCAGAATCGGAGATGAGGAATGTATCGTCAGCGTAGCAGATTGTGTGGAAGTGTGTTGCCCATTTTGTATCCTCTAGTTTTTGGAAGATAAAGGGACTAAGTGAATCGCCTTGTCATATTTCGGCGTTTATTTTTACTTCTTTGCTCAGTAGATGTCCCACTTTTATGTCTTTGTGTACGAACGCTATATGGATGAGAGTTAATAATATTGAATCATTAGAGGTGTTGAAAAAATGTTGGTCGTAGCCTTTTTAAGTTTTATAAATTTAAGCTAAACTCGAGCACATTGCCACCAGGAAATATTTCTTTTTTATAGTATAAGTTAAAAAGTATATAAAGAACTGATGTTAGTTCGCCAGCATATTTTTTGATGACTGGTATTTTGTAAACGACAGAAGATTTTTTGGTGTCTAGCTTGAGTAAATTCCGATTCATAACCTTTTGTCTAAAGTATTGAACATTTTTAACTGTAAGTTGCAAACGATGGGTGGTGTTTTTATTTGTGTAATTGAAGCAAAGAGTCCAGCTGCCAAATTAGATTTCTAATGTTGCAATAATATTATCTAATGGTACTGTTTAAGTAAAATTTTGAGTTACTGCCTTGGAAAGCTGTTGATACAGGTAAGAGGTTTATTTTTAATTGTGAGATTGTTTGCATCTTTTTTGAGTACTATCAAAGATGTTATGGCTTGTGACGTAAGAGATTTGTTGATATCATTTATAAGTAAGAAGTTTAGAAGCAGCATTGTTTTTTATCTTCAATCAAACCATAGCTTGCTAGCAGAACTACATTCCTTTCGCAAAGCTTAAATACAAACCGAAATAACGTCAAGAACCTCTTTAACGTTAACAGACGGATAGTTTAAATTCAAACAATCTCTTAGCCAAGGGAAATTCTGAACAAATTCCTTGAATTCTGCCATAAATGTATGAGCTGATAGGGACTTGAAACTGAAATGGACGCTCAAGTAGCAATAAAAAATCTTTAAAATATGTAAGAAATTCTGGAAAATTAATGTCACTTAGTATCTTGGTAATCAATAAAGGAAACAGATGAATTGATTGAATTATTGTTTTTAAACGAACATCAATATCCATAGGCTCTTGAGTACTCTCTCATTGGTAAGGTAAATTCTGACAGGGATTCGATTTCAATGTTACGGGTGAGCGGAGAATAAAAGTCGAGTCCATGATGTAGAAAGTGGACTATGCTAGTAGATTAACTGAGCCAAATTTTATAGATAAAGTATTTGAGGTATGATACAGATAATTGGTTTTATTTTGATAACTTTGAGATTCAAGAGAAATTCCTTACTAAATGGTTGTACCTTTATGACTGTAATTACTTGCATGAAAAGTGTATATTTTTTTTTTTTTTTTTATGGGTCTAGCACACGTGCTACAGGGAAGTCCCTAAAGCGCTACAGGAGCGACACGTGTGCGGAGAAAGCGATTCACGTTGTTCTTGAATCGCTGTAGATTGTACTCGATGGGAAACACAGTCCTGGGTAAACCATTCCAAAGGTATGATGTTCTCCATATAAAAGACTGCTTGAAAAGCGTTGTACGAGGAGTAACAAGCTGAACCTCATACGGATGTGAAGCATTAGCGCGACGCGTACCTCTAATATGCACCGCTCTGGGAGGAATTAAACGGGCCACATCCTTCGAACACTTTCCATGAAAGTACTTGTAGAATAGGCTCAAGTCGCCAACCGTTCTTCGATGTTCCAGCGAATCAAGGCCGTCGGTCAGTTCCGGGTGTCCAATCAGACGAACAGCTCTTCTCTGGATAGAATCCAACAAATGCAGTGTATGTTTGGGAGCGGAGCTCCAAACATGGGAGCAGTATTCCATAGTTGGTCGAATTTGAGCTTTGTAAAGAATTAACAGTTGTTGTGGAGTGTAAAGCTTTCTGGTTCGAAAACAATATTCCCAACTTTTGAGAAGCTCTTCTTGCTATGCCTGCAACATGTTCATGCCAGGACATATTTGCTCCCAAATTAACGAATAACAGATTGAGTGACGATGTTAGAGAGATGGAGCGCCCCGACATAACTATGTCGGGTTCTGCAACGTTAACTTTTTTAGAAAAAACTGCCGCCTGGGATTTTGTAGCGTTAAATTCCACTTGGTTACTGTCACCCCAAGATAGAATTTCTTCCAGGTCTTTGTTAAGTTGAATGACTTCCTGCTGTCTGCGGATATTCGTCTGAGTAGTCGATGTCCGAGCGTTCAAAGTGAATGAAGAGATAAGTGTACTGTCATCTGCAAAGCTGTAGATTGGATTCTCGGTCTTTTCCAGCAGATCGTTAATATAAATGAGGAAGAGAGTAGGAGACAGTATGGAACCTTGGGGCACACCGGCGTTGATAGTGAAGGTGTTAGAAAGAAATCCGTCAACTGCCACTCGTAAAGAACGCTCTCTGAGGAAACATGAGAGCCACAAACAGAACTTTTCAGACATACCACAAGAACGTAGCTTAGCCAACAGCCCATCGTGCCAAACACGGTCAAATGCCTTGGATATGTCAAGAGCAACCGCTCGCGATTCTCCAAAGTGTTTAATTGCGTTGTTCCAAACATGTGTTACATAAGTCAGAAGATCTCCTGTTGATCTATTTTTACGAAAGCCATATTGGTGATCACTAATAATGTTGAATCCTTCAAGATATTTTAGAAGATGCTGATTGATAGCCTTTTCCATGACTTTCGATATTATTGAGAGTAGTGCGATTGGTCGGTAGTTATTTGGCAAGGTCTTCTTGCCTTTTTTAGGTATCGGCTGAACTGTGGCACATTTCCAGCAGGAAGGAAATATTCCCTTTCTGTAGGATAGGTTGAAAAGTCTACAGAAAACTGGTGTTAGTTCCCTCGCACAGTTCTTGAGAACTATGGCAGGTATTCCGTCAGCGCCTGAAGCCTTTTTGGTGTCTAGCTTCATCAAAATACGTTTTATGATACGCTGTCTGAAGACAATATCGGGCATCCTTGACTGCACTATGGGAATAGTAGGTGGTGTTTTTCCTTGGAAATCGACAGTAGAATGTGAAGCAAAGAGTTCAGCCAACAAGTTCGCTTTCTCAACAGGTGTCGTTGCAATAGAATTATCTGGCCGTGTGAGTGGTGGTATGGTGGATTTGGTGAAATTTTGAATAACTGCCTTGGCGTTCACTAATTTTTGACGATGTTGATGTGCTTTTCACAGAAATATCCTTATTAGGGCTACCTTTACTTTAGTTAATATATAATTCTTTCTATTCGAAAATAATACCGTAAGCGGAGCTGAAGTAACAGATGCAGGATCTTATATTAATTCAATTTCAATTTAAAAAACGACAAAAACTTTATACTCAAACAATTTATCTGAAGCCAGGTTCAATCCTAAATGAAATCTTTAAACCGCTGCACCGGATACAGTAACTGAATTTCATTTACGATTTTAGGAATTTTAGAAGAGAACATCTGGAACTATAACCAGTCGTAAAATAAAATGAAAATAAAATTGCTGTAATTTTAATAGGGATTACTCAATAGCGTACAAAAAGGTTTTTATGACTAATTTTAATGTTTTTTTTTTTTTTGCGCAATTTAAATTGGGTTTTTGAAGATGAATTACATTTCTCCAAAAAAAGAAAACATGGGGAGATTAGATGTATAAAAACGTTATTATTTTTAATAAATATATTATCTAGTTCTTACTTTAGACATCTAAAAAACTTTCCATAGTTTCATTAGTGGACTTATATAAAACAAGGAATATTGGTTTTGTGCATCCCTTTGGAAAATCACCACTTTCCAAATATTTTCTTTATCCGAAAGTAGCTATTTCCTCATAATCACAAAAAGCACTATTTTTCCGTGCAATTTCAGAATGTTATGAGATTAGAAAACTAATTAAGAAAGTGGCAGTGTTGTATTAAGCTTTCAAAGCTTCCTCAATAAACATGCTTAGTTAAGTTGCAACGTATTGTGTCCCCGAGTTTAACAAATAACTAGATATTTTCTGACTTTACTCTGGGAATCGCTTCTTTATGCTAACATTTTTTTAACTCAAAACAATGTTGCATTAGAAAGGAAATGCATCTCTTTTTTAAAAAAATACTAATTCAAGAATAATGGATAACCTGGACGTGCCATCTATTAATCATCAAACCAGATATGTCATGTTTCACACCATATCAAAGCTTATCATTTAACCTAGATGACGAGGCAATGACAAAACAATCACAATAGCATAAATCATTGGCTACGAATATCTTAAGAGATACGCTTTTTAAATTATTTCTGCTCTTGTGATTGGCCCCTTCATCTAGGCTAGATGATGAAAGCTGATATGGCTTCAAACATTATATGCTCTAGTTTGGCAAATAATCGACACACCCAGACTGTTAATTACTTTTAGACTCTTGTACTCTTAATGCAAGAATAAAACCCACTGGAATTGGCCCGATAAGGCACAATATATTGGGAGAGCGTATGGTCAATTATCCATTATTTTTAACGCAAGCCAAAATTCGTTGAAAGTTTCCTACCGAGGCACTATATATTTTTTCGATATACTTCGTTTATTTTTGTCATTTCTCTCACTATTACAGAATTTAAACTTCGAATTTAACTTTTTTTCGAATAGAAGGCTAGAATTTTCTTCTGGTATAAAAGTATTCTTTTTATTTACTACATCACTAGAACGGTCAACAAATTGATTGTCATTAGTGCGGATTGAACTGTTTCTCAACCTTTGAGTATTTACGACCCAATTTTCAAACATAATTTTCATCGCGCCTCCCCCCCCTCTCATACAATAACAATGCATGCAATAATAATGTATTTTCAGTATTTTGATGCTAAAGCTGCACTATGACCTTAATTACAAACCTTACAAACTATCAAGAATTAGTAAAGTTATTCATATTTGGCAACACATATCTG
This sequence comes from Pachyrhynchus sulphureomaculatus, assembly GCA_019049505.1. NCBI lineage: Eukaryota > Metazoa > Arthropoda > Insecta > Coleoptera > Curculionidae > Pachyrhynchus > Pachyrhynchus sulphureomaculatus. The sequence goes on from CM032449.1 coordinate 136,724,226, forward strand.
CTGCGTTGACAAAACTAGAATCAATGCCTCTCTATTGCTCTCTGTTACGTCCACCATATCGGTAGCGGGTTCGAGAGAAGTTCCGAGTTGTCTCGAACATTCGGAAAGTCTGCCTAAAAGTGTATAAATGCTGCACCTCGTTCAATTACAGCCCGTCTCAGTCGAGTTGACCCTTCTACTGCTATCGGATTTATCGTGAATGTGTGTGTATTAGACGATAGCGAAGCATCAACAAGTGCACAGACGAGCGTGGTTCCGAAAACAAAATCAACAAAATATTCTCAAGAATATTTAAATTTGGAGTTTACCAGTACTGAAGTAAATGAAGAAGAAAGGCCCCTGTTTGTTATTTGCCCAAAAATCTTGACAGCAGACAGCATGAAACCAAATAAACTTAAACGGCATTTGGAAACGCTTCATAGTGAGTACCTTAACAAACCCCGAGAATTCTTCGAATGAAAATTAAAATCATATTGAAAGCAGAAATCATTTTTTTAAAAAAATTTTGTCTGTGAACGAAAAAGCTTTACTTGCCTCTTACAAAGTTTCATATGAAATAGCCAGATGTAAAAATCCTCTCACCATTGGTGAAGAGATTGTTTTGTCCGCAGCAATTGAGATTGTAGAAATTATGTTTGGAGATAATTTTGCCAAACAATTGCAATCCATACCTATTTCAAATGATACTGTTGCCCGTCGAAATGGTGATATAGCTGAAGATGTACAGCGTCAGCTTTTCGGGAAGTTGCGTGACAAATTGTTTTCAAATCAGCTTGATGAGGCTACAGATAGCAATAAAGATGCTCTTCATTGCCTATGTTCGATTTGGTGATGGTATGTCAGCAGTAGAAGAACTATTTTTCTGCAAACAAATAGAACTCAAAGCAACATCACTCACATTATTTGCTAACTTAAATAATTTTAGAAACGAGGCAAACATGGAGTGAAAAATTGCGTCGGAATATGTACCGATGGTGCTCATTCAATGTCTGGAAGATTTCAAAGTGTACAAGCACTTGTGAAACAAAAATCTCCACTGTGTGTGTGGACACATTGTATGATCTAGAGAGAAGCTTTGGCTTGCAAAGAAATGGTCCTGAATATTGTGCTCACTACAGTTGTAACCGTAGTAAATTATATTAAAATCTAGAATTTTTCTGCACTTTATAAAGACATGGATGCCGAACATTTAGCGTTACTATTTTATTGCGAGGCAAGATGGTTATCAGGTGGGGAAATGTTTGCAACGTGTTTATGAATTAAGAAACGAAATCGCCATTTTTCTAGAAGAGGAAAACCGACCGGAAGCCCAGATGTTTCGAGATAGTTTATTTGTGATGAAATTGAGCTACTTGGTCGATATATTCGAGAAACTAAATACCTCAAAATTATCAAGGAACAAATACACATATATTCGATACAAGTGATAAACTTAATGCTTTTTGTAGAAAATTGGAATTGTTTACAAATGTGAGTGAAAGTGTTAAAACATACAAGGCTAAAAAACAACATGTGAAAGTTGTTTTAGTAACCATTGAAAACCATCTAGCCATGTTGACAAAGAATTTTAAAAAGTATTTTCTTATTGACGAAAACTTGGTAGCAAGTTACGAGTGGGTTAGGGATCCATTTCAAAATATTTCTAAAGGGCTCTCAACTTCCGAAGAAGAAATCTTCATAGACTTCACTGCAAGTGGCGAAATCAAAAGACAATTTAATAATCAATCACTCTCTGAATTTTGGGCAGGGGAGAGTTTTCTGCACTGAAAACAAGAGCATTTCGTATACTATTAAAATTTTCAACATCCAATCTTTGCGAAACCGGATTTTCTGCGGTGGTTGCTTTGAAAACAAAATATAGATCTCAACTAAATACAAAAAAAGAACTCAAAGTGTCTTTTTCTAATATTAAACCCTCCTTCGAAAATCTTTGCTCTGCAAAATAGGCCCAAGGGAGTCACTAATAATTATTAAACTTGTTTTAATTTAGTATTGATAGGTTAATTATTAGGTAAATACATTGTGTAGTACTAATACAATCCTAGTTATAGGTATATTATATCAGTGTAAATGTGTATTTTATTTCTTATTATGTCAGGGTGTATTTTGTTTTGCTTTCTTTTCAATAAATTATATTAAAAGTCTTTAATGAATGTTTTTAATAATAATTTCTTTTCGATACGCTCGCGCCCCCCCCCCCCATATTGTAATCACGCTCCTCTAGTGGGGCGCGCCCCACAGGTTGAGAAATGCTGATATATAATAAAAATGCCCGTTGCAGTACTATCGCCTTACCTAAATGGTCCCGTAAAAAAATAAATGTATGTTGGGACACTTGGACAACGTTGACGGATATTATGACAACCTCGCCGATATCCATTCAAAAAGGATAAATCCTACTCAGAAGCAGAGGTGACCGATAAAAAAATTTACTTTATCATTAGAGAAAGATAGCATAGAATGGAAGTAATCTACAAAACTATACATGAAATTATTCTCACTTATAATCTGTCTCTATATACGTCCTATTTTTTAATCATCGTCATTTAGTAAAACAATATACTGAGGAATAATTATATCAGAAAAATGACTTTATTATTAATTATCAGTATTGCTATTTATAAATTATGATCAGTGATAAAATCATTTTTAAAATCAGCTCTAATTGATGTATTAACATATTAAAAAAGCAACTCTTCAAAATAGCTGTTATTCTATTAAGTTCTTCAATCAGTCCCAGTCAGCCCAGAATAGCAAGACGTTGCCAGGTTTTTGACATTATAGTATCGTGATTGCCTCCTCGTAGATTAATCATAAAATCTCTAGTTAATATAGTGTATGTAGACTTATTATGAATTCTTTGACAAATGTTATCTAATATGCTTGTGTAGTGTGGTATTGTTACAATGTAGTATGATATCCGAGTTATGTATACAATGTTTTTACACTGACAGATGGGGTCTACTTTAATGAACTTTAAAGAAGAAAATATGTATAAATTAAAATTGGGTTTCGACCCTACAACTCATAAAGCAACTCATAAGATTACTTCTTCTTCCTATTCACCTACCATTTCTTCAGTTTATATTGAGGTTGATATTCTCTGCTAGTCGAAAAATGGACGCAGCGTTCGGAACTCTACACCAGTCCCTGATATTTCGGAGCCACGGGTTCTATTTTCCACCTGGACCTCACATACCTTCCATTTTTCCTTGAAGAATAAGTTTCGGAATCCAGTAGAAACCTCTTAGTATATGTCCGAAAAAAGACACCATTCTTTGTTTTACGATATTAAGTAGTTGTCTCTTTACTCCGGCCCTTTGAAGCACTTCTTCAATGGTTAAGTGTTCTATCCAAGAAATTTATAGCAAATGTCACAGTATCCATAGCTCGAAAGTTTCGATACGATTCAATGATCTCACTTTTAATGACCATGTCTCTACACCACATAAGAGGACCAGCCAGACATAGCATTTTATTACTCGTAGGCGCAGGGAGAGTGACAATTGTCTTTGAAGCAGCATATTTTTTCAACTTTAGAAAGGTATCCTTTGCAATGCTAATCCGCAGTTTAACCTTTCCATCGCATTCCTACTGTTCGTTGACGACTGAGCCACTAACCATAAAATTACTGTAAATGACAATGAAAGTCTAATAAAAGAAAACAATTATTGTTAAATTTGAATAGGCATATTATATGAAACTTTTAAAAGAATATTCGAATATGTGGAAACTAAAATTAAATCGTTTTTACATGAAGAGTAAAATAATCCTCTCAAAGGGATCGAGCAATATTTCATTAGAAAGGAAAGGGGGCCATGATGCCTACAAAACTAATAGCCTAAACTAAACTTTTCAACAAGTTGAAGCGATGATTCATCATGCATGTCAGTTTCAGACCTTATGCTGTGACAGTTTCTGTTTTGTTTGTGTATATATACTAAAGTTTACTCGCGCATAACGTAAATTCGTATTTTAATAAATTAAATTCAGGATCGTGGAATTTAAATAAATTTGACTTCTTTTAATAACAAGCCAAGAAATAACCTAAGTGAATAATAACAGTCTAAAATATACTAATATAAATTAAGACTTACTAAATTAGTACACAATACAAAGTGAGATAAAAATAACCGGTCAAGTGCAAGTTGAACTTACACAAATATTGTTCCGTACGTTGACTGCTTCTGAAAAAAAAATTTTTGTTACGGAGGAATAAATTGATCAGTGACTTCACCAAACACACCCCAAATGAGTTTTCAACGAAGTTTGTTTCCGATCTTTACTGAAAACTGATGACTTTGATTTTTTTTTATATACCAGATCAATTATTAAAGGTAATGCACTCGTGAAAATTTTCGTTCAGTTTACAGCCCGTGGAGAATATTCCAGAATTTTTGCAAAATTTTTAGATCAGTACTTTTCGAGATAGAGGGGTACAGCGATTTTTCGCGATTTTTTCAAAATAATACAAAGGAAAGTGTGCGCATATAAGACAATATATATATATATATATATATATATATATATATATATATATATATATATATATATATATAAATTTTTCACTTCCGATTTCACCCCCCAAAATTAACCCCTTGAGTCAAAATTTAACTTTCAAAACTACACGGCTCTGATGAGGCTATCAATTTCTATATTAGTACCAAATTTCAACTTTCTACGTCAAATAGTTTCGGACGGACGGACAGACAGACAGACACCGCAGTGATCTTATAAGTGTTCCGTACGGATCGGGCGCACTGTGCATACAGATAGTATGGAAGGGCCAGATAGCACCAATCACCATGAAGGCCAACCAGCCCCTAGGCAAGCTCTACCCTCTCCTTAATAAGCCTAATAAATTATCAACACGTAACTAGTTGAGAATTTACGAAAGGATCATCAGGATTGGCCTCACCTACTCCAGTCCGGCATGGTTCTAAAGGCTTTCTTCTTACAGATCCACTCTCCAGACCGTCCAAAACAAGGCCCTACACATCATCGTCAACGCTTCATGGTTCGTCCGCAATACCCAAATTCGCCATGGCCTCCAAATGCCAACAGTACGCTCAGCTTAGATCCCTGAATAAAGCCACCGACTACCCTAATTTTACAGTCAAAAAGGCGCCACCCAACGATAGAAGTCGCTAGCGTAGACCATCAGACCCTCTTCCCCAGGATTAGTGTTAAGATAGTAATAATTCGTTAAATACCTTAAAGCTCAGATATCTTAAATTTTATCTTATAAATATAAAACCCTTTGCTAGGCTAAGTTAATTATGTTACTGACATATAAATATCTAAAGATTGAAAATTATACTCATGTTAGATCAGTTAGTTATAGGGCATAGCACTAGCTAATTTATTCAATAAATAATATTAGATATTAGAACCAATTTACCCCAGTCTCCCTATTTTTTAGTTTTATCTTCTGTCCATTTTTTCCATTTCCTAACTTGAAATTGACCTTGAAAGGCTACTATTTCGACGCATTAGAAATGATAAAGAAATATTCGACGAACAAATTATTCGCAATTCAGAAGTAAGCATTTAAGAAACTACCAGAAATCATTGGAACTGGTATATAACTAGAGAATTACTGTGTTTGAGGTAATCTTGAAAAAACTCTATATACTAAAATAGAATTTTTTTTTTAAATAGTCCGTTTTTTCACACTTTGCGCATTTTGACTCAAGAAGGAAAAAATACCTTAAGATAACAGTTAGATGTTAATGTTTTACCTATTAATTTTAGTGATATAATTTTTTAGTGGCTTGAGTGTTTTTTATCTTTCTGACGAAAGGAGTTGCTTATCATATATTATTAGTACTTTCAGTAAATAAGCGGGCAAACGTTACCTCCTGCGTGTACATACTAGTCGATAAGAAAAATAAAGGGTATATGGTTAACCAGCTAGCTTTATAAGAAACTCGCAGATTCAAGTGTCCTCAATAGCGACGCAGATGGTATTATACAAGGTGTATGTGGATTTTTTTTTACAGCGCTTGCTGCTTGCCCTCCCTTAACCAAGTTCTCCACTCATCTTTGTTGTTCCAGTCCTCGTCCTTTAACCCTCTTTTTTCCATCGCCTGATCAACCTCATCTCTTCATGATCTTCGTGGTCGTCCTCTTTTCCTTCTACCTATTGGGCTCCAATCAGTAATTTTCTTTATCCACCTTGTGTCCTCAGCTCTTCTAACATTATACTTGGTATGTGTATATCATTTTCTTGATACTAACTTTGATATTTTTGTCGCATATTACGAAGTCGAGTTGTCTGATAGCTGTGCTAGGTTGTCCCAGTCGGATGTTAATTTCTTCTTCTGTTTTTCCGCTTTTCGATATGTTATATCTTAAGTATTTAAATATGCTGGCACCTTTTATTTCTTGATCGTCATCTATTATTAAGTGTTTCAATTCGGTATCGGTTGTTGACAGATATTCTGTTTTATCAATGTTGATTTCTAACCCTGCATGTTCATATTCTTAAGCTTTCTAAGCATGTAACTTAGGTCGTCTTCATCATGTGCGATGCCTACTTGGTCATCTGCGAAAAACAGTGTGTAAATGCAGCTATCTCGTATGGATACTCCCATTCCCTCACACTTTCGCTTTCATCCCTTTAATATTTATTCTTGATATATTTTAAATAACAGAGTTGAGGTGGGGCATCCTTGCAGTAGTCCTTTAGTTGTTGTGATGGTAGATATTATTTCTTTACCATTTTTTATGTATACTTTGTTGTCTTTGTACCAACTTTTAACTGCCTTTATGAGCCCTGGAAGTAATTTTGAAATATTTATAATAGTAAATAAATTGACTATTCAATAGCCTTCTTAGTGTACTCAATCAAATGTAATATCGGAAAATTAGTTCATAAAAAATAATTTGAACCGTTACATCTATGACAAGTTTCCAAGTGAGCCATGACTGGCTGTACTCAAGACGTCATTTCTGTGAACGCCATCATTCTTTGTCCGATTTTTTTAGACCAAGATGGTGACCCGAAATTTTGATCAGCCAAAAATGGTTGTTTTTGGCTAGAAAAAGCTGATCTAGCTTTGTCCTCCGGTGTTGGCGGCGTCTGCCTTTTACAGGTTCCTCTTATTTTATCAAGAAAAAACTAAATTTATTGATTATATATAGTTAAACAACGTTTTTGAGCCCTAAAGCTGGGTCCGGTCTCGGCAGCGTCTGCCCTTTAGGGAGCTCGACATTTTCAGTCTAAACAAACGTTATGGTTATAATTCAAGTGGTTAAACGACAGTCCATTTTTGGATGTAGCATACTGAACGTTATCTGAGCATTCCAAGGCGCGGGGGCCGCAAAATCAACGTTAAGAACTTTTATTTGACTAGTCCGATAGAATGAGTAATTAGGTAGACGGTTAGACGACAGGTTAAAATTTCGGGTCATCCTCTTAGTCTATTTATTTAGTTTTTCCAACGAGCCAGGATTGTTACTGTAAACTTTAGTTTTGAGATATTTTCGCAAGAAGACATCCATCAACATCTAAACACGGCCTCGTATAGGAAAATTTAGGTCAGTTCTTTTAAAACCAATTTATTTTGGATACTTTTTCCTAATAACGGACACAGATATCTTTGAAGTATACGATGTTGTTCCATCCTATTGAAACTAGGTTCTGTGGTTACAACCATTAAAAACGTTGGAAAGAGGATCTGTTGACAGTAACCCCTACGTCATATATATCTTCTAGGAGTTTATATAACCTTCACAAGGAATGTGGAATAATGAACTCTTGAGCCTATTAACGTCACTCGAACGTATTTCTCATTTGCATCACTTCTTGATATCCCTGCTCGCACGACGCAAGGGATATGTAAAGTCAAACTACTTTCCTCAAAGTTCAGGACCATTTTCTACTCAGGGTGTTAAATTGGACTTCATTTAAGCTCTCAATGAGATTCTCTCAACATAAAACTTTCTAAATTTTTTTTTTTAAAACTTCTTCTGTGATAGAAAAACCCCACAGCAATTAAATCTCCAAAGATCAGGGTTAAACAGCCTGCCTCCATCTTACTTCTGTTCCGGTGGCATAAATCCAATAAGCCAGTCAAATTATAACTTATTTATGGAACACCTTGTATAACAGTATATGTTGTACAACAGTTATTTCTATTCAATATGTCTTCTGTATGTATATTAAATGTACCTGATAAATTTACTTAAACCGACGTTAAAGTAAATTAGGAGTCCAAGAGAATGGAAATCTCAAGCGTGCAACCAAACTAGTACTTGACATATTTCTTGCCATTCGGGCTCCCTGGTTAGGTTTACACGACGACAATATTCTTCAGCTGTTGCGACACGCTCATAAAAACCGCCATCTCAACACACTAATTCCCTGATTTGAACACTGGAGAATCCAGCTCAACCCAGCAAAGACCCAAGCCATCATGTTTTGAAAAGTTCGCTATTCACCGCCGGAAAGCCTCACCCTCCAAGGAGCCTGACTCCGATGGTCAGATAGCATCAAGTACCTGAGACTCCACTACAAGCGGCTAGTATGGAAGGACCAGGTTACCGCCTCCGTCAAGAAAGCCAACTAACTCCTTGGTAAGCTGTAACAACTCCTGAATAAGTCAAGCAAATTGTCAACTAGCAACAAGTCAACAATTTACAAGATCAACAGAGCCAGAATGACCTACTCCGGCCCAGCGTGGTGCCAAATGTCAGGCGCACGCAGATCCACCATCCAGAACAAGGCCCTCCGCATCATCGTCAAAGCCCTATGGTTCGTCGGCAGCATTCAGCTTCACAGAGACCTCCAGATGCCCACAATCCGGGAATTCACCAGCAGCGCCCAGTTTAAAATCCTGGACAAAGCCAGCCACCACCCCAACCCCCCATTCAGGACCACCTATTGTCCCCCCCCACGCCAAGCCCACCGCCGTCTGCCAAGACCCAGCGAACCCCTGCTCTCGGATTAGCTTAAGTTAGTCTTAATTAATATTAAGTTTAATTTTATGTTCATAAAATAACTAAAGTTGAAATATCTTAAATTTTCTCAATACTTTTATATATATTTGTTTTTATGGGTCTAGCACTCGTGTGCGGAAAAAGCGATTCACGTTGTTCTTGAATCGCCGTAAATTGTACTCGGTGGGAAAAACAGTCCTGGGCAAATTATTTCGACTGCGTTGTACGAGGAGTAACAAGCCGAACCTCATACGGATGTGAAGCATTAGCGCGACGTGTACCTCTAACATGCACCGCTCTGGGAGGAACTAAGCGGGCCACATACTTCGAACACTTTTCATGAAAATACTTGTAGAATAGACTCAAGTCGCCAACCGTTCTTCGATGTTCCAGCGAATCAAGGCCGCCGGTCAGTTCCGGGTCTCCAATCAGCCGAACATCTCTTCTCTGAACAGAATCCAACAAATGCAGTGTATGTTTGGGAGCGGAGCCCCAAACATGGGAGCAGTAATTCATAGTTGGTCGAATTTGAGCTTTGTAAAGAATTAACAGTTGTTGTGGAGTGTAAAGCTTTCTGGTTCGAAATAACATTCAAAACTTTTGAGAAGCTCTCCTTGCTATGCCTGCAACATGTTCATGCCAGGACATATTTGCTCCCAAATTAACGCCCAACAAATTGAGTGACGATGTTAGAGGACTGGAGTGCTCCGACATAACTATGTCGGGTTCAGCAAAGTTAACTTTTTTTCGAAAAAACTGCCGCCTGGATTTTTCTAGCGTTAAATTCCCCTTGGTTACTGTCACCCCAAGATAAAATTTCTTGCCTTTCTTAGGTATCGGCTGAACTGTGGCACATTTCCAGCAAGAAGGAAATATTCCCTTTCTGTAGGATAGGTTGAAAAGTTTACAGAAAACTGGTGTTAGTTTCCTCGCACAGTTTTTGAGAAGTATGGCAGGTATTCCGTCAGCGCCAGAAGCTTTTTTGGTGTCTAGCTTCATTAGAATACGTTTTATGATACGCTGATACGCTGTCTGAAGACAATATCGGGTATCCTTGACTGCACTATGGGAATAGTAGGTGGTGTTTTTCCTTGGAAATCGCGAGTAGAATGTGAAGCAAAGAGTTCCGCCAACAGGTTCGCTTTCTCAACAGGTGTCGTTGCAATAGAATTATCTGGCCGTGTGAGTGGTGGTATAGTGGATTTGGTGAAATTTTGACTGACTGCTTTAGCGACTGACCAAAAGGACCTGGAATTGTTAGGACAAGCGAGAAGTTTGTTTCTAGTTCGTTGATTGTGTACCACCTTGGTTTCGTCGATAATTTCTTTGCATCTGTTTCTGGCACAAACAAAGGTGTTACGGTTTATGGTGTTAGGATTTTCACGCCATTGTCGGTAGGCAAGATGTATAGAAGCAACAGCTTCTTTGCATTTTCGGTCAAACCAAGGCTTGTTGTTGGAAGGGCATTTCTTCGAAAAAGGGATGTAAGCCTCCATACCGGCCAAAATAACGTCAGAAACCTCCCTGGCGCAGTCAAATGGGTCTTCGGATCGAAAACAAACGTCTAACCAAGGGAAAGTTCGAAAATATTCCATGAGATCTTCCCATTTAGCAGATTTGTAGTGCGCGGTGTAGGTGCCTCTCTGTCTCTGATTGGTAGGATACTCGATGTTGAAAGTAGTTTATGGTCAGAAGAATCTAATGGCGGATTTACGCTCACCGTGTACATCTCCAGATTAGTGGTTAAAAATAGATCAAGAAGACTGGCGAACTCCCCTTCGCGATCAGGGATCCGTATTGGTTCGTCAATAAGCTGAGTTAAACCACAACTGATTGAAAATGATTCGGCTTCACGACCTTGCTCGTCGGTAGTATTTGAATATTTAAGTCAGTTGATGTTGTGTACATTAAACTCACCGAGGATGGCAATTTCGGCATTTGGATAGTTAATTTATAAATGATCGATGGTGTCTGCAAGAGAAGCGAAAAGTATTCTAAAGTTAGTATCACTTGGTGGTCGATAGAGGATACAGATGAACCTTGTGGTTGGTTGAGTCGTTATTTTTAACCACATAACATCAAAGTTTGGGGGCTCCAGAGCCTCTTCTCGTTGGCAATTCGGGAATAGAGGTCGTACCCAGGATAAACATAATTGACTGTGCTGGTCGATGAACTGACCTTCGTTTCACAGAGAGCGAGTACATGAGGTTTATTTGATTGCAGGTGTTGGTGCACTGAATTTATGTTCGAGTTTAAACCTCGTATGTTGCAAAAATCCACTTTAAAATTCTGATATCTGCATGTCGACGCGCCTGAACCAGCCCCCACCCGGATATCCGAACGGAGGGCTATTTTGCCTCCGGAATTTTTTGTATCGAGGTGCCTCATCATGCTATTTGCTCCCACAGTCCGAGACATCGGCACAGCCACGAAACGTTAAGCAACTTCACGCAGCCTAAGCCGATGCGATGGTATCACACTGGGCGATGCTGGTGGGATCTGGGCATCTACCATCTAGGTTGTTCTTTAAGTCGCCTCCTACGACAGGCAGAACGTGCCGGGGGAGATATCCTATCCCGCTCCCTCACGGGAACATGTTAAGCATGTTTTAATCAAATCATTGTATTAATATACACTATATCTATTGTTATAGCGTAGAAATTAAAAGTAATGAGTAAGTAATGAGATCACAAAAATAGAACAGATTTAACAGTACATAAATATAAATATTAACAACCAACAGACTTCAGTGTTCTCTGGCGTGAAACCGTCAAAACTTTTACTCCAACGATAATGACAAAAGGACGATACTTTACTACTATTACTTGTGTACTATTTCCGCTATTAATGAATCAAGGGTGAATATAAAAAGAATGTGTCCTTTAAATGCCGAAAACCTGACAAAATACTCATAATACTGTCGAAACTAAATACTATTTAAGGACCACCTCTTTTCACCTCTTCCTCCTGCTAAAATTTAAGACAATAAAATGTTATAAATAATAATTTTCAGATGCCTGATATAACAGGATATGTATGAAACAACCCCACTAATCTCCTCTTCCACCCTTTAACCAGTTATAATATTTAACTGTGGATAAATATGCTTATAACTTGTTTATTACCTCAAAAATTTTCTATAGATAAATAAAATAAATAAAGTTTTATTTCATGAGACCTAATACAAGATATAGAAAAAGTTAAGTCAAGGCACAGAATGTATACATCCTGTGAAAATAAGGATCTATAAAGCTTTACAAATGCACGTACTGTAGCTTACATACAAATATTTATAATATAAAGATCCAAAAATTTACAATTACACGTACTCTAGCTTACATACAAACAATTATAATATAAAGTCCCCAATCTGAAAAAAATCCTGAGTGCTATAAGGGACATTCTCCATTAGCAATCTTGATATCAGTTTCTTATATATACTTAAATTTAAAGATTTAATATTAGTCGGCAGACTATTAAAAAGCTTTATGCCACTGTAAAGGGACTCCTTTCAAATAGAGACAATGTGTGTTCTGGTATAACTAAATTTTTGTTATATCTTGTATCGTAATTATGCATGTCGGCCATGGCTACAAATTTATTCAAATTACTCTTAACATAAATCCAGAACCTCCAGTATGTACATAGCAAATTTTTTCAAAAGTTCACGGTATGAATGTCTTGATCTGACACCTGCAATATTTCGAACTGCTCTTTTTTGCATTCTAAATACTCTGACCATATTAGGAGAAGCACCCCAAAATATTAAGCCACATTTCAATCGAGACACAAAGTGTGCATAGTAATAAAACGTTATTGTATTAAAGTTAACGACACTTTTTAATCGAAAAATGGCAAAACACACCGATGAAGGCCTTTTGCATAATTCGTTTATATGACATCCCCAATTTAAGCTGTTGTCTATATAGACACCTAACAATTTAGTCTCCGTTACCTGAGCAATAGAATGTCCGGTTACGTCAGTCTTAATCAAAAAAACTTTCAACAAATTGGGATGCCCTAGGCACAAAATTTATAAAAACAATCTTTTCAGCATTAAGACTTAACATATTAGTTTTGAACCACTGTTCAAAAACTCTAAACATATTCTACAGTTTATCTAGAGCCAAAGTAGTGGTGTTGTCACAGCATACATAACTGTTATCGTCTGCAAACATGGTTAAATTACTTTGGTCATTAACGATATTCGGTAAATCGTTTACAAAAAATTTAAAAAAGCAGCGGTCCGAGAATGGACCCCTGTGGAACACCCGTAGAAACTTTCATTCCATTCGACCTCACTCCATCAATATCTACAACTTGATCTCTACCTTTTAGATATGACTGTAACCAGTCACTTACATTACCTCTTAGTCCATATCTGTCCATCTTTGATATTAATAGATTATGACTGATCAAATCAAAAGCCTTACTTAGGTCCATGAAGAGGCTAAAGCAGTTTTTACTATTATCCATCTGCTCATAAAGCTTTTCAACAAACTGCAATATTGCAGAAGCTGTATTCCTGCCTTTCCAAAATCCATGTTGACAATCGGTAAGAATTCGAAATACTGTTAGGAAATTACTTATTTGTTCAAAAACAACATTTTCCAGTACCTTAGAAATTGAACGTAATAAAAATATATGCCTATGATTTTCACACAACATACTATCGCCTTTTTTAAATAAAGGTATTATTCTAGCAGTTTTAAACACATTTGGAAATGTTGGACCTTCCAGTGATATGTTTATTAAGTACGAAAGTGGTTTCACTATAAAGTCGGTAATGGACTTTAATACATTATTGGAAATCTCGTCAATTCCAAATGAATTTGATTTTTTTAAAGATCTTATTATCCTTAATATATCTTGTTCTAGGACAGGTGAGAAAAAAATGGTATTGTTATTTATTGGAAAATTCAAATATGCATTATCAGTATTTCGATTTAACATAAATTTTTGAGGTGCGTTTACAAAATATTCATTGAAACCATTAGAAATTTGGAGTTTATCATTCGTTGTTGTACTATTAAATATCATAGTAGAAATTCTATTCATATTGTTGCCAGATAATGTGTCTGTGATAATATTCCAGACGGCTTTACTTTTATTAGTAGAGGCGCTATATGACTTATCATTATATATTTTTAAGCGGTCCCTATAACATTCTTGTATATTTGTTTACATATTCTATAATGATTTTTGATTATGACACTATTTGAATCAACGACAAACTTATAAAGTAATTTCAAATTTTTCGAAGACGTACGGATGCCCCGAGTAATCCAAGGCTTTTATCTATTTCTATCCAGGAAAACCTTTTTTTAAAGGAAATGTTATATTTATATAGGTTGACAATAGTTCTATAAAAACCCTAAGTGCATCATGGACATCGCACGCTTCATACACTGACAACCAAGTCTCTTTGCGCAAGTAATGGTAAAGCGAATTATAGTTAACCGCACTAAAAAAACGTTTATAAACAAAACGTGTGCCGCACACCTCAAGAGGTCTTAAATTAATTTTAAATATTTGATAAGAATGATCAGACAGACCATTATCATCAACTACAACCTTATAATCATCATTACAAAAGTTGGTACAAATGTAGTCCAGGGAAGCATTAAGTCTTGTAGGTGAATCGACATGGTATGTAAAGCCGTATGCAGCCAATAAATTAATTAATTCGTTTCGTTCGATAGAGCCACTAAGAAAATCAATATTTAAGTCCCCACATATGATGATATGTTCATGTTTATTATTTTTTACGTTGGTTTCTAGGAAATTTGCAAACTCCTCAAGAAAACTAGTTACATTAATAGATGGGGATCGATAAATACAAAAGATTCCAATAGGTACACTATTCTGCAAGGATGCATAATACTATGTAAAGCCAAAAAAGATTTAATAACACCTATATACTTCAAATATTATATGTGTACAAAATTTAACAATTAGATCACATTTTATTCGAGAATTACAGTGCAAACGAATAGACAGACAGAAAAACCGACAGAAAACAGAAACTATGTTCTTCACAATATATCAAAACGTGGAAAAAAACAAAAAATTTCTACTGGTATTTTTTTCACGAATACGAGAGTTTCCTTTAGCAAAGAAAGCAAACACTCGATATAAACAGATATACTGCTTGCCTTGGCATAGAAACCATTTTAGCAGTTTCACCGCATCATCTCGATTATTCGGATTTTTGAATCCAAAAAGTATCGTACTTTCAATCTCATCAAAGTGTGGAGGGCTATAGAGGATACAGATACACGTAGCAGGTTTTCCATTTTCTAGGACATCCCATATTTCCAATACGAAGATGAAACTTGGCCTCCCTTGGCCGACAAGCTACTATAATTTTTTTGTGTATTATTAAAGGAAGCCATATTCGCCAATAATTTCATTTTCTATCTCTTTCTGATAACAATGTATGTTTAGAATAGGAATAGGACTTCAAAGTTAATTTCAAATATGTATTGCATGGGTTGATATTGTGTAAACAAACATTTACCTAGGTAACGTTAACTTACTTGTACTTCCAAAAGTTCAGTTTAAAGTTTATTTTTAGTGTTCCGTATGGAACACTTATGGGATCACTTCGGTGTCTGTCTGTCCGTCTGCCGTAACTGTTTTTTTTCTGAAACTATTTGACATAGAAATTTTGAAATTTAGCACAAATATAGGAATTGATAGCCCAATCAGGACCATATGGTTTTGAAAGTTAAATTTTGACTTAAGGGGTTAGTTTTGAAGGATGTAATCGGACGTGAACAAAAAAATTACCAGGTCATCGAGTGGGATGTCAAATTAAAGCTTGTGAAAACAGGAGTTCAATAATATATATGATGTAATACTTGCGAACACTTTTCTTTGTATTATTTCTAAAAGAATAACTAAGGACCCCTGCCCACCGACCCTATCTCGAAAAGTACTAATCAAGAAATTTTTAAAAAATTCTAAAATAGTCTCCATAAAGCGGTTGGGCGAAATTTATCACGAATGCATTACGCATAATTTGTCTGGTATGTAAAAAAAAAACTACTCTTAGTTGCCCGCCAAAATAGTGAAGGTTCATTTTGTCGAAAGTTGTGAATTGAACCGGGAGTGACAGCTACTGCTTTAAGCATTAGGTATCGAGTAAAAATAATTTTATTTATATTTCTTTACAATTAAATAAATATTTAGGTAGTTGATTGATTTTATAGGTGTCTGGCGCATCGACTGCAGTGGTCATTTTGTGCCACATATAGAAATGTATTAAATCATGTTATACATGTTAATTTCCTTGAGGAATGAGATGATTTTGTTGATGTTGACATTAATTTGACTGGGTGAAAGTAATTGGCATAGTTGGTGAGGAATGTCATGATTAGTTCTGATTTGATGATAGTCTAGAGATTCAAATATGTGCTTAATAGAGAGCTGATGTTGCAAATGTGACACTGGGGGGGGAGGGTCTCCTTTCAATAAGTGGATATGAGTGAGATAAGTGTGTCCCACTGCAAGTCTTCTCCAGACCGTGTTTTCCTTTCTAGTCATCTCAAAATTGTGGAATGGGGGAAATACGAGAGGTTTCACTTCTCAGAGCTTATTAGGGTTTTCCTCCAGATCCCATTGAAGTTGGAAGACTTTGTTGTAGGTTTCTTTGAGGAGGATGAAATAATCCTTCGGGTGGTTTTCACTTATTGTAGATTGGCCAGATGTTGCAGCTAGTTTTGCATGGGTGTCAGCTAAATCGTTACCTCTTATCCCAGCATGGCTTGGAATTCATAGAAAAACAATTTGGACGTTTCTGTTATCTGCTATATACAATAAGTCCATTATTTGTCTAATGAAGGAATAGTTCTGCTTGCGGGCGAAGATGGAGAGCAAAGCACTTTGAGAATCAGACACAATGATTGAGTTGAGTATGTGCCTGAGGCTTTCTTTGATGGCTAACAACTCGGCGGCAAAAATGGAAGTGTGGGGAGGAAATTTAAGGGTTTTGATGTTGTTACCAATGATGTATGATGCGCCTACTCCCGCCTTTGACTTTGATCCATCTGTATAGTATATTGAATATCCTGAGAACCGGTTATTTATTATGGACAGAAATTTTGATTTAATTAGTTGGCTGTTGTGTGTAGAGGATTTAAGGTGTCTCAGGGAGAAGTCTATGTGAGATGTTGAAGAGCGTCATGGGGGAAAAGAGTTTTGTAAGGGATATTCATAAGCAGGAGGTGACAGATTGTGTGTAAGAAGTAAAGATTAATATTTAGGTAGTAAATATTTGTTTTAAACTTTCACCATTAGATTCTAGATTGAATCTGATTGACTTATTGGCTATTAAACAGCTAAATAAAAAAAAACATTTTGGATCTTAAGATGTCAGGGACCTAATTGACTTAGCCTAGGTAAGGATTTTATTTTATTTTAAAAGTAGTCACGGTACGGCACACTAATTGTGCAAGCCCAACTTGCCCTTGACTAGTTTATATTATTTTTAATTGGAATGGTGTTGGTGAGGGCACTTTTTATAATACCGCCAAATTGGAACATGTCACTTACAAAATTAGACTAAAATTGTATTTTTGGAGAAGCTCAATTTAAAATAATTTACTTAAAAACTTTAATGAAAATAATCCCTACCACAGGTAATAATGCAAATTTTACAGCTGTGCTTGAAGTTTGTAAAGTATTCGTTGAAAGGCAAAATATGTAGACAGCAAACGAACTTCTCTTAAATCTAATGTGGAATAGGGGTTGCTGTTGCTGCTGTAATATGTTGTAAGGATGGCGTTTTGCGTAACTAATTAAGCAATTTATTATCGTTAAACAAAAATCACAACATTAATATTTAGAACTTAGTATACACGCAATAAACTTTCCAAAAAGGGTAAAGTAAATTAAATATTATATTTTATAACAGTCAAAGTTCCCTGAAGTAACAGTTAGCGGCTGATAATTATTAACATAGTAATGGAAACTTTCCGGGTGGTCAATAAATTCCCCAGAGTTTCTGGGTTTAAAATTTCAGTTGCGCGGTAGAATAGTTTGAGCGAGGAAACTGTCGCCCTAATTTTATTCTAGCTCCATGAAGTTTCGTTTTACTTTGACTCGTTAGCATAAAGTATACTTAGAGAATATCCTTTAGATAAAGGTATATTTATTAAATTACATTTTATTGCTTAAAACAAACTGTTCTAAGAGACGCATATTAAAGAGTTATATTATTTTCAGGGTTCAACGAAGTTTGAATTATTCTTTAAGATGTAATTATATGAATAAAATTCTTGGTTAACTAAAAAGTTTCCTTTAAAAGGATAGTCTGTTATTCCTGGCGAAAATCAACTCAAACTATTTGGCTTAATTTCCCACGGATCCTGGATTTTAGTGTTCATATATTATTATGAGTTTTTTAGTATCATTTGAAAGCCCATTCTATTATTTTTCTAATGATACTAAATTTCGTAGCATACCTCATGCTTATTACTGATTAAAATGGTTGAAAGGGGAAACAAGGAGAACAGGGATTGAAAATAGGGATAAGAAAAAGGAAAAATTAAACAAATTTTAAGTTTAACAATTAAATTTATTGATAAAAACCAAATCAATATTTTGTATTACCCCCTATCCCTTATTACTGCTTCTAGCCGGTTTTTCATGTGTGACCCTTTTCACCACTTTCTGTGGGATTCTTCCCCACTCTTCCGTCATTGCAATCTTTAAGTCCCTCCCGAACACACACTTTTGAGCTCATCCCACATGTGCTCGACTGAATTGAGGTCAGGACTCTGCGGAGGCCAGTCTAATGTGGGTATTCCCACTTTCGCCAGGTATTGCCGCACTAATGCAGCATCATGTGGCCTCATATTGACGTGTATTAGCACGAAGCTATCGCCAACAAACCCAGTGTAAGGAACGACGTGTTCCTGCAGAATCTCTTCGATGTACCGGTAAGCAGTTAATCCAACGCTAAAAGTCTCTTTAGTCACGAAAACTAAATCGGTTTTTGGCATTCAGTGAGATGCCTCCCCACACCATGACAAAACTTCCTCCGTAGGCGACCGTTTCAGTAATGCAGCACTGCGCATTGCGCTGCCTAGGCCTCCTAATAGACTCGTCGTCTTCCATCATTGCCATGGAGACACATTCGAGATTCGTCGGAGAATAAAACGGAGCATTGCTCTAAGACTCAGTCGACATATTCTCGGGCAAATCCGAGTCGCGCTTATCGATGGGCTGCTGTGAATTTGGGTCCATTAGCTGATCTCTTCGGTGTTAGGTTAGTTTCTTTAAGTGTTCTTCTGGCAGTCCAATGACTGACAGCCCGACCATGAATTGGTCGGAGCTCCTGCTGGGCCTCAATGACGGTCGAGTGACGTTTTCTTAGAGTTGTGTTAACAATGAAGCGGTCGTCTCGCTCCGTGTTACACCTTCTTTTTCCTGATCCTGGTCTCTGTGTACAGGCGCCAGTCTCTTGGTAAAATCTGTATACTGTGGACATAGCTGACTCAGGTTTAGTTGCGCAACGACTACATGCTGGCTATGCCCTTCTTGCAGTAGGGCAATGACTTGTGCCATTTCTTCCGGGGTGGTATCTATTTTCCAATAATATAATTAGTGAGTAGGTATAGCAAAGATCTTGACGGTTTAAGTATCGATAAAAGAAGATAGGGAAATGCAGTTGCATGTGTTTTTATAGGGATGACGGTTCTACTGAGTAAAGGAGTTTTAGTCAATAAAACTTTTTGGAAGTCCAAATGTTTTTGGTATTATTGGAAAGAGTAGAAAATCAGCGTTCTAATTGTCCTAAAAATAATACCAGTGTTTGAAAATTAAATTCAGGGATCAGTGTTAAATGAAGCCAAATCGTTTGAGTCGATTTTTTTGCTCACCAGTGTATATATAGTTCCTCACATAATTGTTCAAGTACTACCTACATGGCGGACCGAAAAGTGTATCAACTATCTTTTTATTTAATAGTTTGGTTCTAGTCGTAGAAAATTGCTTATGCAACTCTTTCGGCATATGTGTATATACTGAGGTATCAAGAATTTAGTTTGAGTTAGTAATAGATAAACCATGAGATTATATAACTTTTTTAATTAGTTTCGACGATGAAAATTATGTAATTTACAGGAGTGAAGATCCGAGTAGATGTTAGTGCTTTATATTTTTTGATTATAGAGGCAATTTATTTAAACAAGTTACGCATATTTAGTATAAATAAATATATAATATATATTTATTTATACTAAATATGTATAAATAAATAATATAATATATATATATAAGGCAAGCGTCCACGGTAGGAAAAACGTCGGTTAATTACCACAGCGTATACAATTTCTACAATAAAATGCAACCTATATTATCATACTAGAATAACCAAAGTTCGTACACAATACTCCCTAATTATTTACACTGTAAAGTTTTCTACATTAAAAAATTCCGAATACTATAGGACAAATTGAACACATGATTCTTAAATAAACTTACATTCATGGTTTTAACGTCTGCTAACAGCCTATTAAACAGTCTTATGTCCACCAAATAGGGACTATTCTTCAATAAATCTAAGTCAGCTTCGAAGATAACTAAAAGTTGATTGGTATTAATATTATAATTATATACGTCTCCAAATGGCAAAAAACTGAATAATTCTTTTTCCAATCCCTTTGACGTAGAAGTCGGCATCAGACAGGGCTGTATTCTATCGTCTATACTTTTTAACATATATAGTGAGCATATAATGAGGTCAGTTTTGGATGGCTGGAGTGGGAGTGTGATAGTCGGTGGAAAAAATTAAGTAACCTTAGATATGCAGATGATACTGTTATACTTGCAACGTCAATACAGGACCTAGAATTAATTATGGCGTGCTTTGAAATCAGTAGCAAAAACTATAGATTGACAGTTAATAGAGTGAAAACCAAAGTAATGATTGTTAGTCGTAATGAAGACCTGTCACACATAAATGAAATTGCTGGTTTCACTGTTGTAGACTATTTCAACTATTTGAGATCCCTCATAACTAATAATGGTGGCTGTGAAGCGGAAGTAACAAGACGTTTGGCTATGGCTAGAAACTCGACGATCAAACTCATTGAGGTTTGGAAAGACACTGTCACAAAAAACACAAAGTTAAGATTGCTATATAGCCTTATATTTCACATAGCAACTTACACATCGAAAATATGGACCATTAAACAAGCTGACAAAAGATGAATCGATGCGTTTGAGATGTATTAGCGCGTTATATACCGAACTAATGTATCTATTTTTAAAGAGCTTAGTATAAATGACCGACTTTCAAACAGAATTAATAGACAATACCTGAAACATTTTGATCACATTATGAGAAAAGTGAATGCCATGGAAACTCTTGTAGTAACGGAAGAAGGTAGAAGATCAAGAAGGCGTCTCGAACAAGATGGTCCGACCACGTAAGATCTCTTCTTGGTATGGGTATGCACGAGTTAAATCATGATCAAGATGCCTGCAGAATGACTGTTGGGACAAAAACTGCATAGTATCACCGACACTTCTATTGGGATAAAAGGATTGAGAGAGAGAGAGAGAGAGAGAGAGAGAGAGAGAGAGAGAGATGTCCCCATGGATACCAAACTACTCCAAACCTATACCAAAACTTTTAATATATACATAGCAGGTAGAGGAAGTAAAGCGTATTCCTTAAAAAGTTCCGTCACGTAAGCAATCACTTCATCCATAGTAATCAAATATCTTTCATTAATTTAAAATATTTATAGTGTAAAGTTTATAAAAACAGTTTTCCTCGTACTGAGATCTAACTTATTTATTGTAAACCACTGCTCAAACACACGCAATATACTCCAAAACCCATCAAGAGCCGAAATAATAGAGTTACCACAGCATACTTAACTGTTACCGTTTGCAAGTATCAGTATGGCTTCGTAAAACTAGATCAACAGGAGATCTTCTGACTTATGTAACACATGTTTGGAACAACGCAATTGAACACTTTGGAGAATCTCGAGCGGTTGCTCTTGACATATCCAAGGCATTCGACCGTGTTTGGCACGATGGGCTGTTGGCTAAGCTACGCTCTTATGGTATGTCTGAAAAGTTCTGTTTGTGGCTCCCATGTTTCCTCAGAGAGCGTTCTTTACGAGTGGCAGTCGACGGATTTCTTTCTAACACCTTCACTATCAACGCCAGTGTACCTCAAGGCTTCATACTGTCTCCTACTCCTTTTCTCATTTACATTAACGATCTGCTGAAAAAGACCGAGAATTTAATCTACAGCTTTGCAGATGACAGTACACTTATCTCTTAATTCACTTTGAACGCTCGGGCATGGGCTACTCAGACGAATATCTGCAGACAGCAGAAAGTCATTCAACTTAACAAAGACCTGGAAGAAATTTTATCTTTGGGTGACAGTAACCAAGTGGAATTTAACACTACAAAAACCCAGGCGGCAGTTTTTTCTAAAAAAGTTAACGTTGCTGAACCCGACATACTTATGTCGGGGCACTCCATTCCTCTAACATCGTCACTCAATTTGTTGGGCGTTAATTTGGGAGCAAATATGTCCTGGCATGAACATGTTGCAGGCATAGCAAGGAGAGCTTTTCAAAAGGAATATTATTTCGAACGAAAGCTTTACGATCTACAACAACTGTTAATTCTTTATAAAGCTCAAATTCGATCAACTATGGAGTACTGCTCCCATGTTTGGGGCTCCGCTCCCAAACATACACTGCATTTGTTGGATTCTATTCAGAGAAGAGCTGTTCGTCTGATTGGAGAACCGGAACTGACCGGCGGCCTTGATTCGCTGGAACATCGAAGAACGGTTGGCGACTTGAGCCTATTCTACAAGTATTTTCATGGAAAGTGTTGGAAGGATGTGGCTCGCTTAATTCCTCCCAGAGCGGTGCATGTTAGAAGTACACGTCGCGCTAATACTTTACATCCGTATGAGGTTTACCTTGTTACTCATCGCACAACGCTTTTTAAGCAGTCTTTTATATAGAGAACATCATCCCTTTGGAATAACTTGCCCAGGACTGTGTTTCCCACCGAGTACAATTTACAGCGATCCAAGAACAACGTGAATCGTTTTTTCCGCACACGTGTCGCTTCTGTACCGCTTTAGGGACTTCTTCCCTGCAGCATGTGTGCTAGACCCGTAAAAAAAAAAAGAAAAAAAATAGCTAGGTAATTCTGGTCACTAATGACCGCTGGTAAATTGTTAACGAATACTGAAAATAATAGGGGGCCTAAAATGGATCCTTGTGGCACCCCATGTAGACGTTCAATCTGCTCGACCTCACTATAGCAATATCTACAACCTGTTCTCTATCTTTCAGATATGAGCGTATCCAACCACTAGCTTTCCCTCTTAGACCATTGTGTTCAATCTTGGATATTAATAGAGTATGGTGAATTAAATTGAAAACTTTAGGTACACGAAAAATTGAAAACACTTTTTGCTATCATCCAACTGCCTATAACAACTGTTTAACAAATTGCAAAACTGCAAATGTACTTTTGCTCCTCACAAATCCATGCTAATAACCAGTAATAACTCGAAATGTTGAAATTTACTTTATTTATTCAAAAACAAGCTCTTCTAGTAACATTGAATTGAGATCAACAAAGATATTGGACGGTAATTTTAACATAATATTCCATCACCCTTTTTAAATAAACGCATCACTCTAGCAGTCTTAAAAACCCCTAGAAACTTTGCCGTTGGCAAAGAGATATTCACTAGGTAAGAAAGAGACGGCACTATAACGTCAACAATAGATTTCAATAAGTTACTAGAGAATCAATCGATTCTAAATGAGTTTCATTTCTTCAAACAAACTGTTGTTCTTACCACGTCATACTACGAAAAAAAATATAGTATCATTATTATTAGAAGTATTGAAATGTTCCCTATCAGCATTTTGATTCAATATGAATTTTTGTTTCAATGAACAAAATGTTCATTGAAACTATTGAAAAGTTTAGTGTTCGCAGATTTAATGTTTAAAACTATACTAGAAATACTATTTCAATTGTCACATCTTATCTGCAACAATATTCCACAGAGTTTTACTTTTATTAGTAGAAGTAATATACAAATTATAATAATAATAATAATAGTAATAATAATGTGTTTACTGTAATTTACAAGGTAATAACGAAATTGAAGCCAGGCTTCCTCATTTAACCTATACAGTTGATTCAATAATAATAACTAAATTTATATATATGAACTAAAAACTAATACATAAATATAACTGTGACACAATTGTTGTTTGAGACATGGTAAAAACACAATAATACTACATATCGACGCAACGGTAAACATAAGAGACCGGGTCAAAACAGAAGGCAAATCATGCACGGGATGGCAATGCTGTCAACATGTTGCGTACCCTATGTTTAAAGGCGGTGGGTTCTAATTGTCTTAAGTCTGCAGGCAACTTATTATAAGACATTGATATCTGATAGCTAAATGATCGTTCAAATAAAGCTGTTGTATGATAAGGAGGAGTGATGGTAAATTTATGCCTCAAATCTAAGGCATGAGCATCATATCTAAATTTAATTTTCTGATACCAATAATTGGGAATTTATTTGAAAATTATTTTATTAAATAGAACCAAACTATGTAAATGCCTTCTTTCGCTCATAATTAGCCACCTAATCTCTTTCATTCCAGCACTCAGTCCCCTCGCATACTTTCTTATGCCACCAATTAGACGCACACAATAATTTTGCATACGCTGTATACGTCTGACACCCCGCTCCACAAGACAGGGTCCATATTCAGTGTCGCAGAAAGCAAAGTGCGACAGCACCAATGATTCGCACAAGGATTATTTCAGTGCGGCATTCAAAAGGTGTCGTTGGTTAAAAATAAGTTTTAAATTTGCACATGCTTTCTTGATACAGCCGCTAATATGTTCTGAGAATCTCAATTTAACGTTCAGCAATAATCTCAAGTTCCTGGCAACATTGGAAACCTGTACTGTGTCATTATTTATAGTGACATGTATCAGATCCTGATATTGATCCCTACATTGCTCTCGTCCAAATAAAAGTAACTGACTTTTTTAGGATTCAATTCAGGACAATGGTTTAGCGAAACTTTCCGAAGATGCTCAAGCTCATTCGAAAGCTTATCATTTGCCTCCAGAATTTGTTCGGGTCGAAATGACATGTAAATCTGCGTGTCATCTGCATATAGGTGCGTTGAGACGTTCTTCAGGTTGACAGTAAGTTGAGAAGTAGAGCATATTATAGTTTGTAACATTGAGGAAACGTTTATAAGTAAACCGTGACTAGTGCATTACAAAATGAGTCCAAGTTCTTTGTATTATTTCAGCCGAGTGCTCAGACAGACCATTATTATCAACCAAAGCCTTATGCTTAGATTTACAAAAATAAGTACAAATATAATCTAGAGAAAGATTCAGTCTTGTAGGTAAATCAACATGACGCACAAAGCCGTATGCAGCCAGTAAATGAACTAATTCATGTTTTTTATAAAAACTATCAAGGAAATCGATACTTACATTACCACATAGGATGGCTTCTTCTTTTTTATTACTTTTTACATTAGCTTATAGAAATTTTTCAGGTTCACAAAAGAAAATATTATCATTTACAGACGCGATTCGATAAATATAATAGGCCTTAAGGGCTGCTTTATTCTGCAAAGAGATGCTAATTCCACAAACTTCAAAAATCTTCTCAATAAGATCAAGGCTGTTCAACTTATTATTTGCATAAGGAAGATCATTCCTGCAGAATATTGCAACTCCTCTTCGAATACTCCTCGATCGACAGAAATGTGCAATCTAATTAAAATCTTGAAAACTTATATTAAAGTTAACATATGTTACAAAATTCACAAAACATCTACACGGTCCTACATCAGTCCCACCTCCAAGATGTCAAATTTATATCCTAAACCTTACATATTTTGAAGATACATTGTAACAAGATTATAAACACATGTACCACCCTGCGTACGCTGCCTCAGGTGCTGTTTATTATTAAGTTTAATTTTAATTTAATTTAATTTTATGTCGTACTCAGTGTAGGCATCTTCTGCGTTATGACCAAAACCTGAAAACTTATAGCACATGAATAACCTTACGTAATCAGACATTTTGCGCGATGCTGATCATTATCATCATCATGAATTAGTTTTCCTTGGGAAATTAAAAGACGAAGCGTTGTTCAGATTTTTATTATATTTTGTTTAGCAAAATGAAATAAGTAAAATAATACTACACTACAGTAGCAGTTCAACTACCGTTTGAGAAATGTACTGTGTACCGAAACATGTCACGGCTGATTTAAGTTTTATTTATTTCATTTTGATAAATAAAATTTAGTGAAAATCTGAATAACAGTTCGTCTTTTAATTTCCTAAAAATGGATTTTCATCAAGTAAGCACTATTCTTTAGTTTTCCCTCTTCCAGAAAAAATTTGACACGGATTTTTTTAAGAAAGTATATGTATTCAGCAATTTCTCTCTAGAGTTTTCTTCAGATTCTTTCTTGGTATTCTGCATCTTTAAGAGGTCTCAGGTCCGTAATTCCTACTTACATATTTAAATGATTTAATTTTCTTGTGACTATTTCTCTTTTCTTGCTACTGTCTTGTTTATTTTTTGACTTAATAACTATTGCTTCACCCTGTTTTTTGCTATACCTGCTTACGAAACCTCTTTACTCTTCTGCACTTCCACATTACCTCTTGCATTAATTATATTTTTCGTGTCTGCTAGTTCATATAAAATGGACTGCTTGAAAGACTGAAATTCCTACTTAATATTCATGCAATACTCAACAACCCTCAGACAACTTTAATAAAACCATCTAAACCTTAGTGCATTTTTAACATCATGATATTTGTCATTCAAACTTAAACATTTTACTTTCCTAACAAATTACAAGCAACGTGAATATCGCGACCAATTTTTTGGATGCTTACGATACAGGCAAGATTTTCCACATCAATAAAATGTCTTACATTTTTCGATATTTATGGGCCATTTCGAGAATTTATAAAAATCTCACATATAGTTAATCCAGTATGGTTAAGATGGCGTAACGTCAAGTGGATGTACGTATGTTTATATATCTCCGGATATAACTAGAGAACGAGTAATTTTTATCATCACGAATAGGTAAAGAATCTGGTAATACATTTAGCTGAAATTAGTTCAGAGACAATGGACGTATGGGGAAAAATATAAAAAGGATTTCTTACCAAGGTTTTTTATAGTCTATTACATATTTGTACACATTTTTATAGGTAGCAGTTTATGTAAAGGTACAATAACACCTGTGGTAGCACTACGGCGTTGTCAACTTTCTTTGAGAATAATTACGTAAACTCGTCTTTGAAAGAGAAGTATTTGAACGAAAAAAAATGTTTTCAATATTTTAGTTTTTATTGCCTTAAATAATTCTTTTGTTTTTTTTGACACAAGCTATCAATTTTTAGTTTTCTTTGAAAGTTTAATAGCTGGTATCACAATCTAAACTTAGATTCAAATAAATGAATAATTCATTTTTTATTAAATTTAAGGATGCTTAAGTTCTCTCTACCTGCCACCACGCATTTATCACCGAGAATACTCTTTCAGTGAAAGCTGAACTGGCGGGAACGGAGAGCAATATTTTTTTCTAAAAATCCTTATATTTATTTGTTAATGTTCTTTGTATTTCTGTAAGTAACATTGCATCAGAATATAAATCGTCCATTACAATATTTAACCTTTGTAACTTTAGCTGCACAATTATGTTTTCAAGATATTCAAACTCAATATCATTTTTTACAGATATGCTATCAAGTATTCAAAGATAGTCACTCTTTATGAAGATAAACCATTTTTCTAATCAACCTAAACTCTTATCAATAAAGAGTGAAAAGTTATTGATAATTTTATTAAACTTTGCGGGTGACGACTGTTCAATGATTCTTAGTATCTTTTTTGATTCATATTCAAAATAATTATCAGTTTTTCTTTGTACTAATTCTTTTTTTAAATTAACCATAATATTATATACATCCAATATAGTTACATAATTTCCGTCTAAACGTTTTATTGTTTTATTAAATATATTCAGCATATGGCTTGCAAAGTGTAGGTAAATTTCAATGACTTCATGATTTTGTTCTCTATTTAACATTAATAAATTTTGTATAATCATTGGATAGTCATCACCAAAATCTTTAAAATAATTACATATTGGTATCAAATTAAGTAAAACTATATCAACGGCTAAATGTAAAGAGAACCAACGAGTGCCAATATGGCGTTTGATTTCATGAAATTCACCATCAACCATAGAGACAAATTCTTTCAACTCTTTCCTTCCACAAGCTGATACAGAAAAATAACTGTAAATTTTTAAAATAACATTTTCTATGTCATGAGTCAAGTCTTTCATGCCATATTTCACAGTATTATGGACGATATAAGCATGACCACTGCTTTTTATTAGGTCTGGTACTTCTTTTTGCTAAGCTGTGTATAACGAATGGTGAATATCATAATTAATATTGGTATTGTCCGCGCTGAGCCCTGATACTTGCCTGAATGAAAGTTTTAGAAATCTATGGAGTTCTTAATTGATCTAAACATGTCATCAGCAGATTCGTTTGGATTTTTATAAAAATCTAATAATTTATTTTCGGTATATTTGGATTGATTGAATAATATTGCACTACCAATGTCAACAATTTAATATTTTTTTTGTACGAAGCATCTATCCGTAGACAGTAATCTTTATTATTTAAATTATTTATGACACTTTCTACAGCATATAGTCCTAATACTTCTGTCACTAAGGCTTCCATTTTTGTTCTCGCTGAGCGAATCTTAGTGAGCGTCTTGGCATCCACAAAAATTATTTTGCTTAATTTGTTTGTGCAATCTATACTATTTTAATGTATAGAGATTATGCTTGACACTGTGAAAAGTTCATGTTAGCTTGGCTACAGTAATAGAGTTGTCATCACTGGATCTTGAACATCCTGAAGGAGTATTTGAAGTAAAAAATTTTGCAGCACACCGGATGTTCTCTTCATTACAGCTTTTGATTTGTGCTTTTTTGTGTTTTGATGCTACTTTATGTGAGAACAGAAAGAAAAGACTTTGCTATAACCAGGGTAGACCACCACCATTTTCAGTAAACAAACAACACCACACACAACCCAGCATAACACAGAATGGAATACATCAAACTTTAGATTAGTTTAAGTTTCATTAATTTTCCTTTTTTTGAAGTTACGAGTGTATTACTATCAGAATCTGAATTACTTGCCATTTTAGACAATATAAAAGAAAAATAATACATACATTAAGAAACCTTTAACAAATTCTGTTCGTCATTGACATTTGATGATCCTAACATCTTCCGTCCTGTTCAGTAATAATCAGTCTCAGTCTGTGCGCTCCGTTCTGTTTTATCTTAGGCACTAAAAATCGTTCGAAAATTACGTATAAGAGTGTTCCGTTCCGTGTTTCATAAAAACTCGAACTAAAGTATTTTCGCATACTTTATAGTTATGCAAAAGTATAAAATATATGGAGCTGGACAAAGTTGACGGAGATCGTGATATCCCTACCGATATCTCTAAAGAGATATAGTAGGAAAAGACAAAATCCCTATTGAAAGGAAAAGAGGAACGTTTAAAAAATGAAACAGTTATAGACCTACTTTCAATCTATAAACCTGACATTTTTAAATAAGTCATTGTTTAAGTCAGCAGGAAAAACATACATGATTTAAAATACTTGATATATTTTTATAAATACTATAATGCCAATGCAAAATTTTATTCGTATGCTAACATATAAGCATTAACAACGAACGAACGTCCAAAAAATTCGTTTATTCTATTTGAATTAATTTCTATATTTTATTTTTAAAATGCATTATCTCGTGCAGGGCTCTAAAGCGCAATACGAATATTTATAAGCTTTCCTGGTATTAGAGGTCGAATAAAAATTTTAAATTCTCAGGATTATAGTACGCTTTTATAAGCTCATCTAATATTTTTAAAATTAGCACTTAGTTTATTCCATAAAACAGTGAGTTTATATAAAGGCTGGAACACGTAGTGAACTGAAGTAACAATAAGTGAAATTGTGAATGAGGCATCATATTAAAATTCATTTTTTAAAAGCTATTTATTTAGTAAATACTCATAAGTTCAAATTTGTTTAATTTATTACGCGAGCACACGGAGGGGAAAAGTATGGCATTTAACCGCAGTTTTTGGAAATTTACCCCATATGCAGCATTTTACTCGAGAGAAACGTGCCTTGCATATTCAAAAGTTTAACGAAAAGATTAATTTTGCCACCATCGCGTTGCGAAACTCTAGAGCCCAATATCATTTACAATCCCTTAGGTGCTCAAATAATTAACAAATGCAGTAGTTGGAAGAAACTAATTCAACATCAATTAAGCAAACCTCGATTATGGCGACGAAAGACCACAATAAAAATAACCTGTCGAGTGCAAGTTGAACTTGCGCAATTAGTGTTCCATACGTTGAATACTTTTAAAATTAAAAATTTTATTACGGAGATATAAAATGATTAGTGACTTCGCAAAACACACCCGAAATGAGTTTTTAACAAAGTTTGTTTCCGATTTTTACTGAAAACTGATGACCTTGCCATTTTTTTTTTTACCAGATAAATTATTAAATGTAATGCACTCGTGATAATTTTCGTTCAATCTACAACCTGTGGAAAATATTCCAGAATTTTTTCAAAATTTTTTAAAAATATTACAAAGAAAAGTGTGCGCAAGTGTTACATTATATATATTTTTGAGCTCGTGTTTTTTACAAGCTTTCATTTGACACCCCACTCGATGACCTAGTAATTTTTTTTTTGACTTCCGATTTCACCTCCCAAAACTAACACCCTCAAGTAAAAATTTAACTTTCGAAACTACACGGCTCCGATGAGGCCATCAATTTCTATATTGGTACCAAATTACCAAATTCCAACTTTCCATGTCACATAGTTTCGGAGAAAATCTGATGTGACAGACAGACGGGCGGACAAACGGACAGACACCGAAGTGATCTTATACGTGTTCCGAACGGAACGCTAAAAAGGGATACATATGCGGTGTGTGGTGAGTTCAAGTGGTAGTCCGCAAGAATTTCCACCTTTCGACAGGGAAATGATCGAGTATCCTAAATATAACCGGACTTCATTACAACGGATTTGCTTTAAGAACTTATGTCTACATCCCTACAAGATAAAACTGGTGCAAGTATTAAAGGTAGCCAATAGTACCTGCAGACTCAAATCCGTTAATCAAATATTTGAACACTTTTAGTAAATTCCAGCATCTTCTAACGACGACGCTAATAAACGGAATTGTCCTTGTTGGACTATAACAAATGCATAACTTAAAAATAAAGTTTTTACCAAAATGAAAATTTAAGACGTAGTATCCACACATGACATAATCTGGCAGTATTTTTTTAAGAGTCACAGAAGCTGCTCAACAACTGTTTGTTGACAGCCATATATATATAGAGACTATTGAGAACTTCTTCACACAAACTTCAAAATTTCAGTAACAAGGGAACATGTTTGTAGCAGGATTGGGTGACATCACATATACATATATCTTAAGAATCTTAAAGAGGTGACAAAACTTGGCCTCCAGGAAGTTCTGATTTGAAACTGTTAGATTTTTTGTTAAAAGAAAGAAATGGCAGCAATCATGGAGATGACGTGTCAAATCATGATCAAAAATTTCGCCGCTTGGTTAGAAAAGAGCCAGGGGTATAACATTTTACATCTACGTAGCTTTATTTCTAATAAATAATTATTCGAGAATTTAATTTTAATATTCAATGAATATAATTATTTTGTTATTAAACTTTGTATTAGAAGTCAGTAAATAATGAACAAAGTGACTTTTTTGAAGAATACTATGATTTCTTTTCCCCAGAATGAGAAAAAACTTAAAAATACTATTAGCAATGCATATAATGAAAAAGTCAACCTAGCGATATCTTGATCAAGGAGAGTGAACTAATTGCTTCAAGAGCTAGTCATAATTATATGCTTGTCTGTTGGGCAGATCTTACTGAAGAACGACTGAAAATAAATAGCAAATTTAAAAATTTCGAATAAAACTACTCATCACGAATTAATTGAACAAACATACACCCAATTTGGTGAAAAAAATTTTAAGTTATGATTAGAATGATGCACGGATATGAGCTTTACATTCTGCTGGAATAAAAACTAGAACTTATAATGAAGATGTGGCATTGTATCAATAATTTAAATAAATAATGGTATTTATTTATTAAGGCGCATTCGTTAATTTCGTGTTATGTGTCCTTCTAAAAGTTTTCGAGGAAATCTAAACATTGTGTTTATTAGTTGTTTATAGACAAATACTTACAGATTAGAAAACTAACATAGCAATCTCAATATTCAAAAAAAGGGCAAAAAACGTCACCCGACAACTACCGCGGAATAACGCTCTTGAATACTATCTTAAAAGCATTAACTTAAATCATACTGGAAGATTTCGCAAAATTCAATCGACCATAGATGCCATATTTATAGTGGAGTAGATAATGAAAAAAGTTAAAGAATTTAACAAACTTGCATATATGGGTTTTGGCGACATGACTCAAGGCTTCAATATAAAATTATTACAGGAAAAGCAGACAAACCAGAAGCTAATAAAAATCATACATGACATTAACACAGAACGTAGAACAAATATAAAAATGGGACATCTACTGAGCAAGGAAGTAAAAATAAAGGCCGGAATAAGACCAGGCGATTCAACCTCGTCATGGACAGAATAGTGAAGAAAACTAGAGGATACAAAATGGGCAACACACACTTCCACACAATCTGTTACGCCGATGGTGCAGTCCTCATCTCTGATTCTGAGAACAACCTTCAGAAGATCTTTCTTCCTTCAGTTTGGAAGCCAGGAAACTAAACATGATTATCAATACAATCAAGACAAAATTTATGGTAGCTTCAAAAGAATTATTACGATGCAAGCTGGAGATTCAAGGAAGTCTTATTGAACAGGTTAATAATTTTATATATCTAGGAACAATCATAACAAGCTACGGAGACTTAAACCGGGAAGTATAAAGGCATCACGAATAACAAGTTGTTTGACGGATATAGTATGGAAAAATAAATACCTCACAGTGGAAAGTAAAATAAGAATTCATAAGACAACAGTGAGACCGATCCTCACGCATGCTGAACAAACAAGAACAAATGAAGGTGATTGGGGACATATATGAAAAAATTATCCAGAACAGAATCCGCAACAAAGATCTCAGGAACTAAGTAAGATCCAAGAAATATCCAAATGGACCAGAACTAGAAGAAAACAATAGAATAAACACGTAGATAGGATAGACGCTAACACACTGGTAAAAAGAGCCAAACTCAATAAACCCTGCGGTGGAAGACCTAGGGGTAGACCTCCGAAAAGGTGGAAGGAATGCTGGACGTTATTTATGGACAAACATAGAAGTTAATGGGTGGGGGAGGGGGTTAGAGGTGTTGCCTCGTACATGTCCTGTTATACGTCGTTTCTAGAAATCTTGGACTGATCTGAAAATTGTGTTATTTTTGCCTCATATTCACTTTTACCATAAATACTATGTAAAGAAGATTGTTAAGTTTCAGTTGTAAATATTTTCATTTTAATTGTTTTTGTGATTAATATATTAGTATAAAGTATCATTATTGATAATATCGACTCTTAGTACTTGCATTATTTTAGTGTAAGGGCTGATTTTACCTGTGGTTTACCGGACTCCTACTTTTAATGCCACCGGTAAAATTGTCTCCTGAAAACTCCTAATTTCGGAACATCTGTAACCTGTTATTATATAATTCGGAACATGTCTTACTTGTTATTTTACTTAAATTTTATTTAACTAATTTTTTTACACCTGATAATTTTTAACAGGTGCTCAATATTCTGTGTTTTAAAACAGTTTTGTTAATCATTATCAAAACAGGGCAACGTTAAAATGCGTCAAAAATAACATGTTTATTTATTACCTGACTTAACACCCCCATCGGATTACATTATTTACCCCAATTATTTATTCATTAGAAAAATAAGCGAAAAAATCAGTTTCACAAAATCAAACGTGCTACAATCAAACGTTGAACCAGAAGCAATTAAAATGCTAAACCCTTCAAAATCCCCTAAAAGCACTGTCTCTTTTACCCGAAAATACCTTTTTTCTCCGGCTCAACGCTTTGTTATTTATGGGCCACCCATCAAACAGGCAAATGATAAAGAGGAGAGAAAAGGGGGAGGTGCGGTTGGCAGCCAGAGGCCGAAATTTATGTTTAGTCCCTGGCAGGGGGCAAAGGGACAGAACGAGCAAGGGGGGATTTTATCGTCCGCGAAACGAAATGGGCAATAGCGGTTTCGTCACCCTAAACAAATTTAGGTAGACGTTTAAGTCTGTCAGCGGAAACGTCTATTCAATTAATCATAGACTTGGGTTTGCTAAAAGCTAGTTTATTGTTATTTGCGTACGTCATCATCAAACGTAATTTATCAGGGGAGATATATTTTAGAGAAATATTTGCACGAAACTTAGGCAGTGTGTACTTACACCAAAATTATAGCATTTAAAAGAAATGGCAATGTAGTTATCACTGAAAATATTACCTTTCAGTTAACTATGGGACCGAAAGGATGCCTGGTCGTCATGATAATAAAGCTTGTGCCTGTTAGAATCCAAAATAGTTTTTTTTTTTCCTGGTTGTACAGAGTATTATTTAAAGCAAAGTGATATTGAGCTTTTAAAATATTTACCTGTCAAAACTGAATTTCTTCTGAAAAACAAAATAGAATATTTTATTTTACAATAAACGAGGTAAATATAACCTGAAAAATAAATTATGTATTTATTCCAAATCAACTTACTCGTATTGAGTATGTTGCATGAATGTTACATAATGGAAATCATATTTTAAATTCGACAATTTTTTTTTAAAGAAATGAGACAAATTTGACATAAAACTGTTTCGAAAAGCAAGTCTCGAGTATAATCATACGTCGAGACAGCTGTCTTTTTATTGTATAGGACAGGTATCAAGAAAACCGTCGATAATAAAGTAAACTGTAAAATTCTACAACTATAAGTATCTCCAACATTTTGGTTTAGCGGTCGAGATTTTATGCCATTTTTGCGATTTTTTTGGGATAAAAGTATAAGGGTTATTGCAAAATGGTTTTTTCAATATGTTTATATGTATTTTAAATATGTTTGAAAATGTCTATACTACCAAACAATTATACATAATCAATGTTAAAAATATATGAAAAGAACGCGAAGAAAAAAACCGTACTCGATGGCGACCCTGATTTGAGCAGTTCTATTCATCTGAAACAGAAAAACCAAAAGAGATTCTTAATTAGTAGGCATGTCACTATAGCCGTTACCAGAATGACAAAAAAAAAATCGTGAAAATGTAAAAAAATGGCGGCATGTAGATAATTGAATATGGATTTTTGACCATTTTTTTTTCACTTTTGAAGGACTGTAAAAATACAAACAACTGGTTTTTGAGATATCATGGTTACCAATTCAATAAAAGTGATTTCGAGAAAAATGCGTTTAAAGTTTTGTGTACTGATTACACAGAAACACTTTTACTTACGATCAATCACCTATTTCAGATCCATAGAGTTGTTGTTGCTCAAAAAAATCATGCAGAGCTGATAATTCTTCCCTATATTGTGCTCTTTCTTTTCAAGCGAAGGCGAACGAGCGCCCGCCGCCGCCGCACAATGTGTCGACTAGTACAAGTTAGCTGGACAAAATTATTTTTTCACTTATTTCAATTGTTTATGTATATTCTAGGCATATTAAGTTATTTTAAGAAAAAATTCATCGCGTTGGTTTTTTTTATGGGCGTGGCTAATTTTTTCCCCTAAATTAGTCAGCTACGCAGACATATTTAACGATAACTCGGGAACAACTTGTCAGATTTTTATAAATAAAACATTAAAAAATGCGTAACAAAATTTTATTAAAGTTGATTGAATATTATTTTATTCTATCTTTTATCGTTTTGGAGTTATTTAGAAATGAATGGAGAGAAAAAAAAAATTTTCGTGTAAAATTCATTATTTTTCTCGGTAAAAAAGCGCAATAACAAAAGAAAAACAAAATATTATTTTTGTTTTTGTTTTTGTTTATGTTTTATGTTTATGTTTTATTTAATAAGGCTTGCAAATTTATTTCAGCACGAGTTTCTGTTATAGCAATGTGCTCCTCTGCAGGGTAACAGGCCTGTTTGAACTTTTTTAAACTAAAATATGACGGAAACACATTATACCCCGCCTTCATGGACCACTTCCTAGTTTGTTTGTAAGAATGCGTTGTTGACTTAGAATCTATATAGCAAGCTAAGGCTTCGTCACTACTTAATTGCCTAGGATTAACGGAACTGGTATTTTTAGACTTAATAATATTATCTGGGCTCTCACTAATGTCTCTAATCACATTGGCAATTTTCCTTTGCCCTGCTGAACGCACAGCAATTTCGGCAGCAGTCACCAATTCACTGACACTTCGGGATTCTACGAGATCCACGACGCGACGTTTCTTCGTCTTAAACGACGATTCCTCGAAATCTTTGCGAGGTCTGCCTGCAGGAGTCACATTCTCACTTGATGTTGAAGGTTGTGGCGCAAAAGAACTCGCAGTAAACTGTATGTCTGCTTCATCCAACCAATTCTTATTTTTAATTAAAAAACGCTCCTTCGACTTTCCTGAAGCCAACCATTTGGCACCAAACTTATTAGGCAAGTTGGATATCTTCAACTTTATTTCTTTTTGGCTGCTTTCAGTAATATCACCAAAGTGAAATTTTGAAGAAAGAAAGTCATATACACGCGAGTTTTTTTCATTCTTCGTGTGTTTCAACCACTCCTCAAAAAAGGCTACCCTTGAAATAGAGTAAACGTGTTCTGGATAAAAAGAAAGTTATTCCTGTGTAATATCTAAAAACTAGCCCGGATAGAGGTGAATGTCTGTATATTCTGAACTTTCAAAGTTTTTTTTTTAAAAAAAAACACGCTAAAATATATAGGCTATTTAAAGAAAATACTAAAAATTCAAAATAATAGATTCTGATTAAAAACATACATTAAAAAATAGTACTTACCCTCAGTATTAATATTCATCACAAAAACTTTCACAATATTACAATATGTCACTATAAGATGTGCACGAAAGTATCGCTAAATTGCAACTGATTGATTGAAAGAGTTGCATTAAACTCATTACCTGACTTCTGACGCTTATGACTCGCCACTTGCAAATTTGATAAACAACCTTTTCTCGGAATTCGGGGTTTGGTGGTGTTGTTTACGTTTTGCAAATAAGATTTCCTGGAAATCATAACATGAATTTTGTCCACCCAGCATGTTCTACGCGACACAATTGGATTGTAAGGTCGTCAGACTATTGCTAAGGTAGACGTCTTCTATTATGAAAGCTCTTTGTTTCACACTCTATTGTCGATTTCGATTGTCGACAGTAGAGTGACTACTGTCGATTTCCAGTGAAAAACAAAACCCACTATTCCCATAGTGCAGTCAAGAATGCCCGATATTGTCTTCAGACAGCATGTCATAAAACGTATTTTAATGACGCTAGATACCAAAAAAAGCTTCTGATTGTTGATGGAATACCTTCTTAGTACTCAAAAAATGCGCATGAGCAGTTTAGCCGATACCAAAAAAAGAAACAAGATCTTGCCAAAAAACTACCGAACAGTAGCTCTGCTTTCAATAATATCGAAAGTAATGGAATCAATCAAGCATTAAAATATCTAGAAGGATTTAATATTATTACCCATCATCAATATGGCTCTCGTAAGCAAAGATCACGAGGAGATCTTTTAACTTATGAAACATGTTTGGAACAAAGCAATTGAACGTCTTTGAGAAACTCGAGTGGTTGCACTTGATAAGTTATGCTCTTATGGTATGTCTAAAAGGTTTTGTTTATGGCTCTCGGGTTTTCTCAGAGAGCGTTATTTATGAATGACAGTCGACAGAATTCTTTGTAATCCTTTACTATCAAGGCCAGTGTGCCCCAAGGCTCCATGCTGTCTCTTTCTATCTTTCTTATTAGCATTAACGATCTGCTGGAAAGGATCAAAAATCCAGTCTACACCTATGTAAAGGATAGTACGCTTATTTCTTCATTCATTTTAATTCTCGGACATAGGCTACTAATGCAAATATCCGAATATTGGCAGACAGCCGAAAGCCGTTCATCTTAACAAAAATCTGGGTGACCGTAACCAATTAGAATTTAACGCTACAGAAAACCTGGTGGCTCTTTTTTCTAACTGTAAGGTAAACGTTACGGAACCCGACATAGTTACGTCGGGACACTCCATTCCTCTAGCATCGTCACTCAATTTTCTGGACGTTAACTTGGTAGCAAATATGTCTTGGCATGAACATGTCGCGTGTACAGCAAAGAGATTTTCTAGGATAACTGGGAATACTATTTCGAACTAGAAAGCTTTACACTACACAATAGCTGTTAATTCTGTAGAAAGTTCAAATTCGACCAACGATGGAACACTCCACCCATGTTTGTGGCTCTGCTCCCATACATACACTATATTCGTTTGATTCTACTAAGCTGTTCGCCTGATTGGAAAACCAGAACTCACCTGAAACCTTGATATCTTGGAACACCGAAGAACGGTTGGCGACTTCAGTCTGTGTTACAAGTATTTTCATGAAAAGTGTTTGATGGATGTAATCCACTTAATTCGGAGCGTTGTATATTATATATATATATATATATATATATATATATATATATATATATATATATATATATATATATATATATATTAATACCTGTCGTTCTAATATGTCACATCCGTATAAGGTTCAGCTTGCTACTCCTCGCGCAACACCCCTTTTCAAGCAGTCTTTTATATGGGAAACATCACCGGTTTGTAATGATTTGCTCAGGACTGTGTTTCCCAATGATTACAACATACGGCAATTTAAAAACAACGTGACTTGCTTTTCGGCACACGTGTCGTTCCTGTAGCACTTTAGGGATTTCTCTCCAGCGCATGTGCTACGCCCATAAAAAAAGAAATATTTTATGTCCTGATATCCTTTAAATAGGATATATTTGGTTTGTCTATTATCTAGTCCTACTTTATAATCAGTAAACAAGTTCATCGCCCTATAATGTTATTCATTTTAGTCAGTAAGTGTGTGTGTGTATGCGATTTTCGATAAAGGTCTCAACATTAATGTTCTTTTTCGTTTTAGCTTAGTGAAATTGTATTGACGAAATAAATTTTTTATTAGGATTACGGCCACTAGTTTTACGCTGGTGCAATTTTTCTTATTAATATCTCTATACGACTTATCTCTTACTAGAAAACAAGCACCAGAAAATGAGAAATTCTAGCAGTTATTGGTGGACACTAGGTCATATTCTATGATCTGAAATTTTGTACTTAATTTAAATAGAATACTATGATACATTTCAATTCCCTCAAAATTGAGGGAAACGTAATACGTCATGAATAGAATTTATAAAAATATTTTATTCACTTAACTGTAAATTCGATAAAAATGAACAGAACTTAAAAATGATAAAACAATAACTATATACATCCAATTATACAACTTAAATGTAATGATGGCTTTCCATTTTTTTTCTTGTCAAACTCAAACTCCTTATTATTTTACTATACGAATAAGACCATCCTTAGTAATTTTCATCTAGAAGTAGAAAATAATTATTTTAGATACATCTACGTTTTCATGGGGCTCCTAATTGAAAAGTCAATTAGTTTCTAATTTGAACCGTTGGCAAGTTCTCTTTCATTCCCGTACTCAAAAAAATGAGATTTGGAACTTAAGTTAAATAATAAAAATTGCTTGCACTCCAGAGTTATACTTGCGAAAAGTTTAATAGGAATCTGTAATAAATTCAATTGACTAATCAATTCTTAGTTGAAAATGTTAGGTTAAGAGATTTGTTTTATACGATTTCCTTTTACTTATGAAAATTTTATCAGTAAACTAAATATTTTTCTGAGTAGGAATTAATTAATTGATTGGAGATATCCGCTCCTCTTACGGATTTAACTTGTGGTCCATTTTTGTATTGTTTGAAAAGAAACTGAACATGACATTAAATCGTATATTCTTAAGTAAGTGTTAAAAAGTTAGGAGCAACATTAGAAAATTCGAGGGCCGCCTTTTAAGTCTTTCGAAAGACCACTAGATGGCGCTATTAAGACGTGACGTTACCATTTTTGAAAAACTTGATATTCGCTATTGTTAAAATAGTGGCAGCGCAGAAATTGGCCGAGTAGTAGTGTTTATAGTGAGCGTTTAAAAAAAAACACAGTTTGTGAGTAAACGAAAACTTCACGTAAAGGTCTTCGTTGGATGATTTTTTACGATTTTAGTGAAGGTCTAACTCAACAACAATGCCTCGAATCGCTTTCTTCAACTTTTGGTAATAAATTACCATCAGAAAAGACTGCTTACAATTAGTTTGCAGAATTTCGTAATGGTCGAGCTTCCGTCAGAGATGAATTTCGTGAAGGTCGACCAGAATCGGTTGTTGTTCCAAAAAATATGGATACTGTGCGTAACATGATCGAAGAGGATCGGCATGTGACTTACCGTGAGACAGAAGCATCCTTAGGCTACTTGAAGACTGCAATACATTAGATTTTGTGAGAACATTTAGCTGTGAAAAATATCTGTTCTGATGGATTTCGCATAATTTGACCGAAACTCAAAAACAGGTTTGTGTCAGTTGGTGTAAGGAAATGCTAAAAAATTTCGAACAAGTACATGCAAAATCCATATATAACATCGTAACAGAAGAGGAAACTTGGACATATTAGTAGGAGCTGAACTAAACAAAAATTGATCGTTCACGAAGCGCTTCCAAGAAAATGATCTCTTGTTTCTTGGGTTATACTGGACTTGTTGCAACCATTGCTTTAGAAGATCGAAGAATAGTTAATGCTAAATCGCATACAAGAAGTGGTTTGCCAGAAGTGATCGATGAAATTAGGAAAAATAACCGAAAACTTCGCATCATTCTTCATTATGACAATCTCTCACACAGCTCGTCAAACAATTGATTATTTGACGGAGAAAACATCGAATTAATATCTCATTGTCTGTATTCACCTGATTTATCGCCTAACGACTTCTTTTTCTTCCCGAATGTAAAATA
This sequence comes from Pachyrhynchus sulphureomaculatus, assembly GCA_019049505.1. Taxonomy (NCBI): domain Eukaryota; kingdom Metazoa; phylum Arthropoda; class Insecta; order Coleoptera; family Curculionidae; genus Pachyrhynchus; species Pachyrhynchus sulphureomaculatus. Next base: position 136,765,483 of record CM032449.1, read on the forward strand.
TGAGTGGAGAGCAATTTTCATCACCTTCCAAAACCATGTTTTTGAGTTACCAAGTTCAGATTGGAAAAGATGTTTTAACAATCGATTCATACGCATGCAAAAGTATATAAATCTTAAAGGTGAATATTTTAAGAAACGATAAAACGATTTGAAACAAAATTTTTTTTATTTTTTATTGTTTTTGTAAAAACAAAAAGATATCCCTAGTACATACAAGATCTTTAGATTAATCCAACTTCGCTCTGCTTTGATTTTTTTAAATATCCTGTGCAGGGTGGTCCAAATTGGACTCTTTTAAAGGTAAACCCCTTTACCTAAAGGAGATAGACAAGAACTGATGTCGGTGTCTGAGGCTCAATTTTTGTGATAAACTCAATGGTGAAAATCACATATCGATATCTAGTCCCTTTTCAGATATACAGGATGTTTTTCAAAAATCTGCATTATGGAAAAATGTTTGTAATTCTTTTCCTGTTGAAAAGTTTTGATTTCTGTAAAAACATTCTCAAAGCACTCTTTTACATAGATTTTAAGAGTGTAAGTTATATTTTTTTACTACTAATATATTTTTCCTTATCGGAATAGAGCTTTAAATTACCATTCCAAAAATATAGCACACTCTATATTTTGCTTAAATCTACTTCAAAAGGTTTTCAGTTTTTACGCGAGTTTTAAATGCACATTTTGTGAAGTAGGCTTTGGACGGAGCGACCATATGGTTTAATTCAATTGTTGTAGTTATCAGTTATTGAATTGTCAAATAAATCGCAATGAAGTTGGAAAATTATGAAAAATGGGATATGATAGTGTGTTTCATATAAACCGGAGAAAATTCGAAAGCGGCAAATAATTTGTACCACGAATGGTATCCAGAGAAGCGTCAACCATTCAAGGATATATTTGCTCGATTGCGACATAACCTGTGGCCAATTTGAAAAGAAACGACCCAAAAATTGTGCATCAAACAGGGATAAGGAGTTAGAAGAAATAGTAGTTTTAGGAACTATCCGATATAATCCCCACACTTCAACCCGACAGTTAAAAGAATCCACTGGACTACCAAGAACTAACGTAAGTCGTACTTTGAAGATGAACAAATTCTGGCCATATAGGACAAGAAAAGTTCATCACCTTAGAGACGGAGGTTTTCAACGGCGTATGGATTTTTGCCAATGGTTTCTGGAGAATTGTAACCATATTCCGAATTTTTTATTAAATTGCATTTGGACAGACGAAGCTTATGTAAGCAATGCAGGTATTTTTAACCGTTACAATTCTTATACGTGGGCACAAGAAAATCTTCATTTAGTTGGGGAGCAAAGAAATCAAGGCAGATTTGGATTTAATGTGTAGGCAGGAATTTTTAGAGGCAGGGTTATAGGTCCATTTATTTACGAAGGAACATTCACCTCTCAGAGATTTTTAGAAATGTTAAGGCAGCAAATAGAACCTCTTGTTGAACTGCCGTTAATGGACCTTAGAAATATATTTTTTCAATACGACGGGGTACCCCCTCATAACGCTGCAGTTATCAGTCATTTTTATTGGCCAATTTCTGGATAGCCAACCAAGGTCCGAACCGTTGACCGGCAAGGTCACCTGATTTAACACCCATGGACTTCTATCTCTGGGGAAGATTGAAACATCTAATTTTTAAATTGCCGATAAACATCAGGCAAGAGTTAGAAGTCGCAGTGATACAAAGTTTTGCAGCTCTTACTCCTCTTCAACTAATCAACTCGGTAAGAAGTGTCCAGAAAAGGTCCCACTTATGTGTAAATGAAACTGGTCGACATTTCGAACATTTCTTATAGAAAACTGTTTTGTTTTAGTTTGCTTTACTCGCAGTAAATTGTTTTATTGTTGTTTTGTGTTATTTTCTACATAGTTTAAAGTACTATAGCATTTAGTAAATTTCATTGTAGTTATGACTGTTTAGAGTTACTTCTGGGATTTTTTTACGATTTGAGTGCTGTCGGTAAACAAATGATATTGCCGCTCCGTCCAAAGCCTACTTCACAAAACGTGCATTTTAAACTCGCGTAAAAACTGAAAACCTTTATATTTTGTACTACATAATTATTATAGTAGATTTAAGCAAAATATAAAGTGTGCTATATTTTTAGAATGGCAATTTAAAGTTCTATTCAGATAAGGAATATCCTTTTTAAAAAATATATTTTTGTGTTAATAACTATTAAAATATTAGTTGTAAAAAATGTAACTTACACTGTTGAAATCCACGTGAAAAAGTACTTTGGGAATGTTTATACAGAAATCAAAAGAATTACAAACATTTTTCTAAAATGCAGATTTTTGAAAAACACCCTGGAGAGCTGAAACGGTACTAGAAATCGATTTGCGGTTTTCACCATTGAGTTTATTATAAAAATTGAGCCTCAAACACTGGCATCAGTTTTCGTCTATCTTCTTTAGATCTTCTTTAAAAGTGTCCAATTTGGACCACCCTGTACAGGATATATTTATATAACTAAAAGAGGACTAATAAAGAACTAGCCAACGGGGCAGCCAGCATCTACCAAAAAATAACAACGAAAAAATAACATCAATATAAACTACTAAAATAGAATAAGGTTCATTTTTCAACAGTTTTAAACTATTCTCTTATCCGTCAGTTCATCTCAAGATTTGTTTTGCGTATCGCAGGTCCTCAGCCGAGCTAGGATCGACCAAGAAAGAGAATAAAACTTAAAGTGCTCAACGCACTATTCGCGCAAACAATATGTAGGATACAACAGTTTGTACCTTCGGCTAATGTAAACTTAACTTTGATTTTTTTTATACTTGGAGTAGAACCCTATAAAATGCTGCCAAGCTGAAATTGTCTGCATTCTGAACAATTCCTCTATCGGTCTATGGCCTTAAACAGCCCCCGATAGAAGGAGGTAGGCTGTCAAAGATAGACTTAAATCAGCCAGAGGAGCAAATTGTATCTTGCTTATTCTTTGCACTAGTACTGGGTTAAGTACTTTAAGGTTTGTTCGCTTTTTCCGTCGATTCGAGCTAGGCTGAATAGCCGTGATACAACGAAATGCGTCCCGAGATGGATTGACGGATGAAAAAAATCCAGAACTGGAAAATGGACCTCGTTCAATTTTAGTGGTTTATATTGATTTTTATATACTTGGGGTAGAACCCTATAAAGTGCTGCCAAGCAGTAATTGGCAGCAATTTGCTGAACACTTCCTCTATTAATATGCGGACTTAAATAGTCCCAAACAGAGGGCTGGTACGCCTTTTAAGTTAAGGTTGAAGTTGTTGAATCTTGCTCACTTAAAAACATGTTTGAAAAATACGGCCATTAAATTACCACTGCAATACAATTAAAAATCTAAAACTACACACAACATATTTTTTTCTGAATTATCTAAAGAAAGTAGAGATATTGCATTATATATTCATTTATGTCTTGAAAATTTCTCAAAATACGTATTACTCAATATCGTATGGGAAACAGCTACTTATTTAAAATATTTAACAGCATTTAGAAGCGAAATAAAACATATCTATCTCAAACAATCATATGCGAGTATCACTAGTTGTAGTTGCTTCATATACCTACCAATTAGGAATTCCATGAAAAATATTCATTAGATATATAAACAACAGCAGTACCAAGAGCTCAGTGTGGTTTCATCTTGAGTAAATACGATAGTTACCAACCAGAACTTTAATTAACTATACAAATGTAAAAATATGAATATAAATAAACTATATAGACTATAGACTCGAGATTTCACAAATAATACAACCAGAACCTAATGGTTTTACTAAGAGGGATGGTCTTCTAGAAAATTATGTTTTTATTCCCAACATCTTTATTAAAAAAATATATAATAGCTATAAAGCAAAAATTTTACAAAAGAGCATTTCCTAAAGGAAAACAAGCCTTATATTCAACAAATATTATAATATTATTTTAAGAAAAAAAATCAAAATACGATAATAATGTAACCGTCTTCTAAAGATATCAGGAATATTGCTTTAAAAAATTTAACAAAACTGTTGATCATAAAGCTTAAAACTCTCCAAAAAAATAGTAGAGATTCTCTTCAGTTTCTCATTGTTTTTACATTTACGACATATATGTTGTTTTTTGGGTCCAGAACACTCTATTCTATGCTAAATCTTTTATCTAAATAATAATGTAATCGTGTTACTCTATATTATTTCTGAAAAAGATTTTGAACTTTAGAAATTATTATTTTCGAATACATTTTTCACAATTTTTAAAGTCATAATGTTGTTAGGACGTATATACTTGCAATAAAATGACTTTCATGTAAACTTTTCAATTCCTACAATAAAAAGATATTTTCTTTCCACTGCAACTGTAACAAATAAAAATGCAATGTCAAACAACAACCGACTAATAACATTTTGTTGTGTTTGTAGTACCACCATATGAACACTTTTTTTCTTTAATATTTGGAAGGATTTAAGATTATTAGTCACTGTGTATATATGTATACATATATATATATATATATATATATATATATATATATATATATATATATATATATATATATATACCAGATGTGCAGGTAATTTAGAGAAATAGTTTATTCTGTTACACAAAATCTTGATCTTACGTCGGTGTATATTTTATTAACTGATGACCTAAACGTCTTTAACGTAATTAATGGCCCTGAAGATTGCCTTAAAATTCAAGAAGATCTTAATATGCTCCCAACAGCTTAATATGAATTATCGCGAAATGTTCGGCTGTGACATTTACATGGCCTTTTAAAGTTATTTAATACTCATACCATAATGATAATACAACTTTGGTAAGACTTAATAAAAGTCCTGAGAATAACACTGGATTCAAAATAGTCTTTTCATAGAAACAGAATGGCAAGATTTATTTTTGAGACTTGCAAGCAGTTCACGACTCTAATAACAATTTATAGTTTGCATTCATCCATATCAACTACATTTTGGGTCTGTTATCTGGAAACTAAAGCAAACTTTCTTGAGCCAATGACCTTTGAAATTAATTATACTGTAAAAATGGTATTACAAATGTCTTATTTTTTCTCCCAGCTTTGGCAAATCTCTAACCAATCTTTCTCCTTTTAATGAAAAAATACTGTATTTGATGCTCCTGAAATATTATTTCAGATAAATTTCTATGTTCTTGCAAGAAATTTAAGAATTTTTCCTTTAATTGTTTCTGCATACTTATATGAACCATTGCATTGATATAGGTAATATTTATCAAAATTTTATTCAACCGTAAATTGTAGCAAGGAGATTTCTAAGTAATGTTTTATTAATACATTACTTCTGGTATAGTTTACTTAATCAATTAGCTTTTACTTATGAATAATGAGTAATTTTGTTAAAGTTATATTTTTAACAGTTTTCGTAGCAAAGTTCTGTTTGCATCCTAAATGGATAAATTAATAAATAAAAAAGGTTTTCAACAGTATAAAATAAATTTTAACTTTTACCTTTTTCAACTAAAATTATTACATTAAAAAATTTATGATAACTTTTGCGAATAAAAATCTATATACCCTCTCAAGTAAGCTGCATTGATTTATGCCATATCTCCAAATTGAACTATTAATGATCAATTTGTGGTACCTTTAGAGGAGTAGGTAGTGAATCCTACTAGGAATCGAAGGGTCGGCGGTTCGATTCCGCCTTGGACTACTGGGCGTTCGTGTGTGTCTTTAGGTTTAGTTTCGGTTTAAGTAAATATGTGTATATATTCAATAAAGAGAGATGCTGGATAGTTGGCTTTGTTCCAATGCCATAAAAGAGGTTCGCCTCTTTTTTTAAGAAAAAAAAAATGATCAATTTATTTATCTATATAAAGCTATTTAAATATATCGTTATTTTATTATTATTTCGATTTGTTTAGTGTGGATCAAAGCTTACGTTAGTATTTTGCTAGATAAAATAGTAAATAATTTAGCTTAAGAAACTACAGAAATACCAAAAATTATTATTAATTTTAAAATTTTAAACACAAACAAAATCAGAAATGCAAAAAAAGAATTATATTAAAATTGGCAATCAACTATATAGAGTAGTCTTCTATAATAATATATTTACATTGATTCCTAAAAATTATTGGTCAGAATACGAACGTTTAATGAATCCAAGACATAGAAATAGGGATTAATGAAAATAAATATTGTAAATGCGCTAAGGTATTTTATTTTAAACCATTCAATCTAAATTATACTATTTCTTGGAATAATGTGACAGGATTTAAAGTATTGTATGACTTTATAATGGATAGAAAACTAGAACTGTATGATAACAATTACAAATTCATTGTCAATATTGTATGATATTTAAAAATTATAAAGTATAAATAAATATATATGTATATATAAAAGTGCTTTTTAAAGTTATCTACTTAACTAACAAGGAAAATCACGTGATCTTAGAAAACATATTGTTGTACATACCGTTTCCTAAATTGTTTCATTCCATCCAAAAGATGTTTTTTATTTTCTTCTCCAAAACGGTACCACAACAGCATTCATCTCATTATCTTAGGGAGATTTTCTGCCAGTGAAGACTACAAGTCGTAGGGTGCTTACCTAAACAGGGTGTCGATATTGTAACTATGTGAATGTACTGCTTCCGGTAATGGCTTGAACTCAGCTGGCTTTGTAAACTCTGCAGTTTTACATACAACAGCAAGATTTTGTTTTCGATAAATTCGATTTTTTTTAACGGCCTACTTTCTGCGAATATCTCCGTTAATTATGGACCCTTTTTCCATATATTCAGTAAGCAAAAATCATGCGCGGTCCCTGAGTTTATGTTTTTTTTTTGGAGGTTGAGAGCCTTTATGAACCCGTTTCATTAACGCTTGCTATCCAATTAGAATATTCATATCTCGTAACCTGTGATAAGTTGCAAAAAATACCTTTCATCAGTCTCTAAAGAGATAAAATGTTGTTGCGAAGTTTTTTATTCGCCAGTTTCTGTTGTAATTTAAGTAGTAAGGGGGTTTATTAAGCAGACACTTTTTTTTACTCCTAGTTCCTTGTGTATAATTTTGAAACCTATAAGTTTAAATGATCAAGCTGCTTTAGCAAGTACATCAATCTGACAGCAGCAAATCTTCAACAAGCCTGATGTTTCTTGGCTAAATCATTCTTCCTGATCTGAGGTCAACCCAAATTGTGTTTCAGCTCTATCAAAAATGTTTAGACCAAAATTTTACTTGAAACTAATATTGGCTGTCATTTCCGATTTCCTCTTTATTGCGAAACTTTGTCCCTGCACATGGCTTCTTTGCTGACATTTTTGGGAATAAAAAAATCGTTAAAATTGGGAAAGACTGAAATCAAAAACATCAATTTCACAATGCAGCATTTTCATTTGTGCAAACTCATTTTTATGGATACGTAGATATCTCTTAAAAAAAAATATTAGACCAAAAAATAATAAAAAATAGCAGATTTTGAGATATTGACATTCTTATGAATTTCAGGAAAATCTATACCTTAGATCAGTTGATCGAGCGCGACAACTACAAATCTCCATATTCTAAGCTCCCATCTTAAAAACTACAGTAAATTAGCAATATTTTTAAATAACTGGCCAGGTTAACTTGGTACATTTTTTTTAGAGTATTTTGCAAAAATGTTTTCTTGCCACAGGCTTAGCATTACGTAACAATAATTAAAACTTGGCATATACATATATATATATATATATATATATATATATATATATATATATATATATATATATATATATATATATATACATATATTAGCCGTCCCGCGGCTCCGCTCGAGTGGACTTCACTACTATAGTCACTGCTTATTCCTTATGTTACCTAACGTAATAAAATATCTGCCATTATTTCCCCTTATCTTCCACTATTTCTTCTTATCTCCCATTATCTAGGCTTATCTCGACTTATCTCGCAATATTTCTCCTTATCTCTCATTATTTCTCCTTATCTCCCATTATCTAGACTGATCTCTGCTTATCTCCCATTATTTCTCCTTATGTCCCATTATTTATACTTATCTCCCATTATCTCATCTTATCTCCCATTATCTAGGCTTATATCGCATGATATATAACATATCTATAAATTTATTAAAACACATAAATCGGATAAGCGGTTCTCAAGTGATAAGCTCATTAACGGACAGACAGACAGAGAGACGTTGCACTTTATATATTATATTCTTTGCAACATGATATTGTTTCATATTTAATGGTTTAGGCAGTGTATTGCAAGTGAACGCGCTGACGGTAACCTTTTTTCCGACTTGATTCACTATTATCGTCACTGCTTATTCTTTATGTTACCTAACGCAATAAAATATATCCTATAACCTGGCCAGAGAACATATGTATGTTTTACAAAAAAAGCACGTAAATCGGATAAGTGGTTCTCCAGTGATAAGCGCACTAACGGACAGACACACAGACAGGCAGAGAGACAGGCAGATATACAGATAGAGAGACGTTGCATTTTATATATATTATAGATATTCTTTGTTACATGATATTGTTCCATATTTAATGGTTTAGCATGTTTAAAAAAAAGCACGTAAATCGGATAAGTGGTTCTCCAGTGATAAGCGGACAGACAGACATACATAGAGACGTTGCATTTTATATATATTATAGATATAGATTATTATTATATAACCTGGTCAAAGAATATATGTATCAATTTAAAAAAGACGAAAGATAAGTGGTTCTCGCTTGATAAACGCACTAATGGACAGACAGACAGAGAGAGAGACATGCATTTTATATATATGATAGATTATGGATATTCTCTGCTACATAATATTGTTCCATATTTAATGATTTAGGCTGTGTAGTGCAAGGGAACGCGCTAGCGGCAAACTTTTTTCCGACTTTCACTATTATCGCCACTGCTCATTCTTTATGCTCTCTATCGTAATAAAATATAGCCTATAACCTGGCCAGAGAACATATGTATGTTTTAAAAAAAAAAGTAAGTAAATCAGATAAGTGGTTCTCCAGTGATAAGCGCACTAACGGACAGACAGACAGACAGAGAGACGTTGCATTTTATATATATTATAGGTATATATATATATATATATATATATATATATATATATATATATATATATATATATATATAAATATATATATATATATATATATATATATATATATATATATATATATACATATATATATATATATATATACATATATATATATATATATATATATATATATATATATATATATATATATATATATATATATATATATTATATATATATTTATATATATATATATATATATATATATATATATATATAATGCGACTACTCTCTCGTCATCTACCTTAGTTCTTTGTCGTATCATGTCATCTCGAATGCGTTCTCGTACACTTATGCCCAGCAGCATAAGTTTACGAGAACGCATCGTTCGATTGTGTATAATATATATATATATATATATATATATATATATATATATATATATATATATATATATATATATATACATATATATGTATATATATATATATATATATATATATATATATATATATATATATATATATATATATATATTATATATATATATATATATATATATATATATATATATATATATATATGAAATGAAAAAAAAAAACAAATGTAAATAACCGGCCAAGTGCCAGTCGGACTTGCTCAATTAGTGTTCCGTACGTTGATTGCTTTTTAAGTGGAGAATATTCCATAATTTTTTTCAACAGTTTTTGATCAGTACTTTTCGAGATAATAGGGGGGACGTCAGCGATTTTTCGCGATTTTTTAAAAATAATATAAAGAAAAGTGTGCATAAGTATTATGTTATATATATTTTTGAACTCGTCTTTTTATAAACTTTCAGTTGAAACGCCACCTGGTAAAAAAAATTTTTTTCACTTTCGATTTCACCCCCAAAACTAACCCCTTAAGTCAAAATTTAACTTTTGAAACTACACGGCTCTGATGAGGCCGTCAATTCCGATAGACACCAAAGTGATCTTATATGTAAGTGTTCCTTACGGAACCCTAAAAAAAAATATATTCGAGAAAAGATATTTAAAATAATAAGTGAGGAAAGAGAAAAAGAAATCCTACATTACAAACTTGGTACTTTAAAATACTTTCAGTAGGGATAAAGTTATAAATAGCAGGAAATGAATAATATATAAAGCCAATCCTTATAGAGTAATGCCAAATGTTTTTACTCTTTTATGTTTAAAATTTGAATAGATTTATAAGGGTAATTAGAACAAGTTTATACTATTATACGAGAATACATCGCTCCACTATTTTTAGGAAGAGAGTATTTTTCGTTAAAATTCACAACAGTCTCCAAGCTATGTATGCATGTAAGCGAATAAACTAAAAGAGCATTTCGCTGTTATTGTTTTCGTACACATCAGTTTAAAGGAAATTTAAGCCATCTATACAACAGCGGTTGATAAAATGAGAATTTAATGGAAATACAAGTAGTAAGCTGGTCCCTCATTATTATTTATATATTCCGGGACAGGGTTCCTTTACAAAGGCAAAGGGTCTATGCCAAAGTAACATATTAGGTAAAGGGATTTTGTATACAAGCATATAGTTTAGGCTTGTCTAATATCGTCATTCCCAACTTATTAAACCAAAAATACATAAAACAAAAGACCCAGAATTTAACTAGCGTATTTTAATGTCTATTTATGATAATAAAGTTTGTGATTTCTGGACGTATAATGATTTGTGCCCACAAATCCCCTTTATGAATAGAATTAATCTAAAATTGGTATTGGGAAAAACCGACCAATTTCAGTAATCGAGTCGTTTTCAAGTTATTTTAATAATCGTGTGGTTGCTCGAGTACTCATGATTTTAATTTAAGAAATCGGTGATGAAATCCAATTTAATAATAATAATAATAATAATAATAATAATGAGCGGGAACGCGTCCAAACGTGTCACACAGGGGGCAAACAAGATCAAATCTAAGTCTTCCAACAGAACACTGCCAGAAATCCTCGATACCTTGAAACAAAAACTATCTGTATATGCCGCAAGACTCCGTAGATACAAAGAATCAAATGAGAGGAAAGACACCAACAACCTCTTCCGAAGAAGCGAAAAAGAGTTCTACCGGAAAACTATGTACAACAAATAGATAGCAGTGACTGAACCACCAAACAAGCAAGAACTCACAGATTATTGGAAAAGTATCTGGTCAGAACCCAAACTACACAATAATAATACCCCTGGATCAAAGCTGAAGAAGACAAACATAAACATGTGACAGAACAAGAAAATCCCACATTAAATACACAAGAAATTACAGAAACTATCAAACACACACAGAACTGGAAATGTCCTGGAATAGACAATATACAAAACTTCTGGTACAAACAGTTTACCACCACACACGAAGCACTCGCACATCAAATCAACAAAGCCATTCTACAACCACACATATTTCCCACTTTCCTTACACAAGGAATAACATACGTTAAACCCAAAAGCTCAGACACTACAAACCCGTCAAACTACCGACCTATCACCTGTCTTCCAACCCTATACAAGATCATCACAGCCACAATTTCGAAAAAAATAGAACAACACCTTATAGACAACAATATTCTCACAGAAGAGCAGAAGGGATGCAGGAAAAATAGTCGAGGATGCAAAGAGCAGCTGATTATAGATAGCGTGATTATGGGACAAACCAGAAAAGAACACAGAAACCTTCACATCGGTTACATAGACTATAAAAAAGCCTTCGACTCCATACCCCACAGCTGGTTAATCAGAGCCCTAGAAATCTATAAAATCAACCAACACCTCAGGCAGTTTCTCGTGCAAATTATGAAAACATGGAAAACCAAAATACGCCTAGAAACACAAACCGAACACATCCAAACAGAAGAGCTGTACCTCAGACGGGGTATATTTCAGGGAGACTCGCTCAGCGCTCTATGGTTTTGCCTCTGTCTCAATCCACTCTCAAATATACTAAACAGAACAGAGCATGGCTTCAAGATCAGACACCAAAAAGTGAATCAACATAAAATAAACCACCTCCTATATATGGATGACATAAAACTCTACGCTGCCAGAAAAACACAGCTGAAAGAACTCCTCAAAATCACAGAAATATTCACCTTAGATGTCAATATGGAATTTGGTATAAGTAAATGCAAAGTGCTCCACATCAACGAAGGCGAATGGAAGTACCACCATGAGACAGAAACCATCAACAATGAAACACTCGATAACATGTTCTACAAAGAAACATACAAATATCTAGGCTTCCAACAAAGCACCAAACTCAACCACACTCACATCAAAACAGAGCTCAGAACCGAATTCAAAAACAGACTGACGAAACTCTTGCAAACAAAACTCAACTCTAAGAATCTCACTAAAGCTATCAACACGTTCGCTATACCTATACTCACATATTCATTTGGTATCATCAAATGGTCACAAACAGACATAGAAAATATTCACATCCTTATACGATCTCAATTCACCAAATACAGGAAATTACACCCCAACGCATGCAAAGAAAGACTTACCATCGAGAGGAAGGCAGGAGGAAGAGGAATTATAGACATCAGATCATTACATACAAAACAAATACAAGCACTTAGGAAATTCTTTTACAGCAAGCAAACCAGCCTCCACACAGCGACAGTGAAAGCAGACAAAAACTACACACCTTTGGACTTATCCCGGGCAGACCACTCAGCAGACATACACAGTCACACACCAATTACAACAGAAAAAGATGAAAACGTGGTCAGAGAAAACACTACACGGACAACACAGATACCACATAGAACAAGACGACGTAAATAAAAAACATTCATACACCTGGTTACAGGATGGGCAGCTATTCCCTGAAACAGAAGGCTTCTTACTTGCCATCCAGGATAAAGTCATATTAACCAGAAACTACCAAAAGCATATCATCAAAGATCCGACTATTGCAGAGGACAGATGTAGGAAATGCCACCAGCAGAAAGAAACGATCGAACACATAACGAGCGGATGTAAAATATTAGCCGGAACAGAGTACACAGCCAGACATGATTCAGCTGCCAAAGTAGTTCACCAAGCACTAGCCACAACATACAAACTCATAGAAAACACAGATCCCTACTACAAATACACACCAACATCCGTACTTGAAAATAAAGATTACAAACTCTACTGGGACATCAGTATCCATACAGATAAAACAGTCTCCGCCAATAGACCCGATATTACTTTTCAGTGCAAAAAGGAAAAAATCACCTATCTAATTGACATAGCTGTCCCCAATGACACAAACATCCAAACGAAATACACAGAAAAAATTTCCAAATACACAGACCTTGCAACGGAAATAAAAAGGCTATGGAAACAAGAAAAAGTCATCATTGTCCCCCTCATTATATCAACCACAGGCCTTACACCAACAACATTCACACCACACTTAGTAAAATTAGGACTCAACACAAACATACACAAAAACATTCAGAAGTCAGTGATTTTGAAAACATGTAACATTGTCAGGTCATTCCTTAATACACAATGGTAATGCGTTTGTGCTGACTTGGTTTGCGCCCGTTAGCCAAACATGGAACCACATTGACCAAATGTGAGAAAGAAAAACAAAAAAAAATAATTATAATAATAATAGGAGGCGGCCATAGCTTAGTGATTAAAGTGTCTGATTTCTACGCCAGTGACCCGAGTGCGTACCTCAGCTCGGGAAATAATAATAATAAAAAAGATAAATAAATTATAAAATAGAATTTACAAATTGACGGTTGCCCCTCTCGGGAAGGCAATGGCAAGCCACCCATAATATCATGCCTAATAAAGCTCTGTCGCATTGGGCGTTCGGAATCGTCATTAAACTGAAGGTCTCCTTTGTCTATGGAAACACTTAAAGAGATACCAACCACAAGCAAAAGGCGAGAGGGTCGCCTGCGTCCGTATAGGATTAGACAACGCCGATAGGTATTATGACATCCTCGCTGATAAAAAAAAGGGAAAAAATCCCTACTCAGGAGGGGAGGTGAATAATAATAATAAAAAAAAAATTATCATTTGTACTGCTACTAATATATTTCGAGCATAAACGGAATTACAGCTACAGGAATCACCGTTAGGCAAAGTACAAATCAGATGACTAACTCCTTCTAGGTAGGTTATATAATTACTAATAGTTAGTATCAAGTAGCACCTACTAAACTCAGGATGACACAGGAGAACACAATTACAGTTACTTATTTACGTACTCGCGATTTAATTTAGTGAGAGATGAACGACGCAATGTTGTACAATTCTTCACCTAAAGTGTTGTTTTTTTATGGTGGTAGTATACATGCTACAGGGAAATCCCTAAAGCGCTACAGTAGTAATGCATGTGCTTAAAATAGTAACTTAGTGAGAAACACAGTCATGGGCCCATTATTCCAAGGGATAAGATTCTCCATATAAAGAACTGCTTGAAAATGGTTGTACGAGGAGTAACAAACTAAACCTTCTACAAATGTAAAGTATTAGTTCGACGTGTTTTTTCCAGCATGAAGCGCGAATTAAGTGCGTTATATCCATCGAACATATTCCATGAAAATACTTTTAGAATAGACTCAAGTCGACAACCGTTCTTCGGTGTTCCAAGGAATCACGGTTGATAGTGAGTTCTGGTTTTCCAATCACTCAAATACCTCTGAGTAGAATCCAACAGATACAGTGTCGTTTGGAAGCAGAGCCCTAAACATGGGAGCAGTTGGTAGAATTTGAGCTTTGTACATAATTAACAGTTCTTGTAGAGTGTCATGCTTTCTAATTCGAAATAACATTCCCAACTATTGAGAAGGCCTCTTTGCTATACTTGCAACATGTTCATGCTAGGACATATTTGCTCGCAAATTAACATCTAGCAAATTGAGTGATAAATTCAGAGGAATAGAATGTCCCGACACAACTACGTGGGGTTCCGTAATATCAACATTTAAAAAAAACTGCCGGCTGGGATTAGAAAGAAATTCGTCGACTGCCTCTCGTTAACAACGCTGCCTGAAGAGACACGAGAACCATAAACAAAACTTTTTGGATCTACCTAAGAGCATAGCTTAACCACCAATCCATCATGCCAAACATAATAGAATGCCTTGGATATATCAAGTGAAACCTCTCGAGATTCTCCAAAGTGTTGAACTGCGTTGTTCCAAACATGTGTTACATAAGTTAGAAGATCTGTTGAACTTTGCTTACGAAAGCCATATTGATGGTCGCTAATAATATAAAATCCTTCAAGATATTTTAAAAGATGCTTTTCCATTATTTTCGATATCATTGAAAGTAGTGCTACTGGTCGGTAGTTGTTTGGCAAGATCTTTTTGCCTTTTTGGATATCGGCTGAACTATAGATATTTCATAGAAGTTTTTAATCTAACTGTATTAGAATGCGTTTTATGATACACTTTCTGAAGACAATATATGGCATTCTTGACGGCCTTATGATAATGTTTTTCCTTGGAAATCGACAGTAGAATGTAAAGCAAAAGAGTTCAGCTAACAAGTTGGGTTTCTCAACTTGTGTTGTTGCAATAGTATTAACTGGTGGTGAATGGTGTAATACTGGATTTAGTGATATATTCACTAATGACCTTAGCGAGTGACCAAGAGGACCTGGAATTGTTGGGACAGGTATGAAGTTTCTTTTTAATTCTTTGATTTTGTAGCCTTGATTTCATCGATAATTTCTTTGCGTCTGTTCCAGGTATGACCAAAGATGTTACGATTTATAACGTTAGGATTTTCACGCCATTGTCGATGAGCAAGATGTTTAGAAGCAACAGCTTCTTTACATCTTCTGTCGAACCAAGGCTTGCCGTTGGAAGGGCATTTTTTTGAAAAAGGGATATAAGTTTCCTTACTAGCCAAAAAGAGAGCGGAAAAACTCTATAGCGTAGTCAGATGGGTCGTCGGATCTAAAACAAACGTCTAACTAGGAGAAAATTCGAAAATACTGCATTAGTTTTTCCCATTTGTAGAGCCAAATCTGGAGAAGTTTCGGCACCTCTCTGTCTCTGATAGGTAAGATACTCGATATCGAAAGCAGTTTACGGTCGAAGGACCCTGATGACAAATTTATAGCGACAGTGTATATCTCTGGAGTATTGGTTAAAACAATCAAGCAGACTGGCAAGATCTTTATCTCGATCAAGGATCCGTGTTGCTGAGTAAAGTCACAGCTAATTGAGAATGATTCAGTTTCACGATTTTGTTCGCCAGTCGTATTTGAATACTCAAGCCAGTTGATATTGTGGACATTAAAGTAGCCACAGTTAAAGAAAATGTCAATAATCCTAGGTAAAATTATGTGTCTTCTTTTTATGCAGCTTGCAACCTTCATAACAGCTTAGTAACATCCTCTATATTTTAACGAATCGTCCCTAATAAAATTCATTTTATTTTATGAAATTTTGTTGTCCGAAATAAACCTCAAGACAAGACAGTAATTAATTCAGAAATGGATTTTACTGCAAATGCAGACCTACAGACACTACTCAAGGAAGTGCTACGACTATAACACTTCAATCTTTGGACAAAATTGTAGTATCACAGAGTTTATCAACAACATGTGATGATGGAATTATTTTCACTTTTTATGAACACCTCAAAATTAGCTACAAAAATTTAATTAATGCAAATATTCTTAGAAATAAAAACACCTTTAAAAATCGTAAAAATGTTACTGTAAAAGTAAAATTGATATATTATTAACTTGCTGAGTTAATTGAATTACTAAAATTCTTAAAAATCTTCTAACACAGAAGATTGCCATCACATTGCAAATTTATCTCTTTAATACGTTACAGAATGTTAAAGTAAAAGATGCCACAACTGCCTTAAAAAATAGTTAATTTAGAAATGACAAAGATTTTACTTCTCTTTAAACAAAGAAATTTGGCTTCAAACTTTTCTAGAACAAACTTTGTTAGTATAGTTTAAATGAATGCAAGACAACTTTATGTAATTGGGAAAATGTAAAATTCCAAAATGTGTCTATTTGTAAATACTAGGAGTACTCTCACCTTCGATAGACTCTCCGTGTTACATATGTGATAAAAAATAAGAGTTCATTAAATAAATTTAACAAATGTAAATAAACTAAATTTATTGAACAACTAGGAATGCTCTTCTATTTTGTCATCGAAATTTATTATTGCGCAAAAGAGGGGAAAAAAGCCTATTTAGAAGAAAAGATTTAACCTACGGACCTTGGTAAATGAAATATTGCAATTTCTTTTTCTTTGAAACAATAAATAAAAAGCACTTAAACAAAGGAGAAATAAAGAACTGCAAGTACTCCAAGACCTGATATCTTTACATTCAAGAAAGTTATTTCAAAAAAAATTAAGAATTTAAATAAATAGTAAACCCAGACTAAATATACTAGAGACCTAAAACATGTATACTTTATTTACATTCAAGTTAAATTTCGTTAAATTGCTTCAAAAATAAGGATAAAGTACCTCATTAAAGAACAATATATTTTAAATAAAAATTATGTTAAGAATTAATCACACGAAATTACTAATATTTTATCCGACAACTTAATAACCTAATTATTATGACTAACCGAAAAATCTTATTAGTTTCTAACTAATCTTGAATGCACTATTGACTATAAAATTACAAAATTTTGCATTTTATATTGTTTTTTTAGGTGATCTTTTCCTTCTAATCTTTGTAACCCTTTTGCTTGTTTTAATCCAGAAGAATATGAATTGTTATTTTGATAACGAAAATTTTTTAGTGATCCGCACGGATCGGCGTCTGTCTGTTTGTCTGTCTGTCCGTCTGTCTATCTGTGTGTCACACCCGATTTTCTCCGAAACTATTTGTCATAGAAAGTTGAAATTTGGTAATAATATAGGAATTGATGGCCTCATCAGAGCCGTGTAGTTTTGAAAGTTAAATTTTGCGAAACTAGATTTTCTGCGGTGGCTGCTTTGAAAACAAAATTTAGATCTCAACTAAATATAGAAAAAGAACTCAGAGTTCTAATATTAAACCATCCTTCGAAAATATTTGCTCTGCAAAATAGGCCCAAGGAAGTCATTAATAATTATTAAGCTTGTTTTTAATTTAGTACTGATATGTTAATTATTAGTTAAATACATTGTGCAGTACTAATACAATCCTATTTATAGGTGTATTATATCAGTGTAAATGTGTATTTTATTTTTTATTATGTCAGAATATATTTTGTTTTGCTTTCCTTTCAATAAATTATATTAAATGTCTTTAATAAATGTTTTTAATAATAATTTCTTTTCGATACGCTCGCGCCCCCCAATAGTGTAATCACTCCCCCCTATTGCGGCGCGCCCCACAGATTGAGAAACGCTGAGGTAGATGAAATGTAGATCCATCATAAAACAAAATGGCTGTCAAAACAGTGGCTTAGAGTGAATCGAAAAAAAGCGAAAACAGTTTTATTGGCGGGAAAGATGATGGCAACTTTTTTTTTTGGGGAATTATCATGTTTGACTGTTTAAAATAGGGTACAACAGTGACTGGCTCTTATAACATAACACTATTGGACCGTTTACATAGTAAATTGCTGCAGTAGCGACAGAAGCGACGGCAAAAGTGCACGAGATAATTTTCGAAATAGGAACTCTCCTACTTCCCAGATTTGGCCCCAAGTGACGATTTTAGTTCCCTAAAATCACAAATTGGCTTGAAAGGAAGGAGTATCATTATGTTCAGTTCAGAACAATTTTTTTTCTGAGCAAAATAAAAATTGGAATCTCGCTGAACTAAATATATTGAGCTTAATGAGATTGTGTTGAGAAATAAATTTTTATTTTTGCAAAAAAAGAATGTTATTTACTTTGTTTCTTACCAGAATTTTCGGTCCAACCTCCACATATAATTAACTAAAAACAAACTTCAAACCTAGGTAAGGCAAATTACAAAGCAGAGTTTAATTGCTTATCACAAAATAAATAATAATAATAAATTAATGCGGGTATAACGAAAAGGACAAAGAAAAATTACAGATGTATGTATGGCGGTCAAAAATAACAGTTTTTCTTACCAGTTTTATAAAGTTAATGAGAAAATAATCGGTCAAGTGCAAGTTGAATTTGCACAATTAGTATTCGGTACGTTGATTGCTTTTAAAATAAAAAATTTTGTTATGGTGGTATAAAATGATCAGTGACTTCACAAAACACACCCCAAATGAGTCTTCAACAAAGTTTATTTCCAATCTTTACTGAAAACTGATGACCTTGAAATTTTTGTTTTTTTTTATATACCAGATAAATTATTAAAGGTAATGCACTCGTGATAATTTTCGTTCAATCTACACCTCGTGGAGAATATTCTAAAATTTTTTCAAAATTTTTTGATAAATACTTTTCGAGATAAGGTGCGGGGACAGCGATTGTTCGCGATTTTTTAAAAATAGTACAGAGAAAAGTGTGCGCAAGTATTACATTACATATATTTTTTATTCGTGTTTTCACAAGCTTTCATTTGACACCACACTCGATGACCTAGTAAAAAAATTTTTTTTCACTTCCGATTTCATCCCAAAAACTAACTCCTTAAGTCAAAATTCCGTACGGAACTTATAAGGTGACTTCGGCGTCTGTCTGTCCGTCCCGATTTTCTCCGAAACTATTTGTTATAGAAAGTTGAAACTTGGTAATAATATAGGAATTGATGGCCTCATCAGAGCTGTGTAGTTTTGAAAATTAAATTTTGACTGAGGTGAAATCGGAAGTAAAAGAAAATTTTTTTACTAGGTCATCGAGTGTGGTGTCAAATGAAAGCTTGTGAAAACACGAGTCAAAAAATATATGTAATGTGTAACTTGCGCACACTTTTCTCTGTATTATTTTTAAAAAATCGCGAGAAATCGCCGTCCCCCCACCTTATCTCGAAAAGTACTTATCAAAAATTTTTTAAAAAATTCTAGAATATTCTCCACGGGGTGTAGATTGAACGAAAATTATCAAGAGTGCATTACCTTTAATAATTTATCTGGTATATAAAAAAAAAATTCAAGGTCATCAGTTTTCAGTAAAGATTGGAAACAAACTTTGTTGAAAACTTATTTGGGGTGTGTTTTGTGAAGTCACTGATCATTTTATACCACCCTAACAAAAATTTTTATTTTAAAAGCAATCAACGTACGGAATAGTAATTGTAAGAAAAACTGTTATTTTTAAACGCCATACATACAAAGATTTTAAGTCTTGTATATTGTTTGTTTAATTTTGTTAAATAATTTAACATGAATAGATTAACTTTTGGATGTTTCGTACAAACTTATAGAAAAAAAAAAATATAGCAAACAAAAATGAATTATATTTTATAATTTTTAAAAAATTATCAAAGCAAATAATATGGAAAAAATAAAAGAATAAACAAAAATATTTTAATAGTTAAAAAAAATAAGTAATTAATTAAAAATGATAATCAAAAATCTTAAAATTCCGGTGTCTCGAAGCAGCAACGCTGTAAAGTAATTTACTGTTGGCTCTACTGATATGCTTGTATATAGATATATTGAATTTTGTGGTTATTGTGATCAGCTGATATCAACAAGTTAAAAAAAATGGATAATAATAAAAATCAACAAAATATTGATAAAAATGCTGCTTATGTGGCAGCAAAAACGCGTTACTGAGGCTGTATACAATCAAAGATTAAGCCAACAAAGTGTTGGTAAACGGAACAGAAAATCAAGTGTCTCCTAACCCCTGTGACAGTGCTCGTCGAATTGTTGATATGCGATCACTTGGAGAAAACTTCATGTAATGAAACACTTTCATTAAGTTATATTACTAATGAAAAACGCTGTGGTCTAGCATCACTACTAACCACAGAGTATGATAAATGTCTAACGTACAACACAGTATCAACAGACAGTACACATATATCGAAGGACAATAAGGAACATTATAAAGTTAACACTGAAGCTGCACTAGGTAATTATAAGTTAAACAAGTAAATTAATCAAATAATTAAAACAATTGCTTTAAATTATTTATTTTTATTTTATTTATAAAAACTATTACCCATTGCAAATTTATTATTAGTTACCCTTAATATTATTTACTTGTACCAATATGGTTTAATTATATAAAACTTGTACTATATAATATAAAATATTTAAATTTCCCGCCATTACTACTAAATGCTATGTTGCCGCTATTTCAGAGATAAAAGGTAAATCATTCACAAGTACCTTCAATATTGTTATTTTTCATCAAGTTAAAGCCTTCTCATTAAATTTGAAATTTTTTTAAAATAATCGCGAAATTTCAATGTCTAACATTGTTTTTAGTGTTCCGTACGGAACATTTATAAGATCACTTCGGTGTCTGTCTGTCTGTCTGTCTGTCTGACTGTCACACCCGAATTTCTCGGAAACTATTTGACATAGAAAGGTGAAATTTGGTAACAATATAGGAATTGATGGCCTCATCAGAGCCATGTAGTTTTGAGAATTAAATTTTTGACTTAAGGGGTTAGTTTTGGGGGGGTGAAGTCGGAAGTAAAAAAAAAATTTTTT
This sequence comes from Pachyrhynchus sulphureomaculatus, assembly GCA_019049505.1. NCBI lineage: Eukaryota > Metazoa > Arthropoda > Insecta > Coleoptera > Curculionidae > Pachyrhynchus > Pachyrhynchus sulphureomaculatus. The sequence continues at coordinate 136,787,083 of CM032449.1, forward strand.
TACTAGGTCATCGAGTGTGGTGTCAAATGAAAGCTTGTGAAAACACGAGTAAAAATATATATAAATATTATACTTGCGCGCACTTTTCTTTGTATTATTTTTAAAAATTCGCGAAAAATCGCTGTCCCGAGCCTTATCTCGAAAAGTACTTATCAAAAAATTTTCGAAAAAATTCTGGAATATTCTCCACGGGTGAACGAAAATTATCACGAGTGCATTACCTTTAATAATTTATATGGTATATAAAAAAAAAACAAAATTTCAAGGTCATCAGATTTCAGTAAAGATTGGAAACAAACTTTGTTGAAAACTCATTTGGGGTATGTTTTTGTGAGTAAGTCACTGATCATTTTATACCACCGTAACATAAATTTTGACTTAAGGGGTTCGTTTTGAGGGGTGAAATCGGAAGTGAAAAAAAAATTTTTTTTACTAGGTCATCGAGTGTGGTGTCAAATGAAAGCTTGTGAAAACACGAGTAAAAAATATATATATAATGTAATACTTGCGCACACTTTTTGTCGTATTACTTTTAAAAAATCGCTGTCCCCTACCTTATCTCGAAAAAATACTGATCAAAAAATTTTGAAAAAATTTTGGATTATTCTCCACGGTAGATTGAACGAAAAATTATCACGAGTGCATTACCTTTAATAATTTATTTGGTATATAAAAAAAAAATAAAAAATTTCAAACGTCACCAGTTTTCAGTACAGATTGGAAACAACTTTATTGAAACTACTCATTTGGGTGTGTTTTGTGAAGTCACTGATCATTTTATACCACCCTAACAAAAAATTTTATTTTAAAAACAATCAACGTACGGAACACTAATTGTGCAAGTTCAACTTGCACTTGACCGGTTTTATTTCATTTGTTTATAACAAAAAAATGTGTCATTTTATATCAAATTGACGTATTCTCCATAAGACTATATGTATTGTTAATTCCGATTTTTATTTAAATAAGTTTCCTAAAGACCTTAAATTTTTCATTCTAAATTTCTAAAATAATTAATCTATCGAAATAAATTTATACAAAATAGTTTTCATATTTTATATTTATTAGACACCTCAACCCCCTTAAGCATTTATTATTGTTAGCTAGATTATAGCTTGAACTTCATCTTCTTTTTCTTTCAATATTATTTCATTCATTTTACTTTAACCTAAAAATCAAAAAACGTTTTAAGTAACCTTAGTGCGAAGGAAAAGACACGTAAATATATTGTACCAAATATTGTTGTCCGAAATAAACGACAAGGCGGAGAAATAACTAAAGCGAATAGCGAGTTGTACAGATAAGGCTAGTTTGGGCCGTTCCAAAGCACCGCTTCATTGCACCCGAACGTGTCCCGAGACAATTTGCTCTCGTCTCGTCTCCTATGGGATTAAGGTGTAAAACTACGTTCCCATTAACTAAGTCCCAGAGCGACGTTGTTGTCGTATCTTTTGAAAGCTGTGTCCGGCTGCACTGATTGTTCCACATTTACGGCCGCTTGATTGATAGGCAAAAGCAGAAAAAAGTAGTAACTTAGTTTGTATAAAGTGACAATGGTTTAAAACGCCACAAATTATTTTTTAAATGGTATAAAGTAACCTAATTAATCAAAAAATTTTCTTACTGATTTAAGTCGCAACGCAAGGGGACAAAAAATAATACTTGTATGTGTCCTTCATAAAAAATTATATAAAAACAACTCTATGCTTTAAATTTCCAATATATTTTAAAATTACTTAATAATTGTTTCACCATAACAATGACTTCTTCAGAACTGAATCTAATTCACTTCTGAAGAAGCCATTAATTCACTTCTGAAGAAGCCATTTGTATAGTCAAACAACTGTCAAGTCATTTTAAATATATTGGAAATTTAAAACATAGTGTTGTTTTTATATATAATTTTTTATTATGAATTTCCAACAAGTATCGGCTAACACAATTAAAGATGTGTCCTTCATTATTGGAAAAAGCCAAAAAATTGCTAGGACCGAGGTCTGCTAAGAAAGGAATACGACCACACCACTATTTCAAAGTTGTTGTGAATAAGAAACTCCTGAGTTAGGATCATTCGATGAACAGAAGCGTTGACTTAATAAAAAAATACTTGCGCAATCTTATCTGATCATCATTTCCGCAATGCTAGTAGGAGTTTTTGGTTCGTTAGAATGCGAGTTGTCATGGTAGTGCGTTTTCTAATAGAATAAATGACTATTACTCTTTTGCTGACCTAAGGGTTGGTCACCAGCAGTTTACTTTATGCTGATTACTTTCATTTTAAGATTAGAAAACGGTGTGAAATGTCACACTGTCATTCTGATGAACCTAAAGTACCTTTTATACCGTCATCACGTGTCAACATCCTGACAAATTGCCACTCTCCCCTTTGTTCGTCGCACCTTCTTCAAGCAACTTTTTGTATTCTCAGGTCTTCACGCAGGTTGTTGTGCATAGATTATATAAAAATGATGACTTTAGAGGGTATATGTTAACACCTTAATAGATTTGTTCCACTGGCATAACACCATGTTGCCTGTCCGCTGGTTGTTGGATGAGGCTTTTTGGGCTCGTTGTCACAAACCGTTGAAGCCTTCTTTGAATTGTCGGACCAACGAACGTACATTTTTTACATCCATAACAGGACCATCCACATTTGTCATTCAATTGACGATCAATGTCGACAGAAGGTTGGTTTTTGGTTGGTTGGAGGCGAGGTAGCGATTGTGTCTCTTTTGGTACTGCAGCTTCTTGGAATATTGTGCTTCCCTCTCTTGGTTACAGCAGCGTTGCTCTTTTAATAAGAAGGTTTATTACTTTTCTTTCAAGCCCTTTATGTGCTAATTTCTCGCCACGCCCCCCCCCACGATTGTAAAACTCTATCCAATATCTTTTATGTCTTGTTCCGAGTTCTAAAGCTACACATTCATACAGATTATGTATAGAGTCTCTTCACTTTCAAACCACATATGTCTGCATATCGTCGGGACCATGTGAACGACCCATTTTCTGTAAATGTTTCCACTCGGGAGATAGTTGATTAGTTCCACCCTCATCAATTGGGTGCTCTAGACCCTTGGTAATCAAAGAATGTTGTTTAGTTTTTCGAGAGATGGCCAATTACATGTTCCTGGATATCTTTAGCCAAATGCTTACGAGCCAACGATCTAATGTTGCTAATACTACCATTAATGTTGATTGTCAGCTGTTTTAGATTGTTTTGGTATATTAAACTCTGGATTCTGGAGCTCAGTATCTGGATTTGTAGCTCTGAATCATGTGTTTGTCCGCTTTTTTTTAATTACTTTTATTCTCCCTGTAATGTCCTGGAGAAAGCTATAGTAGTTTCAACCCTGATGTTCCTGGAGTCATAGTTAACCTAGCAGGCTCACACTCCGCATGGCTGACCTTGGAGATGGTCTAATAGGGTCTAAATTCACTTTAGAATCACAGCTTAGACTATCTGAGAGAATGTAGTTCCGTCTATAGGAATTCCTCATGAACACACTGGAAGTTCACACTCATCGCAAGATAAGTCAGAGAAAATAACAATGATTGCTGGTTCTTTTACGCTTGAAGAGTGCGCGCAGTTTAAGTACTTGAAAAAGAAGCCGAAACTCGTTACGGCAACTTTTCTACAAACTCTTATACGCTAGACGATACGTGACGCAACGTGTTGTTCATGCAAAATCATAGAGTACCCACCGACTTTTAGCGCTTTATGTTGTAAAAGCTTTTTATGAACCTTCCCCGGTTCGGAAATAAATTGAAAAGAGTATGATCGAGTTGATGCACTTGTACTATTATTGCTATGCCATCCCCACATTTGGACATAGTGGGACTCTTATCAATGTACCGATAAGACATGTTTTTGATTGCTATCAAATTAAGTGATGAAGGGGTAATTGAGTTATATTTCAGGATTTGAAATTTTAAAAGTCCGTGTTAAGTAAAATAAAATAGACCTTTAAAAATAATGTGTGAAGTTGCATAGTAATCATAAAGTTGTCATTCTATACATGAGATAATCTTAAATGGTGCCTGTTAGGAATGTACTGCAGATCTAATATAGTAGAATTGAAGGTTCCTAAGCGAAGGTTGTCATCTATATCTATCAAATATGATAATGCTGTATTATAATAAAGGGGTCACTCATTTAACAGTAGATATCTCCTCATGCGAATGATGAGAATTGTTAAACGTAATCACGAGGGATGGTTTGAGTACGTCTTGGTAAATTTCTCACGAAACAGCGAGAAAATTTGGTAAGAGTCATTATTTAGAAAACACATCACGGTCGAATAAAAATTATCATGATTTAAGGAAGGAAGATCGTCCTCATTCAGGCTTCATAATATTACTGAGATGATATCTTAATCTACATAAACGGTCGCGACAGCGAATTATCTTTCATAAAAAATGATAAACAACTCCCCCCCCCCCCCACCCCCCCCCCAGGTGCATCGGATAGGTGACAGGGGCTCGCTATCTTCAGTCTAAATGTATGCACGGTCGGAAAAGGAGGAATTCAAATTCTTGTTTGCGAAAATTTACAAGCGTAACCCGAAGGTAAGTTCTGAGGCAGTCGTTCGAAATGTGCAGAATCCATTACATTAGACCCCAGAAACAAAAACAGACTGTCAAAAACAGTTGGAGGTTGGATTTTATTATATAATGGTGGAATGTGCATCATAAAAATAGCTAGGTAACAGGTCTTAGCGGCGGGAAATAGTCTTGGCACCTAAATTTTTGGAGAACCCGACAAATAACTGTACGAACATGATTGTCTATTTGGAAAACGCGGAATTGAAAACTGTAACTGGCTCTTATTACGGCATCAACGTTACAGGGACAGGTGATTCGCAAAGTGAATATTTGAAGTAGAATTGACCTAGCGGATTAACGTACAATAACTTGACGCATACCACCTTATATTCTTTATATGTGCGAATGGACTATAGATTCCCGGATTATCAGTTCATCCACTAACCTACACACATACACTCCACCCAAAATCTAGTGACTTTTTTTCTGTTTTCCTCTAAACCTGAAATAAAAATGATCGTGGTTCAGGAAAAAAAATGTTTCGCCTTATTGAAGATGGTTTATTTTCTGCTATATAATGATGTATTTATTGCACGAGTTCCTAAAGCTAAGTATGTTTGAGTACAAAAATCTAAGACCTCTCGATGGTAGTTTGTGGGTCTGAGTCATTTGCGCAAGATTTATCCAAATTCCTAAAGTACTTCACTATATATGTGTTTTTAATCATTTGAAGATTATAAATGAATCTGCATTTTGATAGTGTATACACTGATAAAACATGATTTTTTACTTCTTATTTTTTATCCATAACTTTGACATCGAGTAAAACTAAGAGCAACAACTACCATTGCAGTTTCAAATTTAATAATTTCTTCTTATAGGTAATGGACACAACTTCTTTAATTAATTTGTATGATTTTGGTTGCTCCTGTTAGTTATTATTTCAAAGGCTACCATTTGTCCTGTCAGTATTTACTTTATCCGTTTTTGTTCTTGGACAGTAAATCTGTTTATATATTCTAATATAAACGACTTTATATTTCTTATAAGCACGCTATCGCATCTTACGCAAGGGCTTGTGCCTCTTATTTCACAATGATTTTTCGGGTGACACAGATATGTGTATGTCGTCCTGTCTGATGTTCTTAGTTTTAGATCTTGTCTTTTTGGAGTATGGTAGGTACTAGATTATTATGTGTTCCGATCTGTTTAATTATTGTTCTCTACCCAAGGGTGGTAGTGCTGGGTTGAGTGTTGTTGTGTAAGGATTTTACACGTCATTAGTGTTTTCGCCTCACCTCGGGTCTGCAATGTACCAGAAGTTAAGTTTAGGACATCAGTACCCTTTTAGTCAGAGGCCATGATATCACGTTTCTTCATGAGATGTCTGTTTGGTGAGTTTGAATTGAAGTTTAAGGATAGGGTCCTGACCACAGTGAACCATTCTGGTTTTCCACAGTCTATTTTCCATTATTCGGTGTTTAATTATAATAAGTTATATCTTAACCAGTTATTTTGGTGGTTGATGTTCTATCGCGATTGTGAATTTCTGGATATGGATTCGGTTTGTAAAACTAGTATAATTCGTTGAGAAGGCAATTTTTAATTTTTGTATAGTTGGTGCGGCTGTAACTGACTATCATCATACATATTCTTTTAAAAAACAAGAGATCAGATCAAGCGCGGATTTGTTAGTTGATCGGAATTTCGTCTCTACTAAATGTTCCCTATATCGATGCATATGCTGACTTTAAGGACTTTTATGGGAAGATTATCATTGCAGAGGCCCATTCGATATTAGTGTTGTCGCTTTGAGTAAATCGAATAATTATTTTTATATCTGAAAACCCCCCCCCCCCCTACCCCTCCCCCACCCCCCACCCCCCCCCCCGCGGTAGGTAGACTTAGAAGCGAGTTAGATAAAGCTATTATGATCTATTATGAAACGTCTTTTTGACTTAAATTGCGTGAATAGCTCCTTTTGTCTTATCACCACATTTACTTTGGTCTGCTAATTAGTCTTGTTAGTAAGTTCAATGAGCATATGTTTTGTAAATGAGTGTAGACCTAACATGCAAGTGACAATTAGAGTATAAATTTGGTGGGATATTATTGTATGTTCGTCAATATATGTTTGTTAATACGTACGGGTAGTAGTTTAGAAAATAATATGTCGTTATTGTTGGAGTGAACGTGTATCTTGAATTATCAATTTCATATGGTACTGTTAGGATAAGGTTTCTTATAGGACAGTCGAGACTGTAAATACTGGAAACAATTGGTCGTAGAGATGTGTGTGCCTGGTTTATGGAGTGTTGGTTAACACGTAAAAAATTTTGGTCGGTAATCGCTAGTCTGTTGAATAAGTTTAAGTTCACTTTTCTTTTTCTTTTTTCAGTTATATAAACTTGTTATGGATTTCCAAAAATTTTAGGCTAGAGACGTTGTAGCCTTTTAATTTGTAAAGTTTTTTTGTTTGAAATCTATTATTCGGAGTTTATGTGTACTTTTATTTGGTCCTGATCAGTTTTCTTTTTCCGTGTTTATATTAGATACGTATATTCGTGATTGTGCTCTGATTAACTCAGCTTCTTGATAACTTAATTATACAGATTTCAGTATGGGTTATGTTAGATTGTCTTTCAATTTATAATGATTTGTCCTTTTTAATTTACCTGATTATGTACTTTATTTTCTTGGAAAATGTCATGTATGTTGTGGTTATGGTGTGCGGTGCTGAGTACTCTTACGTTAAGCATTTATCTTTAGTGATTTAATTAACATTTCACAATCTTAATTCCGCGCGGATTATGTATTGAAATGTCTTGTAGTCTTTAAATTTTGAAATTCTTAATATACACTTTCTCATGCTAGCAAGTATAGGTCTCTACGACCGGGTATATAGCGACGATTTAAACACTATGTTTAAAATAACTATTAATAAAATATATTTTTAAAGGTAATTTTATTTATTTGGTTCTATGGATTAAGAATAATTCTGGGTTTATTTTGTACGTATGCCAGACTACCAAACCAATATAAAAAACAAAACAAGAAATAAATCATTGTAGTAAGCACTCCCATGCTCTGAGCGAAAAGTTTTCCCCCCTCCCCCCTGAAAAGTAAGTTGATTTTTAGATTAGCATGTTTAACTACTTATACATCCCAAGGAAAAAGAAATGGAACAATACAGTTCGATACTTAGCACAAGATGTATAAGAAAAAATAAGCTTATACACTTTTAATACTATCTATATATAATTATAAGATATATAGATTTAACAAAACATCGTAATAAAATATATGATATATTATTAATAGTAATAGTATATACTATCATCAATATATATATATATATACATAAGATTTATGTTAGACTGTTGACCACTTTGCGGCATTAAGTGTATATGTTTCGGGCTACATCTCTATATCGGAAGTGTCCCGGACTCTTCGTTTTCAGGCAAATTTGTTATGAAATTTATTCTTTTTCTTACTCATCTAATATATTTTAACTTTCCAGAGGTATTTCTGTCGAATATCCGTCGAAGGGAACTGGAGATGAGAGTACATTACAGAATTATAAAGACAATATTTCCATAAAATTACGAATCGTCACTGCTGAGGTCGTATAAGATAAAAAGTTCTCATGAACTCTCCAAGTGATACGCAACAGTTCATCATGCTAATAAATTAAAACTATAAAATGAAAGAGTCAAAGTGCCGTCATTACCCATATATGTTTTATGGTATCGTTCATAAAAATTATACCACATTAAGACATAGTACCAACTGTCTTATCAAAAAAAATTTGCCTGTCAGGGAAAGTGATTAAGTTGAGACTGCTCGGCCTATTCTATTGATAAGTATACTCGTTGGGTTTTTATTGTCTAAAAGGCAGTACTTATTTAATCTTATTTTTTGAATATTAGAAGAAAAAGTTTCGTTTTAAAGTCTCTAGGTCAAGTTCAAGTTAGTCCAGGATCTATTTCAGGACATAGGGATTAATCATAATACATCAGTGTAGACATTTTATGTATTGTATAAGAACATGGCCTTAGCATTACAATAGAATGTCAGATTATGATAATTTGCCCGGGATGTAGATTTTAGTATACTTATATTGAAAAATATGATTACGACTATGACTTATACTATCATAATATATATTCGATCATAATTTTAAATGAAATATTATTTAGCGTACGTCATTTGAATTCAATGTGGGGCTATGTTGAGGTCAAATAAACGTTAAAGGACACTACTGAATCGGTTCGATTGTTCCCCACACTACAAAACCATTCTTGCCATGGAAACTGTTAACGTGTTGATCTTGTTGATTAATTTTAGGATCTTAATAGTAAATATGTGTTTATTTTATAGGTAGTAAGTTTTTCAGAACGGTACCTTGTTGCAGATGTAGATTCAGATATAGTGGATTTAAAATGCTTTTTAAATCGTTTTGTTAAACTCTC
>CM032449.1:136796196-136819526 GCA_019049505.1 Pachyrhynchus sulphureomaculatus
AAAACACCATTAACATATACGAAAAGACTTGGTTCCACAGATATTACCTAAAAAAGTCACTAAACTGTAAACCATCTATCCACGGCTATTTTTTTTTTGAAAATAAAAAAAATAATAGCACCAGCGTACGGTAAGCTTAATGAAAATATCTTAAGAGTCTCAAAAATCTCATTCATGGTTTCGGATTTTTAAAGGTAAATGTTTAATAAAGCTTTTTAATCTATAATAATATAATAAGGAAGTAAAGTTTGTGTGTTTTTGTTTTTTCAAGGTAATATCTGAAACTACCAGACCGATTAAGGAAATATTTTACTGATATGTAGTATTGACTTTTGAAGCGAACACAGGCTAGATTTTATGAGGCTGTGACAAAAGGGAGCTGACGAGGTGGGGAAAGAAAAGGTCACCAGTGAAGGCAGGGCTGTTCGCTCTTCGGTGTGATGGGAAACGGCCCCGCGGGCGATCGTTAGACGCGGGTTGTTATGTATGGCCTGCAGTCTGTAATTTGATTTTCCTGAAGTTTCATGACACGAACATTTCTGATTCCTTGATGTTATGTTTTTTAAAACCAAAAAAGTATGTTATTTTGTCATTCGTAATTTTAAGATTCTTTCATTCTCCTTATAGGCACATGTACAAAGTACATACTTTGTTGGTATCAATCTATACTAATATAATAAAGAAGTAAAGTTTGTGCGTTTGTTGATTTGTTAGAGGTAATCTCTGAAACGACTTATCCGATTTTTAAAAAATCTTTTACTGGTATGTAGTCTGAACTTTAGGTATGGACATATGCTATATTTTTATGAAATTGTGACAAGAGGGAGCTGCCACGGTGGGGAAAGAAGCGGCCACGAGCGAGCGGCCCTGCAGGTCATGCTATAACTTTAAAACAGTTAGCAAACAATTTAGAATCGAATTGAGTAACAAGCGATGTGGCAGTATATACAAATTTTCTACCGATATCTATTGTAAATATTGAAGTAATTCGTTTTGGTCTGTATTAATACTCTCTTGAGATATAAGAAAAAAAAATTATTGATTTTGTACAGCTTTTTTTTTATGAAAAAATACGAGGCGAACATAGTATGTCAAAAAAGGTGTGTCCGAGGCGTTGACCTTTTTTCAGCTTTAGCTGCCCTGGAACACAAAAACTAAAAAGATTGACAATCTGTAGGACTGTGGCTGAAGCAGAATTATTCACTTTTATGTAAAAATAACAAAATGGCGGATGTTAAAAAAAAAAAGTGAAAATGTGGCTTATTTTGATAATTTTATGCCAAAAAAAAAAGTAAAAACCACAATAATAAATCAATATTCTAGGCCCAGCCATAGCCACACATGTGCTGAATATGTGGTAAAAATTTCGTAAAGATAAGTTGAACGGTTTCGAAAAAAAAATTGAACGCCGCATGCAAAAAACCTTGTTTCGAAGAAAAGCGTTTAAATACTAACCTGAACTAACTTCGAAACATGCTTCGAAGTAACAATCTAGCTAAGCCTCAAGGTCTTTTTTTGCTCCGAAAAATTCAATAGAAAGGTCTTATACTGTGAATAACAGTGTATAATTAGAGTAGGAAGCAGCAGTATTTAGAAAAGTAGAAAGCGCGTAAAAAGGACAGAGCGCGTGCTCCTGCAGGGACGAGCGTTCGGAGACCGTTTTCCATGGCATATACTTTGTAAAAGGCTCATAAAGAAATTTAGATTTTTTTCAAAGTGGTAAAGTGGACTGACCCCTCAAAGTACAATAAAATTTAAAACATACTAGTCAAAAATTACAAATGTATATGTAAAAAATGCAGTTTTTTTACTGTTTGGGCAGATCTGTTGCTTTACTTATTTGTTGGGTTGTATACACTAAGATTTTCCAAGAAAATTTTATTGTTTTTTCTTATTTTCATGTTTCGAGACCTACCACTGTTACTGCAAGTTTTTGGTATTACAGTTTTATCTAAAATGTTTGTAGGTAATCATGTTTTAAGGTGGTAAACTTGACTATTTAGAGTTGCCCCGTTGATTAGCCAAGAATAAGTATGTCTTTTAATGAGTTTTTGTCATGCAAAGGCATGTTGAAATTTAAAATAAACGATAAATGTTCAAGTTTTCCACGAGGGTTGGTGGTAGTTAACAACTTTATAGTATTTTTCTTATAAATTCTAATTATGGATGTAGTTTAATGATTTAGGTTTAGCCATAATTAATATTAAAAATAATAAAATGTTTTTTTGCTGTCGTATGACTAAGTACCCTTAAATTTAAAAAGCGATATGCAAGATTAAGAAGCAAATAATAAATGTGCGGTACAGTTAATCAACACGAACGCGTCTTATATTGTAGAAGCGAGAGAAAAATTAACTAAATGATTAAGAATTTCACCGCTTCATGATGCATAACTGGATTCAGTTATTTTTCCAACTTTCTTGGGTATTCAATAGTAAGTTTCTATAACACATAGTAATAATATAAACGTATAATATCACTCTTACATCTATTACAACCTCAGTTTTTCAAGTTATTTTACTTTCTTTAGTTACTCCATGCACTTTTTGCCTCAATGTTTTTAAATGGACAACTTATTCTATAATTGTATGGATTTAAAAGTTCGTGGCCTAGTCAAGAAAACATTTAATGAAAATCTCTGGTTACCGAGGTGTGTTTTTAGGTTTGGAAAGAGATGAAAGTCCGAAGGTGCCAAATCAGGAAAATAAGCCAGGTGGGGCAGCAGTTTCAAAACCACAATCACGAATTTGAGCCATAGACTCAACAGACGTGTGAATACGAGCGTTGTCCTGATGGAACAAAACTTTCTTTCTCAGTAATCCTGAGCGTTTTTCTTTAATGTCTTAACGTAAACGTCGCGAAAGGGTGCAATAGTAAATCTAGTTTATTGTTTCGCCTTTCAAAAGGTAGTCCACCATAATAATATCTTTAGCATCCCAAAAAACTGACGCCATCATTTTTCCAGTGGACAGAATTTCCTTCGCTTTGTTTGGGGTCGGTTCACCAAGATCTCTAGTCCACGTTTAAATTCTGCAACCCCCTTTTCACAGTGGTATATGACGGAGCAGATTCCCGTAGTGTTGTTTTCATATCATCGTGTATCTCCTTTGGTGTTAATCTTTTTTAAAACAGGTACTTGATGACCGCACGTTGTTCAATTTTTTCTATTTTTCCAAAAACGTTACACTTGTGTCTCACTAAACTCGTTCTAACCTAAAAACCACAAATTCTACAGCAACAAAATTTTACACTGCGACAACCAAAGAAAGTATTGAGGGTACTATAATAAAAATATTATAACTATTTTTTGGTGAGGCAGCGACCTTTTCAATCCATCCTCGTAATAAAATGAATTAAATAAAATTATTTTTTAGGACAACTAGCTGACCACAGCTATTTTTCTAAGTCTGTGTGTCTTTTGCTGACTCAGACTCCGTAATATATTTCCAGTTTATGATACTAGTGATTTCGAGTTCAATCCTAAGGAAATCGATATACTTTTCCATTAATTTATTTAGATATATTTGGCTTGATCACATACGTAAGAAGTGGTAAGTGGAGAAATGTAGTAACACTCGTTACAGCCGAAATCTTCTATATCTATCACTGTATTCTAAAGTACGCATTTATTCAGCTTGAGGTCAGCTCGTCTTTGTCTTACTTGACAAATAAAAAAGGAGGCATATTTCTCTACTACTGACAATAAAATTCCAGATTTTTTCACGTAGTTATAGCCTAAAATTAAAGAAGAAAGCGAATTATTCCGACTTGAATCCTACTTTATATTAATTCGAAATTCAAGTATAAAATAACTTGATATTGAAACGATTTAATAATAATAATAATAATAATAATAATCTTTATTGTCTAACAGATATACCATTTACAAGACAATTAAGCATAAATAACATAATACAAGGGAGATAGAGATAAAAAGAAAAACAAAGTAGAGGTATAGAACAAAAGACACAGATAATATAAAAATCACATAGAAATTATATAAAACTGAAAAATTAAAATTAAAATGATACACTTGGAATAAATATCTATACATGCAACAATTTATTTTTTAAGCATTTGGCAAATTGCGCAAATAACAGGTTGTTCACGTCAATGTCGTTACAAGTACTGTTGAAAACGCTCATAGCTTGAAACAATGGTGTTTTGATGAGAAAATTAGTTGATGCAGTAGGTAAACAGAAAACAGGAGAGGTTTCTGACCAATCTATTAGGAACGTGAAAGTTTACTTGAAATAGTAAGTCAGGAAAGTCAATAAGAGATTTACATAATTTTATAAGAAAACAGACCAGATGGTAATTTCTTCGATTCGTCAATAAAGCTAGCTGAAAACGTTCAGTTATAATGACCTCATTGACACCCCTATCAGGATACACACCATCATATTTTAATAACAGAAATTTGGCAAACTTTCTTTGAATATTCTCTTCCTGTTTAATATACTTAGCGTGTATTGGATTCCAAACATCTGCACCATATTCAAGCCGTGAAAGCACGTAGCTGGAATATAAAGTTTTTAATGTTTTACTGTTATGAAAACCACTTGAATTACGTATTATGAAACCCAACGTCCTCATCGCAGTAGTGCATATCCAATTAATATGATGGGCAAATGAAAGTTTAGGATCAAAAATAATTCCAAGGTCCTTGAAGGTATTACAACGTGTAGTATCTTCATTATCCAATTTATACTGGAAGTCGATGGTGCTAAATTTATTCAAGTAAGTCAAAAAGAAGCACTTACCGGCATTCAATGGCAGCCTATTCAACTCACACCATTGCTGTAACGACTCCATATCATGTTGTAATGAAAGGCAATCACTAGAGTCTCTTATGGTGCGGAAAAGCTTTAGGTCGTCAGCAAACAAAAGAAAATTACTAATTATGTCATCACCAATGTCGTTAATGAAGAGTGAAAAAATTAAAGGTGCAAGGTTGCTACCCTGTGGTGCACCACTAAACGTTGAGGATTTATGTCCACGAATTTCGACGTACTGCAAGCGGTTACACAAATAGGACTCGAAAAAAAAGTAATTAGGTTATTACTGAAACCCAGTCTATCCAGCTTATGTAGAAATATGGAATGGTCAACCCTATCAAAGGCCTTCGAGAAATCATTGTACACAGCATCAACCTGCATTCGTTTGTCCAAAGCATTGCCTGTAAATTGAGCAAAACAAGCCAAATTACTTATTGTACTACGTTTGCTAAAAAAACCATGTTGATTTACAGAAAATCAGGCTTTTAACCTGTGCAAAAATACACTGATATACTGACGTCTCAAAGACTTTGGCGAATATTGGTAGTAAAAGATACCAATCTATAATTAGATATATCATTTGCGTCACCCTTTTTAAATACGGGAATGATTTTGGCCTTCTTCCATACGTCAGGAAATCTGTTCGTTTTTAGAGACAAATTGAATATATAAGATAAAGGTAATAACAAAGCATGAGCACAATCCTTTACAATAAAGCTGGGAATATTATCATGGCCACAAGTAAGTTTATCTTTCAATCCTTTCAATGCCGTTAGTATAGGTTGCTCTGGCAAACAATCAAGAGCGATACATAAATTTGAGGTGAAGACATCGTTTTTGGAGACGCGATCTGACGGCGCACTATATACACTCCCAAAGAAGCCGGTAAATGCATCAGCAATTTTATCCGGCTCAGAGAATTGAAGATTGCCCAACTTAAACACATCAGGCAAATAAGTTGCTGATTTTTTAGCTTTAATAAACGACCAAAACGTAGTTTGGATCATCAGTGATGGAATCCTCTACTTTAGAGATATAGTTTTTATACGCCAAATCGATCAATAATTTAACATTACGTCGTAGTTCATTAAACTCTCTACGATGACAATCTGAATGAGAATATTTGAGCTTCCTAAAAATTCTGTGTTTACGCTTTATGCCTTTAATGATATCAGCTGTGAACCAGGCAGGAAATGTTCTTTTACGAATGACCGATTTAGGTACACACACATCAAATATACCAAACAAATTCCGGTAGAGTAAACCGCACGCCTCATCAACATCCTTCAGAATATAAAGATCTAACCAGTCAATATTTAATATCATTTCATAAAGCTTCGGAAAGTTAGCCTTCCTGAAATTGTACTTAGTTTGTGATAAGTTGACAGGAACATTATGGGATTTAACTTTGAGAGATAATGAAATATCTAAGGGTGGATGATGGCTGTCCTCATCCACCAGTGGAAATTGTTCCCTATGTACCGTGCAATTGATGTTAGAAAAAACTAAGTCCAGAACTGAATCATTTCCATTCAATATATCATTAAACTGTTCCAGAGCTAGCAATTTCATAAAATTTCCCAACAACTCAGCCTTCATATCCCCAACTGCACCCTTAGTGAAATTTGGATCGTTAAAATCACCTATAATAAACAGGTTATTACCATACATAAATGAGAACGCCTCAACACACTCCAATAAGGACGAAAATTCCGCATTTGTTATATGCGGAGGTATGTACAATACTAAAACATATAATGTATTATAATTTAAAAATAGTTTGCTACATACCATGTCAACTTTCACTACACTGTCACGAACAACCTGGAGATCAACCTGTATTGGTTTCAATTCTCTCTTAATAGCCAGTATCACACCACCACCCCGTGAAACGCCCATCCCATTATGGTTTCTATCACAGCGAAATATAGAGTATCTATCGTCGAAAAGTTCACTTGAAAATATGTTATCTTGAATCCAACTCTCGGTGATAGCGATGATGTCATAATCACTTTCACATACCGAACGATAAAAAGAATCCGTCTTTGTGTTAAGTCCTCTGACGTTCTGATACATACAACTCAGACCATGAGAAGTTGTTGACGAGCTACTGTTAGACATATTATTTAGTTTAAATTAACAATCTTTGGGATACCACTGATATACTTAATTTTGAGGTTAGTTTCACCATTTCGCAGCCGAGAAGTGAGAGTTTCTTTCAAGATTCTGTACTCTTCAATTTGCTTGGGCGTTCTGTCGAAACTTATGGAAATTCGCTCATACATTTCAATCCTCTTCAACTCTTTCACATTATGAATTATGGATTTAACATCGTTAGGTGATTCCAAAATGACCTTCATAGGCCTAATCCCTGTCGGATTCTCTCGACCAACTCGAAAAACCCTAATGGCCTGGGTTTTGGCATCAGGGTAAATCTTCAAAATAATATCAGTCGCCAATGCGACATCCGAATCTCTCCTGGCTTGAATATCCACAGAAGTATCTTCATTGGCACCAAAAATCAGAAGATTTTTTGATGCAATTTAAGGTGAATCGAGGATTTTGTTTGTATTATAAATCATAGTTAATGGGCATCCAAACCAAATAAAGTTTTGCCGTTGGTTTGACACTGATTTTTCTCGAAGAACAGCAGAAAAAATTTGAAACTTATTTAGAATACATATGACATAATAAAAATAGAATCAATGTGTCTACACATTAAAAAACAGTACAAGTGAGTTGTTAAGAAACCGCTATAAATATATTATCATAAAAATGGTAAATAAAAAAATATTTCATAAGCAAATAAACAGATGAAAATATCAACTGTAAGAAATAATTACGTAAGTCCATTTACAACCATAAATTATTTACACAAAAATGTCGATAACATTCCGAAAGTATATGTAAGTTTACATAAAAATTATATTAGCAAGTTTAAATATATATACTCCAAAATTTTTAATGAACTTCACATATTTATGTAAATTTCTATTATTCAGAAGAATATTTTACCCTTAATGGGAAATTTAAAATAAACCTCCAAAAATACCAGTAAAGTACAACCAAATTTTCTTTCAGATTTTCAAACTGTACGTTCCAATATAAAAATGTGTACAATTAACCTTATTCTGATAAATAACCTTGGAAATATGTTCTTTGAAAAACAATCTCTTCAACTATTTCGCGGATGAAAAAATGTAAAGGGCAGCAAATGAGTAATATTAATACATATATAATAAATAATAATCAGTAAGAAATTAATAGCTAAAACTAAAAAAGAATTAAATATGTGCGTGTTTGTATCTACAGGGATATTTTCTTAAGTGTCTCACCTAATTCAATATTCTCCTATTTTACATACCAAGAAAATTCTTTCAGTATTTAACTTAGTTTTTAAGAGGACAATTATGATAACAAAAAATCTGCCACTTGTTGAATTTGAAAGATTACAAAGCCAACTAGTATTTTTTAAATTGTACCCTCTGCACCCATAACGACAACATTAAATAGCATTTTTCAGTCAGTGTACAAAAATACGTAACACTTGATATTTATTTTCTTTCATTACCGATATACAGGGCATTTAAGTAATAGCACTGAATTTTAAGTTTTAAGAAGCTGACCTGATTTACGGTTTTCCTGTTTTGAGGATCGAAAAATTCTTTTACCAATATACTTGTTTGTGAGGAAGCCACATGCAGGTATGGTAATGCAAAATTTATCATTGTTAAATTTGACAGTTTACAAAGCCAACTATAACTTTTTAAATGGTTCCCTTTACATGTAAGTACACCATTAAGTAGCATTTCTCTGTCTACAAAAATATATATTATTTGACATTTATTTTCACTCGTTACCGATATACACGGCATTGGAATTATTCAGCCGCACTGTAACTTTTAAGGGGCTCACTCTATTTACTCTTCTCCTATTTGGCGTATAGAAAGATTTCAATCACTACTAATCTTAGTTTTTTATGAGGAAGCCGAATATGATAACAAAAAATTTACCACTTGTCAAATTTGACAGATTACAAAGCCAACTAGGATTTTTTAAATGGCACCATTCACATATAAGCCCCCATTAAACAACATTTTTCAGTCTGTTTATAGAAATATGTATATAACTTTATATTTATTTTCAGTAGTTATCCATATATATAATGTAAATATTAAGTTATTAAAACGAATTTAAGTGGCTTGCCGATTTACTAATTTCCTATTTAGCATATCAAAAAAAATTTTTTACTGGTAAATATAGTTTTTTCTGAGAAAGTCAAATTTTTGTTATCATATTTGGCTTCCTGACAAGAAACTAAGTTTGCTAGTAAACGAATTTTTTGGAAGATAGATAGATAGGAAGATATTAAATCGAGTAAGCCTATTAATGGTTAAAATTCCGTTCAATAACTTAAACGGTATATCGGTAACGGCTTAAAATTAGGATCAAGAGTTAGATAATTTTTTAAACGGACTGATAAATGCTATTTATTGATCTGTTCATATGTGGAGGGTGCCATTTAAAAAGATCTGAGTGGGCTTTGGAATCTGTCAGATTTGATAAGTGATAAATATTAAGTTATGATATTTGGCTTCCTCACAAAAAACTAGGTTTAGTAGTATAATAATTTTTTCGATACCCCCAGAGAGGATATTACATAGATCGTTTAAATGTTCAATAATTCCATTGCCCTATATATCGGTAAAGACTGAAAATAAATATCAAATCTTTTTTATTTTTTGTGAACGAACTGAAGAATGCTATTTAATGGTGTGTACAGGGTGTTATTTAAAAAAAAATAGTTGGCTTTAGGTAGTCTGCTTTTAAAATAAAAAAATTTTGTTACAGAGGTATAAAATGATCAGTGACTTCACAAAACACACCCCAAATGAGTTTTCAACAAAGTTTGTTTCCAATCTTTACTAAAATTTGATGACCTTGAAATTTTTATTCTTCTTTTTAATTATATACCAGATAAATTATTAAAGGTAATGCACTCGTGATAATTTTCGTTCAATCTACACTCCGTGGAGAATATTCCAGAATTTTTTCAAAATTTTTTGATAAGGCCTTTTCGAGATAAGGCGGGGGACAGCGATTTTTTCGCGATTTTTTAAAAATAATACAAAGAAAAGTGCGCCGCAAGTATTACATTATATATATATATATATATATATATATATATATATATATATATATATTTTACTCGTGTTTTTTCACAAGCTTTCATTTGACACCACACTCGATGACCTAGTAAAATTTTTTTTTTTTTACTTCTGATTTCACACCCCAAAAATAACCCCTTAAGTCAAAATTTAACTCTCAAAACTACATGGCTCTGATGAGGCCATCAGTTTCTATATTATTATCAAATTTCAACTTTCTATGTCAAATAGTTTCGGAGAAAATCGGGGGTGTGACAGACAGAGAGGCAGACAGACAGACAGACAGACAGACAGACACCAAGTGATCTTATAAGTGTTCTGTACGGAACACTAAGAAATAGTAAATCGGGTGAGCCTCCTAAAATTTAAAATTTCAGCCCGTAACTTTAATAACCTGTATATCGGCAACGACCGAAAGGATATATCAAGCGTTATGTATATACATATATATATATATATATATATATATATATTATATATATATATATTATATATATATATATATATATATATATATATATATATTTATATATATATATATATATGTATATATGTATATATATATATATATATATATATATATATATATATATATATATATATATATATATATATATATATATATATATATTATATATATATATATATATATATATATATATATATATATATATATATATATACATATACGGGATTTTCTTGTATCAGGCAATATTCTTGATAGCAGAAATTCTTGGGAAAAAAAGGTTCTATGAAAACAGTAGGTTGGTTGTGTAGCTTTTAATTTATTGTTAACATATTTTTCATTGACATACGTTTCGGTCTTTAAAAACCTTCTTTAGTGTCAAAATTGAATGTGTGGTTGGAGTTACCATAGTTTAAAAGGTGGATTAAAATTATTTACAATATTTAAAACTCTCAGAAGTTATTCACATGCAGGACAGACAATTAAAAAAACGTGTATATATATATATATATTATATATATAAATATATATATATATATATATATATATATATATATTTATATTTATATATATATATATATATATATATATATATATATATATATATATTATATATATATGTATATATTTGTAAACTAATTTAAAAATACTATTTAATGTTGTGCTCATATGTAGAGGGTACCATTTAAAAAATATTAGTTGGCTTTGCAATCTGTCAAATTTGATAAGTGATAAATATTAAGTTATGATATTTGGCTTCCTCACAAAAAACTAGGTTTAGTAGTATAATAATTTTTTCGATACCCCCAGAGAGGATATTACATAGATCGTTTAAATGTTCAATAATTCCATTGCCCTATATATCGGTTTAAAGACTGAAAATAAATATCAAATCTTTTTTATTTTTGTGAACGAACTGAAGATTGCTATTTAATGTGTGTACGGGGTGTTATTTAAAAAAAAAATAGTTGGCTTTAGGTAGTCTGTCAAATTTGACAAGTGACAAATTTTTTGTTATCATATTTTAAATTTCTCGTTAAAAACTAAGTTCAATACTGAAAGAATTTTCTTGGTATGTAAAAATAGGAAAGCAGTAAATTAGGTGTCTCTTTATGTCTCTTTACAAGTAAATATGTTGAGATGCTACTGTCAGTCAACCCTTAACAGTATCAGCAAAACTAAAGAATACGTTTCCATTAAATTTCTCACAAACCTGTGCAGATATTACTTTCTATTCAATTCCATTCTTTACTAGCAATTTCAGCATTAATTGTTTTCTATGTCAGTTTATTCCTTAGCATCGCTTGTATGTACATGAGCTTCGGCTCTGCTATGGAATGTTCTGTTACTTTTACTTATTAATCAATTATTCGTTCGTTTCACCCGAGCTTCAAGTTTAATTATTAGTGATGGTTTATTGGCTTTTTAGTATCTTATGCTTGGTATTATTTATTATGCATATGCAAGTTTGCATATTTTTCGGAACGGGTTATTTCAGTAAGAGTAGACGTATCAAAAAGGAGTTTTTGTTAACATAATTAATTGACTATAATAGAAAGGTGGGGAAGAACAAACCTCCTGGTAATTTTAAGACTTTGGAATATATTTTTTTAAATGTTTGTTTATTAACTAGGTTGAACTAACATTGAGTATTCGTTGTCGTTAATAGGAAATAAGAATATTTCTAATTAACTTATCGTAATTCCTTGACTTTACGTGTCATGTATTTGGAAGATTACACTTGTGAAGTAAGAAACATTAATTGCATTGTGATGAAGGCGTCTTCACTAATA
Source organism: Pachyrhynchus sulphureomaculatus (assembly GCA_019049505.1). NCBI lineage: Eukaryota > Metazoa > Arthropoda > Insecta > Coleoptera > Curculionidae > Pachyrhynchus > Pachyrhynchus sulphureomaculatus. Next base: position 136,808,402 of record CM032449.1, read on the forward strand.
GTACTGGTTTTACACAACTCTTTATCTTTAACGAATCTATGCAAAGTGGTTTTATTTATATTTTGTAAGTTAACACTGAACTAGAAAAAATATCATCTGGGAATTACAGAAGCGAAGTATAATTTGCTTGCCAACTATTCAGAATAAACATGTCTTAGTATAATCATATATAATCACGGCGGTTTTAGTTCTGGTAGTTGCTCTTACTCCGTAGCGTAATATCTGCTTATAGTGCAGAAGATCTCGGGTTCAAATCCAGGCAACTCGGTATACTTACTTATATTATATGTAAGTATATGTGGCTTGACCACTTTCATAAGTTGTTGCAAAAAATGTAATAAGGTCCATGACATTACTATTGCGTTTTCTAACAGTGAAATAGAAAAATGTATGTTTCGGCACTTGGACAACGTTGATGGATAATACATAAGCAAATAACGCCCTGGGTATATGTAAACAAAACGCATTAAGAGATATCATTTTAGTATGTAGTTCATATTAGTTCATATGAAAATTAAAAAAAAAGCATAGGCATGCATATATATATATATATATATATATATATATATATATATATATATATATATATATATATATATATATATGTATATATATATATATATATATATATATATGTATGTATGTATGTATATATATATATATATATATATATATATATATATATAATATATATATATATATATATATATATATATGGTTTCAATCCGTTCGTCTAACAATGAATTTGCACGACGTTTCGCCAAAATCTCACTTGGCATTTTCAAGTGCTCTTGCTGCTGCTTGCCACTTGAAAATGCCAAATGAGTTTTTAGCGAAACGTCGTGCAAATTCATTGTTAGACGAACGGATTGAAATCCGGAATTTTAATGTGTTACATTCCACCATCCGTGAAAACGGATATATATATATATATATATATATATATATATATATATATATATATATATATATAAAAATATATAATATATATATATATTTATATATATATATATATATATTATATATATATATATATATATATATATATATATATATATATATATATATATATATATATATATATATATATATATATATATATACAGTCCCTGGCCAAATTATTAGACGCACTGCAAGATTTCATGTAAAATATTAATTACCGAGTGATATTGTACCGTTTTATTATTTTAAATTGATTTGTTTTTTATTTTTATATTATCCAATCAATTACCTATTTATTTGACATAAATAAAACAGGATTAATTTAGAAAAGCATAAGTTTATTAAGTTTTAAAGAAAAGTGAAATTAATGTTAGTAAAAGTCAATATTTAGTTGAGCCACCTTTAGCCGCTATCAAAGCTTTAATTCTGCGCGGCATGCTATCAATGCAAGATTGTACTGTCTCCTGCATTTGAGGATGATGATTCCACACATGAATAATCTTTTCTAGGAGCTGGGTTTTGTTGGTAATCACATCTTTAGCCACTTCTCTTTTCATCAGCTCCCACACATTTTCAATGGGGTTCAAACCCGGCCAATCCAACAGAGGGATATTTTTTTCTGCCAAAAAAGCTTTAACAGACCGAGCAGTGTGGCAGGGAGCTCCATCTTGCATGAAAGTGAATGGTTCCCCATTTGGAAACTATTCTCTGAGCTGCGGAATCAACCGATTTTGTAATACTTCTTTGTACTGATCTTGCCTCATTATTCCTTTGACGACGTACAGACGTCCAGTGCCCTTGCCGCTGATGACTGACCAAATCATCACTTTGGTGGGATGTTTAATCGTCGGGACGACAAAATCAGGATAAAATTTTTCTCCATGACGACGACGCACATACTGAGCTTTATTCTGCAAAATTTCAAATGTGCTTTCGTCACTGAAGCAGACCTGTCAAAAATAGGAAAAATATATAAACTTCCATGTTTATTTGCTTTATTTAACTGAAAATGATAATAATGTATCAATTATTGATTAAATTGCTGTATCTCACCGATCTCCAGAAGTCCACATCTTTGTCTTGCCATTGTTTGGCCCACTTCAGGCGCTTTGCTTTCATTGCAGCTGTTTAACTTGGGCTTCCTGGCGGGGCGACAGACAGCCTTAAAATCTAATTCTTTCAATTTTCTTCGAACAGTGCGCTCAGAAGCATTTACGCTAGCATCCTGGAGTGATTTTATTACCTTTGTGGTAGCAAATCTGTTTTCTACACAAATTTTCTTCAAACATCTCTCTGACCGTGGAGTCAAAATTGGTTTTCTACCGCATCTTTTCTTTCTTTTCGGGCTTAATTCTTTCCCTGACTCAATTTTCTTTTTTATGCGTCGTACACTAGCTTCAGAAACCTCCAATCTTCGTGATATTTCTCGGTTTGTAAATGTTTTCAGCTTTTTTACGTGGTGAAAGATCGTCTTTTCTACCCATAATGAAAATAGTCCAATTACTTTTTTAAAACACTGCATACAAAATAAACTAATAAACTGAGTAGTATAAAACTGTTAAACAAACAATCACAGTCCATAAAGCCACAGAAACACGTCCATACCTGACTCGATTCCGATCGCGACTGATACAGGTTTGTACTTCTTTACGTTCATGTATCACTTTGTCAACACAGTGTTGCCATATGTTAAAAATAAATACAAATATGTAGTCTACAACAAATCTTTTAAATAAAAATCAATAATATTGTAGTTTTAAATATACCATTATTGCATAAAAACTCTTAAGAAACATAAAAAAATACAGTGCGTCTAATAATTTGGCCAGGGGACTGTATATATATATATATATATATATATATATATATATATATATATATATATATATATTAATATATACATTAGTTGAATAACTTCCTTTTTAAGAGTATTGGGATGTTACTTCTGAAAGTTATTCAACTTTCCAAAGCTGTCCATTCCACCTAGATACGTCTCTCAACTTCGATGGTCTGATTCCTTTTTCCTACAGTTATTCTGTACCGCAAGTAAATGTAACTCTTTACCGTCTTCACAGATAGATCTCCAAGAGCTTGTTTCGGTAAATTAATGATGAGAATCTTGCATTTGCTGACGTTCATCTATATTCCGGGATTTACGTAAAAGATCATCTATCATATATATATATATATATAAATATATATATATATATATATATATATATATATATATATATATATATATGTATATATATATATATATATATATATATATATATATATATATATATATATATATACATATATTTATATATATATATATATATATATATATATATATATATATATATATATTATGTATATATATATATATATATTATATATATATATATATATACATATATATATATATATATATATATATATATATATATATATATATATATATATTATATATATATATATATATATATATATATATATATACTACCGCCAGAAAGTATTTGCCCAGCTAGAAATTTCAATTTTTTCATAATTGAATACCTAATTAAACTCTTTTATTATATTAGGTAAATTTAATTGTTCTTGACAAGTGTCCATCATAAAATTGTTCAGATAAGCCTTTTTGGTGAGATCACAAATTACAAACCAATTGGAACAAATTTCCAAGTTTTGCATGATAATCGTTTTGAGGCGATTTCTGAGAATTCCAGTTGAAGTAAGAACACATTTGAAGTTTTCTAGGGATTATGGAAATTCCTAGTGACATTTTGTGATAAAAACTATGCTATAAATACCATTACCCTTTTGGAAATTAACTATTCGCAAACACTACTTTGTCTCTGATACGTGAAAATGCCAAAAACGAAAGAAGTTCCCGTTGAAAATCGGGCTCTGATAATTTCGAGACATCACTCGAGTAGACAAATCGTTAGTGATATGCGGATGCGAAGGAGAACGGTGGACAACAACGTAAAAAAAAATTTCAGCGGGACATGGAATTCCCAGCCAACAACGTTCAGGAAGGCCTCGAAAAACGACTCCTGCTAAAGACAGAGCTATAACAATGTCCAGCAGACGTAATCGCCGCCTAACCAGACCAGAAATCGTGGCTCAAGTAAACCAGGAGCGGCCCATCCCATCAACGTGACACCCTGAAGAACAGGTTAGCAGAAGGTGGACTACACGGGAAAGTTGCAGTGAGGAAACCACTTCTTAGGCAAGTATATAAAACATAAACGATTAGAATGGGCCCGAGAACATGAAAATTGGACATCAGAACAATGGAATTCCGTCCTTTGGAGCGACGAATCACAATCCGAAATTTTCGGTTCAAATCGACGAGTTTACGTGCGGCGGTCAGCTGGAGAGGGGATGTTGGAAGCCTGTCAGTTGCCTACAGTAAAACGTACACAGATACAGTCCCTGGCCAAATTATTAGACGCAGTGTATTTTTTTTAGTAATTTTATGTTTCTTAAGAGTTTTTATGCAATAATGGTATATTTAAACTACAATATTATTGATTTTTATTTAAAAGAATTGTTGTAGACTACATATTTGTATTTATTTTTAACATATGGGCAAACACTGTGTTGACAAAGTGATACATGAACGTAAAGAAGTACAAACTTGTATCAGTCGCGATCGGAATCGAGTCAGGTACGGACGTGTTTCTGTGGCTTTATGGACTGTGATTGTTTGTTTAACAGTTTTATACTACTCAGTTATTAGTTTATTTTGTATGCAATGTTTTTAAAAAAGTAATTGGACTATTTTCATTATGGGTAGAAAAGGCGATCTTTCACCACGTAAAAAAGCTGAAGTGAAGGCCCTTGTGATTGCGAAAACATTTACAAACCGAGAAATATCACGAAGATTGAAGGTTTCTGAAGCTAGTGTACGACGCATAAAAAAGAAAATTGAGTCAGGGAAGGAATTAAGCCCGAAAAGAAAGAAAAGATGCGGTAGAAAACCAATTTTCACTCCACGGTCAGAGAGATGTTTGAAGAAAATTTGTGCAGAAAACATATTTGCTACCACAAAGGTAATAAAATCACAACTCCAGGATGCTAGCGTAAATGCTTCTGAGCGCACTGTTCGAAGAAAATTGAAAGAATTAGATTTTAAGGCCTGTCGCCCCGCCAGGAAGCCCAAGTTGCAATGAAAGCAAGGCACCTGAAGTGGGCCAAACAATGGCAAGACAAAGATGTGGACTTCTGGAGATCGGTAAGATACAGCAATTTAATCAATAATTGATACATTATTATCATTTTCAGTTAAATAAAGCAAATAAAACATGGAAGTTTATATATTTTTTCCTATTTTTGACAGGTCTGCTTCAGTGACGAAAGCACATTCGAAATTTTGCAGAATAAAGCTCAGGATGTGCGTCGTCGTCATGGAGAAAAGTTTCATCCTGATTCTGTCGTCCCGACGGTTAAACATCCCACTAAAGTGATGATTTGGTCAGTCATCAGCGGCAAGGGCACGGGACGTCTGTACGTCGTCAAAGGAATAATGAGGCAAGATCAGTACAAAGAAGTATTACAAAATCGGTTGAGTCCGCAGCTCAGAGAATGGTTTCCAAATGGGGAACCATTCACTTTCATGCAAGATGTAGCTCCCTGCCACACTGCTCGGTCTGTTAAAGCTTTTTTGGCAGAAAAAAATATCCCTCTGTTGGATTGACCGGGTAATACATAGCCCTGATATGAACCCCATTGAAAATGTGTGGGAGCTGATGAAAAGAGAAGTGGCTAAAGATGTGATTACCAACAAAACCCAGCTCCTAGAAAAGATTATTCATGTGTGGAATCATCATCCTCAAATGCAGGAGACAGTACAATCTTGCATTGAAAGCATGCCGCGCAGAATTAAAGCTTTGATAGCGGCTAAAGGTGGCTCAACTAAATATTGACTTTTACTAACATTAATTTCACTTTTCTTTAAAACTTAATAAACTTATGCTTTTCTAAATTAATGCTGTTTTATTTATGTCAAATAAATAGGTAATTGATTGGATAATATAAAAATAAAAAAACAAATCAATTTAAAATAATAAAACGGTACAATATCACTCGGTAATTAATATTTTACATGAAATCTTGCAGTGCGTCTAATAATTTGGCCAGGGACTGTATGTCTGGTAATTTAAAACATTTAGAAAGGAGATGTTTTTAACTACATAGTCTACATCAGAGGTGTCAAACTCAATTTTGCAGAGGGCCATATATTAAATTTAGAATGTGTAGGTGGGTCAGATTCAAATAAAAAAAATGTACTGAATTATTATAACATTTTATTTATTTAATTATATAGTATATAATATTCTTCTTTCTGTGTGACACATTGTGATCGCGGGCCTTATTGATACGTCCCGGGGGCCGGATGCGGCCCGCGGGCCGTATCTTTGACATCCCTGGTCTACATAGTAGAGATAATATATAAAAAATGTCATTCTTATTCTTATTTGGCTATTTATTTTACATTACATACTGTTGCCACTAACCTATTTCTCTTCTTTTTGATCTATTTAATTTAAATTTGGTATATCACAACAATAAAAAAAAGGTCTACGGATAAATAGTATAAGAAAGGAAGATAGTTATATTTTTAATTATTTTATGCTTCAACAACTCATAGGTTTCGTTGTGGTTAAGTTCATACAATCAATCAACTGTAAACTGTGACGGTCAAAAGTAAGATTTAAAAAATAAGTACAGAAATAATTACTCTATTAGGTTTACAGTCACATTTCACGTATTTTAACAAGTCATTGTATTAACCAGACAATATTATAGGTGCCCCTGAACTATACAGATCCTGCAAATTTTATGAAATTTCGGTATGTGTATTTTTCCAAACAATTGACTCTCAAAAAACAAAATGATGTTGTGAAAATTGTATGAAACAAAATCCAAAAAGACTTTAAAATAAAATTATAGATAATTCAAAAATAATAAAAGAAGTCTTAATTCCAGAAACGGGATGATATTTTAGAGCGATATGCAATATTGTGCCAAATAAGGACGAAATATTGATTTCTCTTACTAAAGTTATCTTTAACAGTAACACAAAACGAGAATGGGCATTTGTTTATGTTAAGAATTTTGTAATAAGTTAAAATTAATGTTGCTACGAATTTTTTTTGGAGAGGTGTATATATATATATATATATATATATATATATATATATATATATATGTAGTAATGGTTTTTCGGGTATCCCGTGTTAGCTTGAAGTCCCTTGATGGACGGTTTCGCTGACGTTTCGATGGAATCTCATCCATCTTTTTCAAAGCGTTGATCACTGGTCGGTGTCTTGGCGTTGAATGTCGAGACTGGCCTGAGTGCGCCGGTTTTATGTACTCGGGGGTGTTTCTATTGGTCGGACGGACCTGGCCAATAGAGGCTCGGCTTTGGCTGCGCGTTGTCGGTCCTGTGGTTCTTTGTAATGTTCGTGTTGGTGAAGTAACATATGGTTGAATTATTGTTTCTCTTGGTTGGACTTGGTACTGGGATAGAATATGTTTCCAAGAGTTCGGTAAACGTTGGCTATCATCCCGATTATTTAAGTTGTTGGGCCTCTTTTCTATTTCTATGGCTTCTTTGATTACCCTAGTGGATAGGTTTATTACTTTTTTGTAGGGTTCTGGTTTTGTCAAAATCGATTTTGTGGCCGGTATTGTGTGCATGTTGTGCTAGAGAAGAGGTGGTGGATTTTTGTTTTTACGGCGTTTTTGTGCTCGTCTCTTCTGGCACTAATTTTCCTGTTTGTTTGGCCTATGTATGAAAGACCGCAGTCCTGACACGGAATTTCATATACGCCTTGGTCTTCTAAGGCTATAATATCTTTTGGTGTAGGTAGAATATCTTTAATTTTTTGGTTGGTTGTGTAAATGGTCTCAATTTGGTGTTTTCCTAGAAGTCTTCCTATTTTGTCTGTGATGCCTTTTACATATGGGAGAAATGCTTTTGTGGTATATGTCTTTCTTTCTGTTTGTGTTGTTTATTTAGGGCCCGCCGGATTGTGTTTTGACTATATCCATTTGAAAGTAAAACGTTTCGAAGGAGCTTGGTTTCTTGTTGTAAATGTTCCTTGTCTGTTAGGGTTTCTGATCGGTGAGCTAAGGATTTGGCAACGGAGAAGAGTTGGGCTGGGTGATGATGTGAGCCGGCATTTAAGTATCTGTTTGTATGTGTCGGTTTTCTATATACTGAGTGAGACAAAGAACCATCTAATTTTCTTTGAAGCAAGACATCTAGGAATGGTAGTTGTTCTGCTGCTTCCCTTTCCATTGTAAATTTAATGTTTGGATGTATGTTGTTAAGGTGTTCCAGGAACTTGTTTAAGTTGTCTTCACCGTGTTGCCATACCACAAAAGTGTCATCTACGTATCGTAGCCATGTTTTCGGTTTATGTGGCGCAGTTTCTAGAGCTAGTGTTTCGAAATGCTCCATGTATAGATTAGCTAGTGCTGGTGACAATGGAGAGCCCATGGGTGCACCTTCTATTTGTTTGTATTTTTGGCCTGAATAGACGAAGTATGTATTAGCGAGGCAGTGTTTTGATAGACTGATGACGTATTCGGGCAGGTTGTATTTTCTCTCAATGATAGACAGTGCTTCGGTAACTGGTACTTGCGTGAAAAGGGATACGACGTCAAAACTGACAAGTAAATCATTTTTCTTTAGCTGCATGTTTTTTATGATGAAACAACTAGCATTCTACGCAAATCCAAGCCACCCAAGAAAAAACATATCCGGTGAAGAACTCCGAGCCCTGCGCGATCTACGCAAAGACCAATCAATTATTGTCTTACCAGCCGACAAGGGCAATGCCACCGTGGTTATCAACTCTGACGATTACCACCAAAAGATGCTCAACCTTTTAAATGATCCTTCGTATAAAGCCATCACAAGTGATCCGACAACATACCTAGAGAAAACCACTAAATCCGCAATCAAGTCCTCCTCTCTTAGTGAAGAAACAAAAAAGAAACTTATCCCTAGAGAGAAAATCATCAAGATGCCCAAAAATGTATGGATTACCGAAAGTCCACAAACAAGGAGCACCCTTAAGACCAATAGTCAGCTCGTTTGGCTCCCCAACACAAGCTTTTAGCCAAGCACCTAGCCATGACTCTGCAACTTCATGTGGAAAAAGCCGCATCATACGTGAAAAATTCACAACATTTTATTCAAATCATAAAAAACATGCAGCTAAAGAAAAATGATTTACTTGTCAGTTTTGACGTCGTATCCCTTTTCACGCAAGTACCAGTTACCGAAGCACTGTCTATCATTGAGAGAAAATACAACCTGCCCGAATACGTCATCAGTCTATCAAAACACTGCCTCGCTAATACATACTTCGTCTATTCAGGCCCAAAAAAATACAAACAAATAGAAGGTGCACCCATGGGCTCTCCATTGTCACCAGCACTAGCTAATCTATACATGGAGCATTTCGAAACACTAGCTCTAGAAACTGCGCCACATAAACCGAAAACATGGCTACGATACGTAGATGACACTTTTGTGGTATGGCAACACGGTGAAGACAACTTAAACAAGTTCCTGGAACACCCTTAACAACATACATCCAAACATTAAATTTACAATGGAAAGGGAAGCAGCAGAACAACTACCATTCCTAGATGTCTTGCTTCAAAGAAAATTAGATGGTTCTTTGTCTCACTCAGTATATAGAAAACCGACACATACAAACAGATACTTAAATGCCGGCTCACATCATCACCCAGCCCAACTCTTCTCCGTTGCCAAATCCTTAGCTCACCGATCAGAAAACCCTAACAGACAAGGAACATTTACAACAAGAAACCAAGCTCCTTCGAAACGTTTTACTTTCAAATGGATATAGTCAAAACACAATCCGGCGGGCCCTAAAATAAACAACACAAACAGGAAAGAAAGACATATACCACAAAAGCATTTCTCCCATATGTAAAAGGCATCACAGACAAAATAGGAAGACTTCTAGGAAAACACCAAATTGAGACCATTTACACAACCAACCAAAAAAATTAAAGATATTCTACTACACCAAAAGATATTATAGCCTTAGAAGACCAAGGCGTATATGAAATTCCGTGTCAGGACTGCGGTCTTTCATACATAGGCCAAACAAACAGGAAAATTAGTGCCAGAAGAGACGAGCACAAAAACGCCGTAAAACAAAAATCCACCACCTCTTCTCTAGCACAACATGCACACAATACCGGCCACAAAATCGATTTTGACAAAAACCAGAACCCTACAAAAAAGTAATAACCTATCCACTAGGGTAATCAAAGAAGCCATAGAAATAGAAAAGAGGCCCAACAACTTAAATAATCGGGATGATAGCCAACGTTTACCGAACTCTTGGAAACATATTCTATCCCAGTACCAAGTCCAACCAAGAGAAACAATAATTCAACCATATGTTACTTCACCAACACGAACATTACAAAGAACCACAGGACCGACAACGCGCAGCCAAAGCCGAGCCTCTATTGGCCAGGTCCGTCCGACCAATAGAAAACACCCCCGAGTACATAAAACCGGCGCACTCAGGGCCAGTCTCGACATTCAACGCCAAGACACCGACCAGTGATCAACGCTTTGAAAAAGATGGATGAGATTCCATCGAAACGTTCAGCGAAACCGTCCATCAAGGGACTTCAAGCTAACACGGGATACCCGAAAAACCATTACTACATTTCACACCCGTGAGAGCACATTCGTCAAAATATATATATTATATATATATCTATTATATATATATATATATATATATATATATATATATATATTATATATATATATATATATATATATATAAATAAACTAGCCGTGCCCGCGGTTCCGCTCGCGTGGGCTTGATTCACCTTTATCGTCACTGCTTATTCGTTATGTTTATATTATTATATAGCTCAAGGGGCCACAGAGGCCCATGGCTTGGTTGCATATTTGTCTCACTTCTTTTTGTCTCCTGTTAACTTTTGCCAGTGCGGGATTCCCATCAACTTCCGGATCTTGCTTTTACTGCCTGAATCCATGTAGATCGAGGTCTACCCTTGCCTCTTCTTCCAACCACTCCTCTTATTTAGGGCTTTGCTTTGCCTGTCTTTCTTCCTTCATTCTTGCCACGTGTCCCAACCATCCTAATTGCTGGCTTAT
>CM032449.1:136819626-136837126 GCA_019049505.1 Pachyrhynchus sulphureomaculatus
TTTTCCTAGATTTTAAGATCATGTTACGATACTGTTTTTCTCCCTACAATTTATATTTTTTTTTTTCCATTTTTATATTTATTGCAGTGATTTCAACTTTTTAAGCAGTGTACCTTAAAACAGTGTTTTAAATTTTTGAGCAGTTTAATTTAAATTTTACAGTGTGCATTGCGGGTTGACTAGTGGACTCTTTAATTTGCATCGAATGTGTCTGATTGGCTATACATTTGTATCCGGGAAGGAAGCCATTGAAAAGAGGTTACTTTAAGGAAGGGAAAAAAATATTTAAACGTGCGGATGACATTGTGTTTTTCCAGCCGAGATGTAGTAAAGGCTTTTTTTTTTCCAGCCGAGATGCAGTGAAGGCTTTTTCAATCATAGAGCCGCAGTGGGCTTTTTTTTTTGATCAGCAAACCGTAGTAGGCTTTTTCCATCACGTTACCGTAGTAGTTTATTAGTGATGTGGTAGTGCAGAGCCGGTTTTTAGTTTTGAAGTTGAAGGCCTTTTCCTTGAAATATCTTGCTCATTCCCGGACATTTCAGGTCAAGAAGTGTTTAGCAGCCCAAAAGGAACTGGGGTAGCAAAGGTTGAGACAATATGGTTATTAAGATCTCACCGGGACAAGCTAAAAAACTAACAGAAAAACCGTAAGTCATAAGCACATCAATCCATAGATCTTGCTTCCTGCTGACATGTGCGTTTACATCGTCTATTCAGCACGTGTAACTCGTGAAGTTAATTCCACGAACTTTTAACAACGTTTTTAGCTAAGCCTTTAATTAGAATCCTGATTTAAAGACTCTATATAATCGCACAATCTACTAGATTAAGAAATTTTATTTAGTAGTAGTAATTTTAAAGTGTAGCAAAGTTAGAACTTTAAATTTTGTCATTAATAAACCCTTTTCTTTATTTAAATCTAGCGTTTCACTGAATCACCCGTCTTATCTTTCAGGACGCAACAGTTGTACCATATTAAAAAAATTTTTTCAACAACTACATAACCCTTTTTTTCATTTTTTTGAGCTGAAGTTAGATTCTTTTTATTTTAAAATGAATGGTGCCGAAAATCTGTACAACCAAAGTTTTAAACAAACTATATAGACTATTTTCAAAAGACGTACAAAAATTATCTCTTATCCATATTTCTCTACCAAAAAGCTGAGCTAGTTTATGTCTAAATTATTTAGTTCTTTCAGTATTAATATCCACTCAAACCATTCTCAGAAATTATGATATACATAAGGGGCGTTATTAAAAGGTTACAAAATTGCGCCCAAACGGGAGGGCCTTTTTTTAACACGCAACAATGTTAATACCCATGTGCCCTAAATTGCTTCGATTTTAATATATAGATTATTAAGAATTAGTCGAACAAAATTTTTGTATTTCTGAAGTATTCCAATTTCTAAATAAAATTTGTAGGTAACTTTCAAGGACTAAGCTTGACCCTTTCTAAGATAATATCACTTCTCTAAGTAGTCGTACTGTAGGCCGCCTAGTATGGCAGAACTGGCAATGCTATGGACCTAAGTGAGTGGCGTTAAAAATTGTTGGCTTAGTTTCTAATTGTATTCAACTCTATTTTTTTTTACGCCAAGGAAGCGTCGTGATTTCGTTGGTACCCGGCAGGTGGAATTTCTGTGCTTCAATAATGAGTGCTTTAAATTTGGTCTGTAAATTTCCTATATCGGCCTTTTTAGTGTTCCGTACGGAACACTTATAAGATCACTTTGGTGTCTGTCTGTCTGTCTGTCACACCCGATTTTCTCCGAAACTATTTGGCATAAAAAGTTGAAATTTGGTACTAATATAGGAATTGATGGCCTCATAAGAGCCGTGTAGTTTTGAAAGTTAAATTTTGACTTAAGGGGTTAGTTTTGGGGGGTGAAATCGCAAGTGAAAAAAAAATTTTTTTACTAGGTCATCAAGTGTGGTGTCAAATGCAAGCTTGTGAAAAACACGAGTAATATATATATATATATATATATATATATATATATATATATATATATAATGTAATACTTGCGCGCACTTTTCTTTGTATTATTTTTATTAAAAAATCGCGAAAAAAGTATTTCTCAAAAAATTTTGAAAAAATTTTAGAATATTCTCCACGGGGTGTAGATTGAACGAAAATTATCACGAGTGCATTACCTTTAATAATTTATCTGGTATATAAAAAAAAACAAAAATTTCGAGGTTATCAGTTTTCATTAAAGATTGGAAACAAACTTTGCTGAAAACTCATTTGGGGTGTGTTTTGTGAAGTCACTGATCATTTTATACCTTCGTAACAAAATTTTTTATTTTAAAAGCAATCAACGTACGGAAGACTAATTGCGCAAGTTCAACTTGCACTTGACCAGTTATTTTTTATCGGCCTAGCACACGTGCTGCAAGAAAATCTCTATAGCGCTACAGGAGCGACTAGTGTGCGGAAAAAGCGATTCGCGTTGGTCTTGAATGGCTGTAAATCGTACCCAGTCAGAAACACCCTAGGCAAATTATTCCAAGGAATGAGGTTCTCCACTTAAAAGACTGTTTGAAAAGGGTTATACGAGGAGTAACAAGCTGAACCTTATACGGATGTGTAGTGAGAGGAATTAAGCGAGCTACATGCACGGAACACTTTCCATGAAAATACTTGTAGAAAAGACTCAAGTCGCAAACCATTCTTCAGTGTTCTAATGAATTAAGGTTCCTGGCCAGATCTGAGTCCCCAATTAAGCGAACAGCTCTCTCATAAATAGACTCCACCAAATGGAGTGTATGTTTGGGAGCCGACCCCCAAACATGGGAGCAGTATTCCATCGTCGGTCCAATTTGACCTTTGTACAGAACTAACAGTTGTTGTGGTGTGCGAAGCTTTCTAATTCCAAGGTAAATTTGCTCCCAAATTAACCACCATTAAATTAAGTGAAGATGCTAGAGGAACAGAGTGCCCCAACATAACTATATCGGGTTCAACAATGTTAACTTTTTTAAAAAAAAATTGCAGCTTGGGTTTTCTTAGCGTTAAATTATACTTGATTACTGTCACCTCAAGATAGAATTCCTTCCAGGTCTTTGTTAAGTTGAACGTATTTCCTACTATCTGTGGATATTTGCATGAGTAGACAATGTTCGAGCGTTCAGGGTGAATGAAGAAATAAGCATACTGTCATCTGCAAAGCTGTAGATTGGATTCCCGGTCTTTTCAAGCAGATCGTTAGTTTCAACTAGAAAGAGAGTAGGAGACAGTATGGAGCCCTGGGACATACTGGCGTTGATAGTAAAGGTGTTAGTAAAAATCCGACAGCCACTCATAAAGAACGCTCTTTTAGAAAGAAAGGGTAGGGTCTTGATCAATTTGACAGTTCCATATACATAATGAATAAAAGTTAATATCCGAGAATACAAAAATAATATATTTTATTGAAAAATTCAAATAATACCATGAAAGAGAATTGTTCTTACTATAAACGAATGAGCTGAATTTTTTACGGGCAGTAATACCGAAAATGAAAATAAAAATAGCAGTTAATATTAAGGAAAACAACTTCCGTAAAACATGAAACTTTTACGTGATATGACAAACTACATAACAAGTAATGAAATGTCATATTTTAGGAACAAAACATTTCTAATATATATATATATATATATATATATATATATATATATATATATATATATATATATATATATATATATATATATATTATAGAAAAATGGCTAAAGCAACGACACGATTAACCATATCACCTTTTAAGCACCGCGTGGCCGCTATCTTTTCAGATATGCGCTCTAATGATGATATATTTATTGTAGCGGTTTCATTTGGAAAATGTATGGGTGGTTTTACAAGAGCAGCGTGCGATCAGATTTATTTAATCCCAAGTATACTAAGCTTCAAAATGTTCTATGGCAATGGCTATGTTTGTACTTGTACATGTTCTTTTGCATATGCATGTACAAGAGCTGCACATAAAATAATACCATTACTTTATATTATCGCTTTAATGAAATTAAAATACGTCTCTAGAAAGACAAAACTTAGAATTTACACATCGGTCATAAGATCTACTGTCACCTACGGATGTGAAATAGGGTAATGAACAAATTAAACGAAGAGACGCTGGAGAGGTGGGAAAGAAGGATTTTAAGAGTAATCTACAGAGGAAAAAAAACACACCGGAAGAGTGGACTAGACGGACAAATCAGGAACTGGAAAACTTATATGACGGACACACCATTAAATATGGAACAATATTATGTAGCAAAGAATATCTGTAATCTATAATCTATAATATATATAAAATGCAATGTCTCCCTGTCTGACTGTCCATTAGTGCGTTTATCACGCGAGAACCACTTATCCGATTTACCTGTCTTTTTTTAAATTCATACATATATTCTTTGGCTAGGTTATATAATAATAATAATCTATATCTATAATATATATAAAATGCTTTCTGTCTGTCTGTCTGTCCGTTAGTGCGCTTATCACTGGAGAACCACTTATCCGATTTAAGTACTTTTTCTTTTAAAACATACATATGTTCTCTGGCCAGGTTATAGGATATATTTTATTACGATAGGTAGCATGAGGAATGAGCAGTGACGTAAAATAGTGAATAAAGTCGGAAAAAAGTTTGCCGCTACCCCGTTCCCTTGCAATACACAGCCTAAACCATTAAATATGGAACAATATTATGTAGCAAAGAATATCTATAATCTATATTCTATAATATATATAAAATGCAATGTCTCTCTGTCTGTCTGTCTGTGCGTTAGTGCGTTTATCACGCGAGAATCACTTATCCGATTTACCTGTTCATTCATACATATATTCTTTGGCTACGTTATATAATAATAATAATAGAATCTATATCTATAATATATATAAAATGCCACGTCTCTCTGTCTATCTGTCTGTCCGTTAGTGCGCTTATCCCTCGAGAACCACTTATCCGATTTACGTGATTTTTTAAATTCATACATATGTTCTCTGACCAGGTTACAGACATATATTTTATTACATATATAATATATATAAAATGCAACGTCTCTCTGTCTGTCTGTCTATCTGTCTGTCCATTAGTGCGTTTAGCACGCGAGAACCACTTATCCGATTTACGTGTCTTTTTTTAAATTCATACATATATTCTTTGGCCAGGTTATATAATAATAATAATCTATATCTATAATATATATAAAATGCAACGCCTCTCTGTCCGTCTGTCTGTCTGTCGGTCCGTCCGTTAGTGCGCTTATCACTGGAGAACCACTTATCCGATTTACGTGCTTTTTTTTTAAAACATACATATGTTCTCTGGCCAGGTTATAGAGTATATTTTATTACGTTAGGTAACCTGAGGAATAAGCAGTGACGATAATAGTGAATCAACTCGGAAAAAAGTTTGCCGCTAGCGCGTTCTCTTGCAATAAACTGCCTAAACCACTAAATATGGAACAATATCATGTAGCAAAGGATATCTATAATATATATAAAATGCAACGTATCTCTGTCTCTTTGTCCGTTTGTGCGCTTATCACTGGAGAACCACTTATCCGATTTACGTGCTTTCTTTAAACATGCTAAATCATTAAATATGGAACAATATCATGGAGCAAAGAATATCTATAATATATATAAAATGCAACGTCTCTCTCTCTGTCCGTTAGTGCGTTTATCACCCGAGAAGCATTTATCCGATTTACGTGCTATTTTTTTTAAACATACGTATGTTCTCTGGCCAGGTTATAGGATATATTTTATTACGTTAGGTGACATAAGGAATAAGCAGTGACGATAATAGAGAATCAAGTCGGAGAAAAATTTGCCGCTAGCGCGTTCTCTTGCAATACACTGCCTAAAGCATTAAATATGGAACAATATCATGTAGCAAAGAATATAATATATATAAAATGCAACGTCTCTCTGTCTATCCGTTAGTGCGCTTATCACTTGAGAACCACTTATCCGATTTACGTGTTTTTTATAAATTAATACATATGTTCTATATAATTTGATATAAGCCTAGATAATGGGAGATAAGGTGAGATAATGGGAGATAAGAAGAAATAATGGGAGATAAGTCGAGATAAGCCTCGATAATGGGAGATAAGGTGAGATAATGGGAGATAAGTATAAATAATGGGAGATAAGGAGAAATAATGGGAGGTAAGCAGAAAGAAGTCTAGATAATGGGAGTTATGGTGAGATAATGGGAGATAAGGAGAAATAATGGGAGATAAGGAGAAATAATGGGAGATATTTTATTACGTTGGGTAACATAAGGAATAAGCAGTGACGATAGTAGTGAATCAAGTCTACGCGAGCGGAGCCGCGGGCTCTGCTAGTCTTTTATAAGAGAGCAAAAATGAGATGGTTGGGACACATACAGAGTCTGACAAGAGAGAGACTGCCGAAAATGGTGCTGGCGATGAGGCCTGTGGGTGCGAGAAGGAGGGGAAGCCCGAGGATGAGGTGGTTGCAACTTGTTGAGGAGGATTTAAGAGCAGCAGGAGTCAGAGATTTGAGGACAGAGGCGCAGAACAGAATAGAGTGGAGGCATACGATCCAACAATACTTGGACTCCAGATAATGGAAGAGGGAAGAGGGAAACGGATACAAGTTAACTTAGCCTTAGGCCTCCATGGCCTGTAGCGCATTAAATACATACATCATGCTTAAAATGTTGTAAAACAAAACGACGATGTAAATTTTTGCCATTGCTTTCATGTGTGAGCATCTTCATGAAAGCCGTTTTCCTAACATAGTGTTTCGGGAATATATAACCTTAGGCACTTTTTTTTCCGAAACTATAGTAAAGTGTTTGTTAGTTTAATTAAAAGCATTTTATCATAAGATTCTTATTTTTAGAGCCTACATGAGAATTAGGGGCCTCAATAATGCCTCTTCCCTCAATTTTATAACTTTAGTTTACTTTACTTATAAGAAGACGACCCTCTATGAGTTTCTAAGCAGGGATAAAGTCTCTTTTATCCATAATAAAAGCATAAAAGAAAGGATTAGTTTATTTCGCCTTTTTATTAGGCTTAAGTTGAATTTTATTGAATCACTGATCGTCTTTAGGATATTTTAGGCTTGAATGGTCGATAAATTTTGTCTGTGTCAAAAAGATAAAATTTATTGTAAGGTCTCGGCTAGCAAACAAAGGGCTTATTTTAATTCAGAAACCATTTTAATCGAATTCCAATAAAACACTGAGTAATTATTTCAAATTTTTTGTTTAATGAAAGTATATGTATAAAAATCGGTAAAGTACACTTCCCTTGCAAAACTTAGTTCCAAAATAAATATTGTATTGAACTTTCTCGCACTCGAAAGTAACTTAATCCAAACACTACAACGATATTATAAATAATAGGTAGTTTATGAAAAATACTAATTACAAATAACCGGCCAAGTGCAAATCGGACTTGCGCAATTAGAGTTCCTTACGTTGATTGCTTTTAAAATGAAAATTTTTGTTACGTAGGTACAAAATGACCAATGACTTCACAAAACACGCCCCCAATGAGTTTTCAACAAAGTTTTTTTTTCCGATCTTTACTGAAAACTGATGACTTTGAAAATTTTCTTTTTTTATATACCAGATAAATTATACTGGTCAACACTGAATTTTTTTCCTGAAATTTTGTATGTAGTATAGGGTATACCTGAGGCACTGATTACGGAAAAAATACTGGTTTAATGCTAGCTTTTTTATTTGTATGAAATTACAATTTTCTTCAAAAATGGAACAAAAATACAACATTTTTTCTATGTTTGATATAATTACACACTATGAAACGTCCTTTTATACGATTTTCTTGAATATATGGCTTGAGAATCATCTCTTTGCAAACTCCAACAGTAATCAGCCATCATATGGATGTCCCACCTTCCTTAATAAGGCTCTTCCATTGTGCGTACATATATCTTAATGAAATCTTTCACCCTTCTCTTCACTGAAATCGCCAAGATTTTCTGGGTATCGATCTAAATGAGAATGTAAGTAATGTATCTTGATACTCATTTTGCAGCCCAGATCTTTCAAATTGGATAACAGGCACTCGACTAACTCAGAATAGTTGTGGGATTTATTGTTTCCGAGAAAGTTATTAATCACCACAATCGATTTCCAAGCTTTAAACTCGACCTGATTCATTGAATTCAAAAAATTGGGTCTTTCACAAGTTGTCTGATTTGTGGCCCATCAAAAATACCCGCTTTCAATTTTTCTGTGATTAATCCTGGAAACTTTCGTGAAAGAAAAGCAAAACATTCGCCGTTTTTTGCCAAGGGCTTTTACCAATTATTTTGATAATGTCCAGTTTGATATGAAGTGGTAGCAGTATAATACCATATCGATTTACTAAGGGCAAATTAATAACATTTTTGGTACCAACCATCAGTTCCTCTCGTACTGGCCACTTTTTTTGAGACCAATGACGTTGTTTCTCGCGGCTATCCCACAGACACATAAAACATGGGTATTTCGTGTATTCAACCTATTGTCCGAGAAGAAAGTTAACCATCTTTAAGTCTACACAAATGAGCCAGTTGTGGTCTTAATTTTTTCCATTATTGAAGAAATAGTTGTATACTCTTCTTTCATAGTAGTAGAGTGTGCAATAGTTATAGAACCATACTTGTTGCCGTTATGAGATAGCACGCACTTTAAGTTTCTCTTGCTAATGTCTATAAAAAGACGCAAATCATTTGGTTGGTATCGTTGTGAACTCATCATCTCCAAAACACCTCTGATATCATTATAAAAAACTAAATCATTTTCTTTAGAAAAAAATGGCAACAAATTCTCGGATCCGATATAAAGTAATTCTGGTTCCTGGTGCAAGTAAATTCTTTTCTTTTAAACGAGATACCTAAATTTCAGAAGCTTCTTTTGACAAATTTAGTTCCCTTAATAAGTCATTCAATTTCTTTTGATTAAAAGGTTGAGGATCTGATGACTGACTACATGTGAAATCCAAATCAGTATTGCCCATTGTGTTGTCTTCAATTTCCATAAGATCTGGCTCTTCAGAACATTTAGATGATGCTCCTTGTATCTCACCAGAGTATAGAAGAGGTCGCTGAGCGGAGGGTAAGTTAGGATATGACCATTTATTTCGATTTCCAGAATTTACGCCGTTAATATTTACGACGCAAAAATAGGAGTCGTCATGGTGATTTTGAGGTTCCTCATAGCACTTCTTTTGCCACTGACCATTACCGCAAACACACAATACACTTCTGGTACACAATATGAGATACCCATTGCTGGTTTTGATTGCACAATGTTATTTGGAACTGGTTAAAATACATTTTAACAAAGTTCGAGATTGATTTTCGATATTTTTCAAAAATATCTATGTGTCGGGGCCATATCTGAAATTAAAAAAATAATTACTCTGAGTCGGGTAGATCTTAAAATACTGCGGGTGTCGTTTCAGTTAGGGTAGACTGAAGATATTAAAAAACATTAGCTATCAGAGAAAAACTAATATCGGAATTGAAATCAGAATACTACAATAAGCCGAAAACTGAAAAAAAATTAGAGGAAAAAATCCAAAAAAAAAATATTTGTTGATCAGTATTATTAAAGGTAATTCACTTGTGATAATTTTCGTTCAATCTATACCCTATAGAGAATATTCCAGAATTTTGTCAAAATTTTTTAATCAGTACTTTTCGAGATAAGGAGGGGACAGCGATTTCTCGCAATTTTTTTAAAAATAATGCAAGAAAAAGTGTGCGAAAGTATTACATTATATCTATTTTTGAAATCGTGTTTTTACAAGCTTTCATTTGATACCCCACTCGATGACCTGGTAAAATTATGTTTTGGAACTTCCGATTTCACCACCCAAAACTAACCCCTTAAGTCAAAATTAAACTCTCAAAACTGCACGGCTCTGATGAAGCCATCATTTCCTATAGTAATGACAAATTTCAACTTTCTATGTCAAATAATTTCGGAGAAGATTGGATGCGACAGACGGACAGACAGACATACGGGCAGACTGATGGATAGACAGACGGACAGACAGACGGATATACAGATGGACAGACAGGCAGAAAGAGTTTCGAAAATATTTAGGACTGAAATCGTACATTTCCTAAAAATAGCATCGGGAATATTAAAAATTAATACAATTTTTAGATACCTCTACTCAAAAAATTTTGAAAAGAACGTATAAGAAGATATATACCAAGCAACTCGTCTAACTCCTCTTCTACCTCATTAACACCTTCCATGTGTGACCGATTGAAAATAATAAAAAATAACACTATTTTCATATTCTTTTACTTCAAGAATACTGATAAAGACGTATAATTCAATATATACCAAGCAACGTTTCTAAAACCTTCCTTCACCTGATTAACCTCTCAATTGTCTGACAAATTAAAAATCTTAACAAAGTTACACAATTTCTCGTTACTTCAAGGATCCGCTATACATATTTCACCAATTTAAAATGGTAGGAACGTCGTATAATAAGATATATTTGAATTAACCCTCCTAGTACCCTCCCCACCCTTTCAACCATTTGTATATTTAACTATAAATAATGATGCTTATAATTTGTTCATAATATCAATAAGAATCAAGTGACGACGATTTGGAAAATAAGCAAAATATTGCTTAAAAAACTATGCAACTAGTTGCATTCTTCTGTCAAGTTTTCTATGTGTACCCAATTTGAAATCGATATCTCGATTTGTTTGGTGGTTATCGTGCCAATAAAGTGATAGACAGGCAGACCGATGGACTGACAGAGTAGCGAAAATAAGTGATGTTTCTTCGATCTAAGGACCATGTGATATTGACATTTTGTTGACGTAGTTTGACTTTTTCTATATGTTTTAATTTATTGAAAGATGAATTTAATAATTTCCTTTAGTACGGAAAGTAAAAAACAATAGGATAAAAATATATATTTTATTAGCTACTTTAGATAAAACTAATATGTTATACATGAATTTAATTTGTATGCAAGCAAGTTTCTACACAATATCAAAACTATAGATCATAAACTCTCCAAACCAATACTGATAGAAAGAAAAATTGGAAAAGGAGATTTGTGCCGACAAAATTTCAATGTAAAAATATAATAAATAAAACGATTTTAAAAATTCGTAAACTTAGGGCTTACAGAGCTGAACAAAGGAAATCAAAATATGGTGTCAAGCTGAGGTCGCCGTGATAATAGCAGAGAACGAAAAGGACTTTCAGGTCAGGTTATTTTACCAATTTAATAAAATAGCAGAAAAAAACCGGGAAAGTGCAAATCTGACTTGTGCTGACTGTTTTTACAAACTTTCATTTGACACCCCACTCGATGACCTGGCAAAATTTTTTTTTACTTCTGATTTCATCCCCCAAAACTAACCCCAAGTCAAAATTTAACTTTCAAAAGTACACGGCTCTGATGACGCCATCAATTCCTATATTGGTGCCAAATTTGAACTTTCTATGTCAAATAGTGTCAGAGAAAATCGGATGTGACAGATAGACAGACAGACATCGAAGTGATCTTATAAGTGTCCCGTACGGAACACTAAAAATGGAATGACGATAACGGTAGTCAAGACAAAATACATGACAAGACCTTCAATACCATTGTCCCGCAGGCCTGTTAAAGAAAAAAACTATAAATAAAAAATGAAGATAGATATACAGAATTTTGATGATATCTACACAGAGGTGAGAAATTAAGCCGCAAAGGCGATAAAAAATACATCTTTAAACGATAAAATGTGGCAAAACAAACACATAATTAATGAAATAAAATCGGAAATTACAAGATAACAATTAGACCTGTACTATGTACGAATACACACACAGGAAATATTAAAAACACACGAATTACTTGAAACAACAGAAAATTTATTAGATTGAAAATTAACAACATTAGACAGACGTATCAAATATGTAACACAAAAAAAACTAGGTGTTAAACAGAAAGATAGAATAAATCAAGCATGTAGATAGAAAGGCAGAAAAAAACTGTCAGAAACACAAAGACTAGCAGGAATGAGATGCTGGAGTAAATTCAGAAAAAATTGGAGCAACAATCTCGCGGAATTAAAGAAGGAGAATTCACAATACTGAGTCAACAGAAAACACACTTGATCAGGTCTAATCCTCAATAACCCACTAAACTGTGTATAGGGTTTTAATGAGATTTTGAATAAGACATAAATGTAGTCGTCAACCTTTTACGCGTTTTAATTTCAAAAGACACATTCGAGTTTGTAGGTGTACAAGGAGAGACAGAACAAAAGTTGCATTTTATTCTTAACTAGCCGGGGCCCGCGGCTCCGCTCGCGTGGACTTGATTCACTAGTATCGTCACTGCTTATTCCTTAAGTTACCCAACGTAATAAAATATCTCCCATTATTTCTCCTTATCTCCCAATATTTCTCCTTATCTCCCATTATCTCTACATAATTTCCATTATCTCTGCTCATCTCCGATTGTTTCTCCTTATCTCCCATTATCTCACCTTATTTCCCATTATCTAGGCTTATCTCGACTTATCTCCCATTATTTCTCCTTATCTCCCATCATTTCTCCTTATCTCCCATTATCTCACCATAACTCCCATTATCTAGACTTATCTCTGCTTATCTCCCATTATCTCTCCTTATCTCTCATTATTTATACTTATCTCTCATTATCTCACCTTATCTCCCATTATCGAGGCTTATCTCGACTTATCTCCCATTATTTCTCCTTATCTCTAATTATCTCACCTTATCTCCCATTATCTAGGCTTATATCGAATTATATAGAACATATGTATAAATTTATAAAAACACGTAAATCGGATAAGTGGTTCTCGAGTGATAAGCGCACTAACGGACAGACAGACAGACAGAGAGACGTTGCATTTTATATATACTGTATTCTTTGTTCCATGATATTGTTCCATATTTAATGCTTTAGGGAGTGTATAGCAAGTGAACGCGCTAGCGGCAAACTTGTCTCCGACTTGATTCACTATTATCGTCACTGCTTATTCCTTATGTTACCTAATAAAATATATCCTATAACCTGGCCAGAGAACATACGTATGTTTAAAAAAAAGCACTTAAATCGGATAAGTGGTTCTCCAGTGATAAGCACACTAACGGACGGACAGACAGACAGACAGACGGACAGAGAGACATTGCATTTTTTATATATATTATAGATATTCTCTGCTACATAATATCGTTCCATATATAATGGTTTGGACTCTGTATTGCAAGAGAACGCGCTAGCGGCAAACTTTGTCCGACTTCATTTACTATTATTGTCACTGCTCATTCCTTATGCTACCTATCGTAATAAAATATAGCCTATAAACTGGCCGGAGAACATATGTATGTTTAAAAAAAAAAGTACGAAAATCGGATAAGTGGTTCTCCAGTGATAAGCGCACTAACGAACAGACAGACAGACAGAGATACGTTGCATTTTATATATATTATAGATGTAATAAAATATATACCTATAACCTGGTCAGAGAACATATGTATGAATTTAAAAAAATCACGTAAATCGGATAAGTGGTTCTCGAGGGATAAGCGCATTAACGGACAGATAGACAGACAGACAAACATTGCATTTTATATATATTATAGATATAGATTATTATTATTATTATTATATAACCTGGCCAAAGAATATATGTATGAATTTAAAAAAAGGCAGGTAAATCGGATAAGTGGTTCCCGCGTGATAAACGCACTAATGAACAGACAGACAGACAGAGAGACATTGCATTTTATATATATTATAGATTATAGATATTCTCTGCTACATAATATTGTTCCATATTTAATGGTTTAGTCTGTGTATTGCAAAGGCACGCACTAGCGGCAAACTTATTTCCGACATCATTCACTATTTTACGTCACTGCTCATTCCTTATGCTACCTATCGTAATAAAATATAACCTATAACCTGGCCAGAGAACATATGTAAGTTTTTAAAAAAAAAGTACGTAAATCGGATAAGTGGTTCTTCAGTGATAGGCGCACTAACGGACAGACAGACAGACAGAGAGACGTTGCTTTTTATATATGATAGATACATTAGGTAGTACCGCATTATTTTAACCTAACTGGTATTTGAGCCATGTCTTTTTCTTAATATTGTGCATTTGATTTATTTGGATATCGGCCTTTCGAGAAAAGATACAAATTCTAAAAGAAACTTCTACAAAAAATGGATTCTACATTTTGACTAATGTGAAACTTAAGCTAAAGGAATATTCAGCTTAATTTTTGTGTATGGTAAAAAGTATATTTTTAATTAAGCTGTACCTAAGATCTAAACTTGACTTGAATTTGGTACTGGGTGAATTCTCTACTCTATAGAAAAATAACTAATAATTAATTTATTCGAACTGAACCTTAACTTTAATATCTGTCCTTAAGGAATGGACGACAATGTATCCTATCAGCCCCTAAACTTAAGATGGGCTATATATAAAATAAAATTGTTATTACATAACGATAAATAAGCAAAGGACTGAAGTATACTGGATCTGTTCTGCTACATAGTTGTAAAGATGTATATTAAATTGATACATGGACCTACAACTTTCTGTTGTGCAAGTTAACCAGTGCTGGTTTAAAAGGAATAAATTACTCTAGTATTACTTAATATTTCTAGGTATGGTAAATCCCAAGATATATAAGATCCTGCCTTTTTGCTTTTCAGTGGGGCAATAAACGACCCTATTGAGGTTGTGTGCATAGTTGTCAGGTATTACGATAAACGTATTTTTATTTTACCTGCTTTGTATACCGCCCTCACTTGCACCTGCAATCATATTGGATCTATTTTTACCTATATATTTACTACCTGGCAACCCGGTTTGGAGCCTTTTAAATATTTGATAATATAGCCGTAATGACCACAGATCCCCATTACGATTCGAAAGATACTTTTTATTATTTTTATTTTTAGTTTTACTTACAACTTACAATGTAATGATTCTATTTTACTTATGTGGCGTCCGTGGGAAAATTGCAATAGTGGCTATCGCGAGAGAAAACATTTATCACTTGACGCTAAACAAATAGTGAAAAATGTTTACGACAGTTTGGTAAGAAGAAATTTGAATAAACAAAGTGCTTTGCAAAAAACCAATGAAATAACAAAAACCCCAATTTCTACGATTGAGGGTATTGTAGGCAAACTATCACTCAGGAACAGGAAAAAACGGAAAGTTTTTCAAATGCATCATGTAGACGATTGTGAAAAAGACGTCATCAGGAGAAAAATATATTCTGTGTATGAAGAGCAGTTGGTGCCGACACTAGACAAAATAAAATTAAGATTGGTGCAGGACGGGACCAATATACATTGTGGCCGATCAACCCTTCACAGAATTCTCTCAAGAATGGGATTCACCTTCCCAAATATCAACAAAAGGCAAGTAATGATTGAGTCACAAAGATTACGAATTTTGCGACATACTTATTTACAAGAAATTAAAAAGTATCGATCAGAGAATTGGCCAATAATTTACCGTACCATTCGATACTCATGACACTGTGCAAAAAGGGTGGGTTGACAGCAGTACAAAATATCAGACTAACGCACCTTCAAATAAAGGTAAATGAAGAACCATTTTGCATGCTGGATCTGGAAAGGGCTGGGTTTCAAATTGTCTACTATTATCTGCAAAAAACATAAAGGATCCTAGTTTCGACTATCACGAAGACACGACCGCAAAACTTTTTGAAAATTGGTTTCAAAATTCCCTTTTGCCAAATGTTCTCGAACAGAGTGTTATAGTTATGGACAATGCAAGTTACCATAGTCACCTACTAAATAAGGTTCCTAATGCAGCCAACACCAAATCGGAAATACAGGAATATATGTTAGAAAATGACATTTATTTTGACTTTAGTTCTAAAAAAGTGATCTTTTGGAAGTTTTGAAAGACTATAAATGGAAAAAGAAATATGTTTGTGACTGTATGGCTGAGAAAATGGGACACACTGTTTTGCGGCTTCCTCCGTATTATTGTGTGTTTAATCCAATTGAACATATTTGGCATGAAGTTAAATCAAAAATAAGGGCACAAAATGTTTCTCCTAATTTAAGCGTGTCAGTGGTTGAATTAGTAAAAAAGTTATAAATGATATACCTTGTGAAAGCTGGAAGAATTCCATTAAACACGTTGTTAAAGTTGAAGATTCATATATTTATGTAAATAATATAAAACCACTGATAATTACTTCAGCTGATGAAACCGAATTAGGCTTCAGTTAAAATATATTTTTATTTATACAATATGTCCCCTCTTGTAAACCCCATTCATTCAAATTGTATATTTGCACTTCTTATCAATTTGTTTTTACATGCATCTATAAATAAACATCTCCAAAAATACTTATAATTTTATTTATTTGTAATAATGAATAAAATTCTTAAGTTCATCTCTGCAACCTATCATAAACAAAAGGTCAGAATTTTTATAATGACCACTTAAAACAGCAAAAATAAGGGTCTTATATTTTGGGACAAGCTATACGCAATAACAAACTGAATGGCTGAGAGTATCCCATGTAGTTGAAGTATAATACTAATAGGCGAATAGGTTGTTTATAATACTCCATTGCACTATCACCAAATTAGCAGAAATACAACAATGTGAAAGTCTCTCACACACCATGGCATCGGTTAGATCGTAACGTTCACCAACTTAAATAGTACGTATAGAAAATTATATATCATAAAAAAATTGTCTGTTAAAAATATTACATTAATGATCTATGAAGGTTATTTTGTGAACTACTAACCCTAACTTTAACATTAATTAACAAAAATTAGTTGATAAAAAAAGAGATCTAATGTGACATAAAAAAAAAGGTTCATAGTAAGTTTTACTTAACCCTTACATCTCCTTTCACAGAAGCGACATCCCTTAAAAACTAAAGTTGCTTACCCACTATAACCACTTAACTTTCACCTAGGAAAATCCTACCTTTATCCAGTTGCTCGTAAAATAATGATGAAATATTTTATTTACGATTTTACAGATCTTAAGTGCAACATCTGGAAAAATCGCACTTTACTACCTGTTAAATAAAAAGAATATAAAAAAGCAGTAATTTTTTGCACGCTTATCTTATAACATCCAGGAGTTTCTTGAAATATCCTGCACAGTTGAATAGATTGAATATAAAGGAAACATTTCTTTTACTCCAAATTTATTTTCACATCCTTTTATATAGCTGTAAAATTTTACTCCTAAGTTGGAAAATGTGTAACACAGAAGAAGGTTATCAGTTTTTTTTTTTTCCGGTAAAATATTTTGTTGTGCAAGTAAGCACATGTATATGTATATATATTATTAAAGTCTCTTAGTAACAGAGTATGTGGAATATATTGATATGGAATATATAGAATAGAATATTCATATCTTTTTATTAGTGGCGGCTCGAGCCTCCGTGGTGTAGTAACTTGCTTGCGGTGCAGAAGAGCTCGTGT